>NJRL01000043.1:248062-348803 GCA_003063815.1 Aphaenogaster rudis
TAGTTGCAACTACTTAAATTTCAGAGTTGCCAAATTATTGCTGCCAGAACTATTTCGTTTTCTCTCAGTGTATACGAACAATACGTATAATTATCATAATTTTTTAACTCATACTATTACAAAGAAAGATCAAATTTAAAATAGATAATTGAAACTATTGTGCAAAAAAGTGTTTTTTTAAATTTTGTTCAATTGCAACATTAGATACAAAGATTATCATGAACAATCAACAGCAATATTCCAGCAAAAGATATTTCACTCTATTACGGAAGAACCTTCGCCTCCTCGAGCCTTTCACTGAGAAAAGATGAAATCAATTTCCCAGTATGACGTAAGATTGGAATATAATATCCTGTCTGACTTCTTATATACACAATTCGATATAACTTCGGCACGGAATGTAATCTTTGCTGTAGCGTAAAATTTATAATGCGTAATTAGAAGCTTATCTTATCTTACACATTATCGGAAACGAAAACAGAAAACTTGGGACAACAAAAAACTGGGGACTTGAGAGAATTTTTATTTCTACAAAAAAAGCTTTTACTTAAACTAACAAAATTATTTCCGTTTTCTTTATATTTCAACTATTATTATATATCTTGGTTTGGAACGTATGTCTCGGTATTCTTCTTCTTTTTTTCAATCAAATTATCAAGTGTATGAATAATATTTTATTGACTTGCTTATTCTTCCTACAAACCTTCACGGGAAAAGCGAAGAAACAATTAAAAGAAATGCTAATATTTTATTTTTTCACTACCATCTTCTATCTATAATTGATTCGAAGAGAAAGAGAGCGCGCATATGTGCCAAGAGGAAAGTAAATAAATTCGCATACGTGATCGCACGCGCACGTTGCTGCTGTTGCCTGCCTCCATTGCAAGGGTCATCAGAACCGGCAGTCCTCTCTCCTCCTTTTCTTCCTCTTCTTTTTCTTCTTCTTTCAACCCTTGGCACTCTTCGTGTCGTCACGGACGCTCGTGCCAGCCTGTAGCGCGCGAAGCACAGGTTACATAATTATTCCGGCCGTGCCTCGCAAGCGTTTCTTGGCCAATAGGACTGTGGTTCTATGGGACAGTGGATGGTGTCCCCATAGAAGCCACGCCTCGTGACCCAGACTCCCACATAACTGTTCTCGAAACATCATCGGCAGTCGGAATGAATCGACGCAACGCAGAAGGAAGAAAGTAGCGTTGCAGTAGTAAGAGAAGCAGGATAGAGAAAGATAGGCGCACGCGTAGCGCCGTCTGCTCTCCCTCTACCTATCGTAATTACGATGATAAAGATACAAAATTGGTATTACGGATTCTATCATCATCGTACGGTACTTGAACGTACATTATTATCATAAATATCGGAATTCGCAATAATATACATCCCGATACTGTAACACGAACACGAATAGACTGGAATTTATATTACCGTACGCTGTTAGACGTCGCAACGGTAAATTTTGATATCGAACCACATACAAGTTACTATGCAAATCGAATTGTAGCTTTATGAGAATAAAAACCTTCGTTTCCTTAATGTTATATTATAGATATATATTTTTCTTTTCTGTATATATAATTTTATACAAAATAATTTTGTGATATCTCAGTTTTTATTTTATAACAATTTGCAATTACCTAAATGTTCTGCTATAATGTTATTCGAGATGAATGTTTAATCTAGGAATATAAAATATTACAAAAAGTATCATATATTAAGAATAGTTTAGTTATTTTAGTTTTAATTTTTGAATACATTAGTATTATCTGTAAAAATCGATGCAATTGAATAATATGTTGCAAAACTCGATGACAAAGAAGGATATAATCCGGTCATCTATTTTATGGTTGTAAAAGTGTAAAATAGATGTCTCTTAAACCATGCAAAGCACTCGGGCTCCAGTGCCAAGTGGCCGGTTTAATGGCACGTCCAAGGTGTGTCCACGGCAATTCAAGGTCCGTGATATGCTGTCGCGATTCTGTTATCATTTCTTAAAGTAACAGTCACTTCTATTGTTTGTCTGACGATATTTCTTCGGTCACGCATCTATAAGTGTTCCATTGAGATATCACTTTTCCGGGATTAGTTGCGTCTTTTCTCATCAATGAGGTCGCGTGCGTGGGCGCGAATACGGAAACATGAAAAACTAGAAATAATATATAAGCTAATTTAACACGCAAACATAATTTTCTAACATTCCGAAAAGCAAGAATGACATCATTACGGCGCGAAAGTAACGTCTTATAAATTAGCGGAGCAAAGTGAGCAGAATCGATTCTAACTAATATTTTTATTTGTTGCTCATTTGTTGCTAAAAAGTTACCAAAGAAAAAAATTTGTTGCTCTGTAATTTTTTTAAAAATAATGTTCCGCTAAAGGAAGATTAAGTTAGCGGAACAATATATATATATATAGCAACGAAACTGTATATAATAATAACATAAGAATTTGTTGCTAATTTATTCCTCTCGAAATATCAAAGTTTCGAATTCGTTGCTTGCGAAATAAGTATAAACAACAGCCGAAAACCTCTCAGCATGCAGACAGTTACAAGAGTAAACTATCAGAAAAAAACTTGGAAAAAAATGTGTTGCTCGCTTAAACCACGCACTAATTATATGAAAAAGTGGCCGCCGTTAAAATCGACCAAAACTGTGGAAAAGTTTACTTTGTGTGATGCCGATCAAAAGTTCAAATGGGCACGATCTTCAAGATATGCTAGTACTTATTTAAGCTACGAGCCCATAAAATTAATATTGGTGGGCATTTTTGTCTAAAAATAAGCCCACCAATATTATCTTTATGGGCTCGTAGCTTAAAAACTAGCATATCTTGAAGGTCGTGCCCATTTGAACTTTTGATCTGCATCACACAAAGTACTCTTTTTCATAGTTTTGGTCGATTGTAACGGCGGCCACTTTTTCATATAATTAGTGCGTGTTCCTTTAAGCGAGCAACACATTTTTTTCTGATAGTTTACCCTTGTAACTGTCAGCACGCTGAGAGGTTTTCGGCTGTTGTTTATAGTTATTTCGCCAGCAACCAATTTGAAAGTTTGATATTTCGAGAGCAACAAATTAGCAACAAATTCTTACGTTATTATTATATACAGTTTCGTTGCTGTATACCTATATATTGTTCCGCTAACTTAATCTTCCTTTAGCAGAACATCATTTTTTTTTAAATTACAGAGCAACAAATTTTTTTCTTTGGCAACTTTTTTGCAACAAATGAGCAACGAATAAAAATATTAGTTAGAATTGATTCTGCTCACTTTGTTTCGCTAACTTATAAGACGTGCAAAAGTATCACGAACAGACGAGGAATTCTCTTATTTTGGATATTTTAATATAGTGATGGTTAAATATACATTGTTTATTTTTCTATCATGAATAACATTTCATGAATATAGAATTTCATGAATATAAAGTCAAGAGTTTTATCCTAACGATGAAAGGCGCGTGCATGTCTCGAAAGTATCAGGAACAGACGAGGAATCCTCTTGGCGCGCACACGGCCATCCGTCAAATTAAGGGATGAAAAATGTATAAAACCTGGATGTTTCATCTTTCAATGTCCTATTTTTCTGTCATCCACGTGCCCCTTTATCCTTTTTGTCGTTCCTGGCTTTGCGCCGCCACGGGTCACTACTGCGCGTGGCCACTCAATGGAGGGCGTATGCCGGCCACTCGGACCCGCAAAACGTGTCCAGAGGATTATCAAAGAATGCTCGGACATTGGTAGAACTTTTAAGGCCTTTTTAGTTTGCCGTCCTTTCAACCCATTTACGTAGGCACTCGAGCGTGCCCACCAAGCCTACGATCGCGCGATTCATCCGCAGTTACATGACAGCTGGAAAAGGACATGCGACATGTCTAATTGCCAATTAAAAAGACATTTTTCGCTGCAGGCAAGCTGACCGCTTGAATGGTCAGCACTATATCCGACCACCGCTTACACTTGGACATCTGCATTTTGGTCAGTACAAAACCGCTATTCGTGGAGCTAAATGTTTCTTTCATCGCTCTCAGTAGTTGTGAAACTCGCTCGCTGTGGGTAGCGAGAGGGTTATGATGGAAAGTTTGAAGAAGATCCATTGGTCATAAGTTGAAAACAAATTGAAATATGATGTTGCTGTCGATATTATATTGAATTAAAGAAACAAAAATTTCTTGTTAATTTGATCAATTCCGCTTAATATATAAAATTACGACACATTACGAGTCATTGAATAAATTTATCAGAAATATGCTGAAATATTTATTACTTTCACGTATAATTTATCTTCGAATATCCATTCACAATAGTAATTAGAACAAATTCAATGAATTTCGAGCACATACAAAATCTAACAACTTTATATTCTATTAACATATGAAAACGGAATTCACTTCAAAAAGTTTCCGATAAATCCATATTTGATTGTTTCACTATTTTTGTTTGATTCTTATTTTTCATTCTCTAGTCTCTTGCTCATTCGGTATTTTTTTCATTCGTGCATATATGTAATTGGTAACATGGCGAAAAGTGTAATATCGACATGTGAATCTCAGTTATTTTAAAATATCGAATATCATCTATGTTTACTTCGCCTCGGGATACAACAATCACTTTGCTTCCCGGTAGAATAGTTGAGACACACTCGTGCACGCGTTGCAATCCACGTCGCATCGCGTGGGCCGTGAGTTACGCGGCAACTTCCGGGTCGATTTCTGTCGTCGATCTTGTGGATGAAATTCGACGGTTACCAGGAAGCGATCGATTCGCTCTGGTGGAAGTGCGTGCAGTAGCTGTCCTTGTCGAGTCCACCCAATCGTCATTGGCGGGTCAGATAGGCGTGGATGGCGCAGCATATGGGCACAAAAGAAGCCGAGGAGCGGACTCTGCCCGAGAAGAATTTCTCTCCCCTCTCGAGATCGTCGTCCTTCTGTTCACATCTTTTTTTCTCATCACTTTTACCCGTCTCCTCCTACTCCCATTTTTTTTACCGGAAAACCAGTTCGAGGCTAGATGCAATGCGAGATACGAACACCCGGAAGGAGATCTTACTACCGTACAAGCTGCGGCCAAGAAGCCCGAAATTTCGTAAAAAGGGTTCGGGAAATAACAAAACTGGCGAGACCAGCTGCACTCCTTTCCACGCTAGAAAGAAGACGGACCTGAGAAAGAAAGGGGTGAATGGCGGACCGGCGAAAGGGGATACCTTTCGCTTCGAGAGTACAAGGGATACCTTTCCCCAGTATACACTTCCTGATTCTCTCCCGTTTGTGTCGAGAGAATCGTGAGGATCCGGAGTCACGTGTCGCGTGCCATGGCACGCGAACGGCTGGATCCGCGGCACGCTTCCGTAGGTTTACATACATACGTTGCGATGTCCACCGTTGCGTATCAATTGACGCAGGAAAGGAACTTTAGAAAGGAATCTTGGAAAGAGTCGATTCCAATGACCACCATCCAGCATATCGCTTCTGCACCGCGAAGTCACAATTTACTGAGATTTACTTTCAATCTTTCGAACCTTCGCGTAATTCGCCGTTTATCGCACCTTTCGCATAGTGACCACAAATCATCCGTCCTTTCACGTATATACTACGAAGTCGTCAACGTTCCCCCGCGTCGTAAATCTTCTTGACGCGGGTTCGCCGGTGCAAATTCGTTCCTTCGTCCGTCAACATTTTCGAATTAGCCGAAGCACGTAATTCTCAAGCGATAATTTTCTGGCGCACGCACGCGAGCGAATCGCGTCGGATAATTACACGCACGACAGAATCCACCGGTTAGACTTCATCGAGACATCCCACGTCTCGTTTCCATTTGTGTTCATGCAGATTGCGTATTCACATACGCGACTCATAATTGTTGTTCACGAGTCTGAAAGCCAAATGTCGCACACGAATATGCATGCGTCAATCTTTCGCCAATGTGTAAGACATGACTAAATTGATGCGATAATCATATTATATTATTCATAAAGACGATATTTCGTGAAAACCAAAACGGAACACTTTTTAACAATAACTCTAGATTTTAAAAGGAAGGATACAGGAAAAATAAGTCTCAGATATATAAAAATTTGTTTTGCTCTTTTAACATGACTAACTAAACATCCATACTACAGATACCATCGTGATATCATTGTAAGACCATTGCGCGAAGACGTGGAATATGAATTAAGGATCGCGATTGCTTCGAACATGTACCAGAAGCTCCAAATTAATATATATGTAATATAGGTATGTTACATGACGTCCGATTTGAGCAAGACTCGGATCGCATCCGTTCGCGTTAGAACGTTCGGTGAAAACGTTGGCATGCGCCCATGAGCGGCCGAGTGCTGTTGCGGAACGCGTGTCGTCCCCTCTGTATGCACGGTGAACGCGGAAGAGGAGAGACCGCGATGCCGTCGCTAGTCCCTTTCCAAGTAAGAGTGGGTTAAGGCCCAAGGTCCTGCTGTCGTCTCGAAGGCGATCCCCCGGATGCGAAGGATATACACGCTCGGGCTGCGCGTCCCGCGCCTCCGACCTACAGACTCGAGTCGGTGGGCACCTTATACCTAACTGTACCTACATTCACGGTTGCAACGCGAACGAGCGGACGTACACCGGACGCATACGATAAACCGCCACCAACGACTCGATCTCTCTCTTTCTCTCTCTCTCTCTCTCTCTTAACCTTTCTTTCTTTCTCTCTTTTCTCCCATTTCTCTTTTTCCCCTCTTTCTTTCCCGTCCGTCTCTCTTTCTCTTCGCGTTGCGCATCTGCACACGCACGTTAGCTATACCGTGTCTGTTTGGCGGTGCACACATACGCCCACCAGCCATATAAGCTGTGTGCCGCGTGACGTATATACGTGAGAGTGCCTTTTATGTAGGTACCTACATGCGTAAAGGCCTGAACCGTGCCTTCGAGATGTGGCCCGTTACTCCAGGGTGTCGCACACTGGAGCCAGTTACCGTGTTACCGCAATTCAGGCCACAAAGTCAAAATACAGTTAGCCGTGGCCGCGTGCGAGAACCGCTCGGCTGCACGAAAAAAGAAATCCGGCTACTCGTCTTCGTCTTGTCGTTGTCGTTATCAGACGTTCTCCTCGCGTCGTGCGCGGGCACGAGAACATCCGGCTGTAAACCTACTTGCATGCAGGGATACATCCTTGTGCACGGCACGAAGATGGCTCGCCAAAACTGACCGGAGCCTGCATCGGATTACTCGCCGACTGACCAATCGTGAGAAATGAGCGGATAATCAAGCGTACGGGATTTCTGCCAATATACCGTTTCTCCGGTATACTCATGAAAAAAATGTAGGTCTCGCCCGGAGGCTTTCTAGCACGCCTTTCAGTACTTTCTTTCTGGGACGTGATTCTCAGATCAAAGAGAACGTTCTTTCAAGCATCCGAATTTATCCGTTACATCAGGTTATAACGGAGCAGCTGAATATATACATTTGAAAAATAAAAGAGCATACTCATCATTTGATGGATTGAATACATACGCTCGCGCACACACACACACACACACACACACACACACACACACACACACACACACACACACACACACATACTGTACATTCGCATAATTATGTTTTATTTCTCTTAGTTACTAATTAACATATTTTTCTCTCAATCGTTTAGATTACGAAGTAAACCCGTATTTTCTATCCTAATTTAATGTAAAACGTATTTGTCTACAGAAAAATACATAATAGATATTCGAAAGCTGCTTTTATTGTTGCGTGTAACAGCTGCATATGTGTGTGTTGTTTTTTTTTTTTGTTAAGGTGCAATTTCTTTCGTTATTACCACTCAATCTTGTATTTTTCATCAAAGTGTAATAGCGTATATGTTAGTATCACAAATCTCATTATTACAATTTCGTTAGGACATTTGTTGCGAATTAATAGTTATACGCGATTTCGACTTTCCCTCTTTCTCTTTCTGCCATTCCGCATATCCGTATCTAAGAAACTAGGCCAAGAAGTTCAATGTTGGCACTGCAAGCTTTAATAGAGTTATCAGTCTCGGCAGCCGCGGACCCTGACACCATAGATCAGTACCGTGAGTTAGTGCATGTTACCGCGGACAGCCGAGCTCGTTTCACGTGATGTTTCTACTATACGGTGCCGGTGTTACATGCGCATGAGTGCGTTCGAAGTAGCTCGTATGTTCGCATTCTACGTAATAAATGTATCAATGAACGATACGATTGCAATAATTTTTATATTTATTGTCATTTTATTCTCTCAGTCAATCGGATATCACGTATGTATATTACTAGCACAATGAACACATAATCGACACGACTTTATACAGAATGTACCAAAACACCTTGTTATCCTGTCAATCATTTATTTTTAGAATCTAGAACAGGTTTTACAATAGATATTTAGAAATCATCTAGTATAATTTTTAATTTTCAATATTAGGTGCTTCGGCAATCAAATTATGGATTTGATTTCTGCCGAAATAAAATGAAATTTTTTTTTAATGTTGCATCTGATATTTCTGACTGAATACTTGGTAGATCTGAGACATTTTATATATATTTATATTTAAAATAAAATAAATAATTAAAGCAAATTAAAAAAACTGTACCGTATGTAATCTAAATAATTATACTTCCGCATTCGCCTCAGTGTTTGAAGTTGAGAAACGTTAAAGCGCGAGTATTTCTTACTTTTTACGGTCGTGTCTTTTTTCCCGTGGGAAATATCCAAAAGCGTCTTCGACGCCACAAAGAGCGGCGCGAGGTTCGAGGAGAAGGAGGAAGAGCAAGAACGGAAAAGGCAGAAAGAAGTCTGACTGCAAGATTGCAACACTACCCGACAACAGGCCATCCACGTGGATCTTCAAATTTTGAGAGTACGCGCACGCGGCTGTGCCCCTCCCTTTCACTCTCGCCCTTCACTTCGCCGTTGTTATCACGTCCTGCTCCGAAACCTCCTCTCCGTTTTCCCGTTCGCGCAGCACGAAAAATCCACTCGCCGAAGTGGGAGGAAGGATGATGCTTTCGGTAATCGTAAGCTGCGCCGACACGCAAGGGCCCCCACGTGGCATTCCACACGTCCGTCGGAGTCGGACGGACAGCGAGGAAAGGCGGAGGGCAACGCCCAATTCGCAACCTACGGGACGCATTGATATAGTCCCTAGGGAGTGGGCGTCCAGGACGACGCTCGCTATTTCTAGACTGGGCAATTGTTTCGCCGCTTCCGAGCAAACTGCGCGGGAGGTTAACGACACCCGCCGTCTGTCGAAACATACAGCTGAATATCATTTCGTGACTCCGCGGATCCGATTTACCGAGAGTTCGAGTCTCTCCCTTCTTGAGGTGAGAGTCCCTGTCCGGCTTGTCTTTTAGTCGTAACGAAACAATTGATCCTCTCTCCGCCCATCTTCTTTCTCGCTGTGTTTATGACGAACCGGAGAATCAGCACGGCCCGAAATGCACCTGCATGCATCAATTTCGTTGCTCACGACGACGACACCGCTGATCGTCGCGTCGCTCGCAGAGTGGAAGCCGGGATGAGATACGAGAATGCTGGTTTTAGGAATGAGGAAGTATCTCACGAACACTACCACCCACACGCGCTCGCACAACGTAAGTAGATGTTGCGCAACCGGCCGATACGATTCTTTTCGCAGTTGAGATACGAACTCGTTGTCGCTGAATTCAGACGATATTCTTCGTTCGTGACAGAAAGGAACAGGAAATGAATGGAAAACCAGCCGCTTTAATGCCGACTGATTGTTGAGTGACATTTGAGATATTGTATGCAACACACACGATAACTGCATTGCATCACATTTATCCTTAATTAAAATATCGAGGCGCTCGTTTTTGAGTTATAAAAATTTGAAAATGAAAAATTTGTTACTTATTTAACTTGAAGCGAGCTGTAGTCTAACAGAATCTCTAGGTTTCATTATAAAGATGTTTAATGTTGAATCATATCATGGTTTCAATCTAAAAAGAAATACATAATCAATTGACCGACGTGATTTACCTTAAGATTGCGAATATAGATACACCAAAGAAATGGCGCGCAACTTTCATTTGTCCACAGGAAATTGCGAATGTCACGACAATCATGTTGCGTTTCTCCTTCGATAGGCAATGTGTGCATGACCACATATTTGTGAGCGTTATCTGTGAGAGAATTGCGTTGCCAGTTGATCACTAAAGAAAGCCTCGTGAAAGTCAACCAGTAGCGTGCGAAATAATTGCTCAGCTTGCTGTTCGTAAAGGTAAAAGGAGAAAGGAGGAAAGGTGATATAGAAAGAGAATCCTCCCTCCATAGTCTTTCGATATCCGTATCAATTTACTGTGCGAATGAATCCGCGACTTAATATCTTGATACTGTGCCAGTTTCGCTAAACCATGTGACTGCCACCATATCTACGTTTACTTCTTTTTGTGTGAAGTAATGTATACTTAATTATAAAAGTCAATACATGGTTGAGGACAATGTAAAGAACAAATTCCTGGGCTCAAGAAAAGACTTTTTAAGCCGTCTATATCCGCGCTTAGGAAGCGTTGTGTTTTGAATGATAGAAATACCGCTTTTTTTTCATATCTTTTTACCATATAGTTCAAAATCGTCTTAGCTCTTCAATCGTCTCCAAAGCAGATTTAAAAAGACAATACATGGTTGGGGGTAATGTAAAGAACAAATTCCTGGGCACAAAAAAGACCTTTTAACCTGTCTATATCCACGCTTAGGAAGCGTTGTGCTTCGAACGATAGAAATACCGCTTTTCTTTTCATATCTTCCTGCCATACAGTTCAAAATCGTCTTAGCTCTTCAATCGTCTCCAAAGCAGATTTAAAAGATAATGATATTGAAATTTTTGCATGTCATTGTGTCTTTTCATGAACCTAACCATTTCTGTTTCGTTCAACCTAGGTCGCATCATAGACTTTCGTTTCTTTCACTCTCGCATAATCGGCATCTTTATTGTTGCGAATTGCAAACTACATGTCAATCCCCTTTTGTCGATGCTATGCACGCTTACGTGTCCCACACCGCACGCGTACTTCTCGATCAAGATTCGAGTCGCGTATCGATCACGCGTTAGGGACGATACGTACGTTCACTAATACATACGTGAAAGCGATCCACGCGACTAAAGGTAGCAGTGAAAGCATATATGTTCGACTTACGCTGTTCGTTAAATGTAAATGCATATAATATAAAATTTTGATATTACGAATTTTTCTTGAAAGATTGGAGGATCATGATAAACTTAAAAATAATATGCGTATTAGCATTCTACATATTGACTATTTAAAGCAAATGTGCAATCAGGAATAATTAACGCCGATACCAATCTCTTCCATAAAAAATATTAATAGAAGAAAATGCCCAAAACGGATACACAGTTCCTCGGGTTTTACACATGCGATGCGCTTCCTCTATCTCTTTTATCTTTCTTTACATCGTAGCTAAATTAGCGCTTTGCATTATTAATGGTAGCATTGGGTGATCCTTCTCTGATTTACGCGACAGGTAAGAGCAGCGAATAAGATGAGCACGCGTGCAGACGTGCAGGTGACTGATTTCACTTTCCCCGACGAGGAAGGTGGTTCTCCCTCTACTCCTTTTTTTTCTACGGGGAAAGTAAGAGAGAACCGTGAGAGTGCACTAAAGCTGTTAAAAATGGCCCAAGCTACGGATATGCACCGAGTTTCTTTTATCGTGACACGCGATAAAGCAAATTTCTCCTTTTGCGAATGTTATTAGACATAAAAATGTCATTAGACGAATTTCGTTTGCGCAAGATTCGATCTTTCTCATAACTTTGAGAAACTTAAAAGAGCAAGTAACTTTAATAATAACAAAGAACACACATAGTTCTTAAATACAGTTAATTATCTAAAATTGTATTAGAGTTATTTCTTTTATTCATGGATATATTTGAATAAAAATAGTTTTAAATGGTTCTTATGAGATCGATATTATCATAATGATTAACTAATTATATCCTCCAATACTATTGAGTATCGTGCGTAAGTAAATACTGCATAAAGAATAATTTGGTGATCAATATCATTAAAACATAATCAATATTGCGAATAACTTATAGTTAATTCTTATAGTTACAAGGAATTCGTAGAAAGCGCGATTTCTCTCGCGAGATTTCTATCTATGACTATTCAATCGGATTACTTTCGTTTAGTGGCCAATTACTTTCGTAAGCTCATATACGATGACTCAGAATCTATGAATAATCAACTGTGTTCTTAGTCACATCTTGAAGAAAAAAACGTGTTGATTGATTCGTCTCACGGAAGCATCAACATCTTCATAGGCGTGTTTTAACTTTCGACACCCCAAATTATTTTTGCAGCAAAAATAAAAATTTATTTCTTGCTATCGCAGATTATACAATATTTATATGAGATATAAATATTAGTATATTTAATATATATCTTATAAATATATCATAAATATATTATAGTAAAAATTCTATTGCATCAAGTATCCAAAATTGAATAACGAAAAAATATGAAACTTTTGACAAAATCTTTATCTTTATTTTACAAATTATACATAAAAGACAATCTAATACTAATGTATAGTGCTTCAATGACTTATTCGAATGCTTCGATCATGATACGATATTCCGTCGGTAGATGGTTTGAACATGCTAATCTTACAATAGCTAAACCCGTTCAGAGACTGAGTTCAACGATCTTTTGGTTTTCGGCTGTACCTAGGCAATTTAAGAATTGACGGAAGGATCGCGAACTCTACATCCCATCGGCGACCTCTCTTCCTCTCTTCCTACCTATCTAAGCATCGTTCTCTCTCTCGTTCTCTGCATCCCTTTTTCCCTCTACATCTCTTTTCCGCTCTTTATCTCTCTCTTTCTCTCTACACTTCTATTTCTCTTCTATCTCTCGTTGAACGTTGGACACGCCGAGAAGGTCAACGCACCTAGCCTAACGAGCAAGCAGTCGACCAACCTATCTATTCTGCCTACCTACCTACCCATCTACCTACTTATCGTCACTTATTCACCGTCGCTCAAGGTGCTTAGATAGCACCTCGAATTGGTGGATCGCCTCTTGCTGAATAGATGCCGTCCGCTTTGGGCCAGGTAAGGCACCTTCTCGCGTGCCACGCGTGACGGTAAGGCCCCCCTGGACTACGCGGGTCGCGATAATTCGTACGCCCGTATTGGAGGAGCGGCGTGGCGCACTGTCGGGTCAGTGATCCAGCTGGAATCGATTTGCAAGAAAGCGGTAGGGGCAGAGCGGAGAAAGGGAAGCGTTCTTGAGTGGATAGACGGGAGGTCTATCGTACGAACGGCTTTTTTTTACCTTTGAGATAAAAGAATTCCTTATTATCAATCAATCCGAATGAACCAGCTGTCAGTTATCACTGATCGAACATCGTGAATTTCAAGACAGCTGGTTAATGCCGCTGACAGATTTTGAATAAGATAAATCTGTAAGTAACTTTTTTTTAATTGATGAAGACGACTCTCATAATTTCCTTTATACTCTGCTCTCTATGTCCTATGTTCAACGATTGTGCAACTCGAGGCTATTAGGAGAGGCTGAGAATGAGTACTCGCGTGAATTTAGGATCGCACTATAAAACATCAAATTCACAAAGTCATTTCGCGACACTTAATGACTATTATTATAGATTTTAAGTTTTTTCGGTACAGTGAACGATACAAAATGTATACATTATTCATGTGAAAAACATGATATTTTTGTGATATTGTTAATTTTGTCGGTAGTAGATATTAACATTTCACTGTTGAACGTATTCCAAAATTATGATAAATTTACAATATCTGCCAATTATATTTAGACATTGCAAATAGCTCAATTACAGCTGCAAGATTTCATCAATATATGTATAAATATATACAAATATAAAAATAATGATTATGTACATATATAATATAATTATTTTTTTATATAAACATGAATATAAAAAAGGACAATACCACACACAGATATTAACAATTTTTCTTTCTTTTATATTTTGTACCACGCCTATATAGTCGAAAACCTGTTCTAATTTTACTTAAAGTTTAATTGATTTACATAGTTGAGATAATGTCAAAAAACGCTGTCGAAATTAAATCGCGTTTGTTATCAGCGGACAAAATTTGCGATCGAGATTCAGCATTCGCGAACGCGAGATCGTCTCAGAACAGGGTGAACGCCCGACCTAGAGGCTGCGCATTGCGTCGTGCTGAGAGCGGCTGCGAGCTCGCGAGTTCGCGGGAGTTTCAACCGAGGCGGGAATGAAGCGGAGCAGAGCGATGAGAAGGCGCGTCGCCGGTAATGCGAACCATGCGATACGTAAACACGCGACTGTCGTCGAGCGTGCCACCTCGATGTTGCGACGCCGCGGACCGAGGATTACGCACAATTAAGCACACACCTACATTCACGCGTGCAAAATGAGCAGATTTTATGAGGGTCAATAAAATTAAAAGCCTTTTCGAGGTACAATACAACGCTCTTGGGAGTTTCATCCGAATCGTTTCTTTCGGCCAACTCGACCAGAATCTTCGTACCTCCGTCCGCGACGACATCCATGATTTACGATGCAAATATTATGCCATTGTACGAGACAGTCCTTAGGAAATAGTCGACTAGTCAGACCGTGTCACGACAGAGTTGAGACGGGAGAGGCGGAGTGGTTAGGTCAGGGAGAGCCCGACGCAAAACTTTGCCACGCACATCGGTACAATCGCCTCGACAACTCGAGCGTCTCTGCTTCTCTTTCTCTCTTTTTCTCTATCTCTCTCTTTCTCCCTCGCTGTCTCAATTGCTCGTTTGCACTCTGGTTCATTCTCCGTCCTTTCTGGTTCCTCCACTTCTCTTCCTCTATGCCTCCTCTTTATATATTCCCCACTTTTCTCTTCTATTCTCAGTTCCTCCTGTCCTCCCTCGCCTTCGCACCTTTCCACCAACGTCACCCTCTTCGCGTTGTCTCCTCTTCCTCGTGCCCTCTCGCTCTATCTCCTTTCTCGGCATCGCCTTACCCTCCCCTCCTCCGATTCTTTGCTCTGTTTCTTTCGCATCCTCCTCTCATAGTGTCTTTCACTTTTTCCCAGCCGCTAGTGGAGCAACTCGAGGCACAGCTCAGCGTGACGATGATACCACGCGCGTCTGGACTTCCGAGTCCTTCGGCGACCTAGGATCATAGCAGCGCCGGCGCGATTAAGATCGCCGTTCCTTAACTACGACGGTTGAGATGGCTCCGCCGCTGTGCGCTGATAAGGTGCCACGTTTCCTGATTAGACCCATGTCTATGGGGGACTGGTTTTCTCTACTAGAGGAAATTGCCAGATACTGAAAATGCATTGCATTTTGCGTTGAAAAACGCTCGTAGACTTTAAATTAATTACCAAAAGGTCTATTAATTTTAATTTTTCTTTAACTGATGAAGAAACAAATAGTAAATAATTAAGCAATATCGATGAAATGGACAATAAATTATCTTAAACTAATCCAGGCTAATTATCTTTTTCTATTTTCATTGTGCAAATTTGGTAATGTATCATATATTTCTTGAAGAATTAAATTGTCATAATTATGTGAACGTATATTTAACGAGATAAGAACACATTTTACATATGCAAACAAGACTAGTGAAATATTTATATGCTATAAATACACTATGATAGAGTTCGTTGAACTTAAAGCAGTGCAGGCGTTGAAAAAGAATTGAATATTATAGTTCTTTTTTCCGAGTAATTCTAATGATTCCCACGATCTATTCCAAAAAAAAGATCTAAGAGAATCCAAAGTAGTTTGGCCACGTCCGCTTTAGACCTTGAAAAGGTCGATAATCCGAAAGGTTGTGAGTAGCTATCGCGTTGCGAATCCACAACAGCTATTTAAAAGCTGGTAGCACATAGAAAGAGAGAAGAATGTATGTTTAGCACGAATAGAAAAGAAATAATGTTTCAAACAGATATTTAGTTACTATCCGCAAAAGGCCAGATATAAGCCATATTTTACCAAAACTGATAAAAATCTTCATCGGGACTTTGAATCAATTGAATTTACTGCACTGAATTCATGGATGTTGCGTGCTTATGAAAGAAGATCCACATCAGGACAGCGTTTCGAAGTTGCCTGTTGCGCAAACTTCGATAGGTACGTAGGCAGGTTCGTATCTTGCACAATCGCCGTTGGCATATAGAAACACAACGTAGTAGAAAAAAGGGTGTCTGAATTGCTGCAAGAGTCAGCTACTGACATCGTCTTCGTTGTAAATTCAACGGATGATTATTATTTTTAAAATGTCTCTTTAGACAATGATATTCAAATACAATTTGAAAAACAATTTGATCGAAAAATGAAATGTATCAAATATCGACAGTGTCAGATATTTAATAATATCGAGATTACAAACAGTAGATAACACTAGAAATATACGATTAATTGTCGTTAAACTCTTATTATACGCTACCGGATCTTAACTGTCGCTTTTGTATCTTGATATTTATATTAATGGAATAATACATATGAACAATATAATATATTGTACAAGTACACATCTGATCACATGTCGGGTTATTAATAGATAACTTTACACGATTCTTGGTAACATCCTCAATGATGTACAAGACGCACGCGCATTACGAGATAACAACATAAGGAGGCTATGATTATCTTGTTCGTACAATTTATTAATACTTTCAGATGTCTATCAACGTGAAGTCTAATGTGAAGTCTACAATCGTAGATATTAAGCATGCACCACCGCACTTTATAATTTTCACGTGAAAATTATTCAAAGCGATGAAAGTCGATTTCGATTATATATGATGAATGAAACGTCCAAACTTACACTCGTGCCACATATTGACGATGCAAAAGAGTATGTTCGTAAGCTCCTTTATTTACGAATGCCCAACGTAACGCTAATTAATATTCGACCGCGCGTTCCACGTGTAACCAATACAAAAAACCGAAGAAGGAAGTGTGCGTATGAACGTTACTGGATCTATATTTCCTCTCGAAAGTAGGCTTAATGACGTCGTAGTGTAACAAGGAGATGCACGCGGCCAGCAAATCGAACCTTGAGGATGATCAAGTAATTTATGATCGTCGTATCGCCTTCTTTCTCTCTTCCTTTCTCCATCTTCCTCTATCTACCTATCCTCGCCTCTCTTTCTCTCTCATTTCACTCGTCTCTACCGCGCACGGGCATAGCAGAAGGACGCGCTACCCCTCCAGACGTAGAGCGGGATGCTGCTGGTGGGATGAGTACCAAGTAGCAACGAGTCATTCACCTTTTATCCCAGTAACACGAAGTCGTAGCCGCGAGCGACGACGGACGACAAACTACAATCTGCACAAGTACCGCGGCGGCGTATCTAGGTATCCACACGGCCATAAGCTGGACCGTGCATTAATTTGTATCGGCAGATGAGACGCTGGTGCGCGTCCTCTCATTCCGTTAGAGTTGTCCCCCTCGTTCTAAATGCAGCGTGCACCCGTCAACGAGCGAGCGATTTTGCGATGCGAGAGCAATGACGTCGGGACCGGTTAGCACGTATTAAACTAATGCCGCGGATAAACTCTTTAGATCATATTTAGATTAAATTGAAGGCTAGCGTAAAAAACTACGTGCACATTACGCTGATATCAGTGAAAAACGGGATTTTGATCTCCCGCCCGTAAAATGCTACACTGTTTTCGGTGTTTTCCTTTCGGAAAACTTCTGGAAGACTCTCGTCAAAGAATATGTCCAAAATACAATATAGTCTTGATCAGTCTTCTGTCTATATTTTTAAGATATAGATATTTCTGCGTTTTGTAACATTAACGAATGCACGTATTTATTTTTTAGTCGCGATTATTTAATTAATTTTATAGCAATATTAATATATTATTTTTTTGGATATTAATATTATTTTTTATTTTTAGAAATTTTGAAATCAATTTGATATGTCACGATTTATTAGAGCGATAAAACTTTAAAAAATTTATTTTTATTTTTATTTTTTAAAAATAAAATTGCTTATTGAACTCTAAGAATTCTTATTGCACAAACATCCACAAATTAAGACATATGGATTTTCCAAATTTCTGTTTAAATGATACTTCATTTTAAGTTGAATATTTTCACGGTATTGTTACTAAAACTTTTAACTTACTGGATTCAAATTCATATCATTAGAATATAATGGCAGAATACAAAGAATGAACAATGACGATAAACCGGCCTACCGGGCAATGCCTCCAGCGCAAACGAGGGGACACGTTGCAGCTGTTGGGTCCTAAGAAGAGTAACTTCTGTGGGCCACGCTCATAATCTTAATAATAATTTTAATCTGCAACAAACATTTTATTGCCGTGATTCTTTCACGATCCAGTATATACGAACGGTTTTCTCGTCGCGCGATTTTTTATAAGTGAAGCCAACGCGATAAAATAACATCTGTCAGTTAATGAGTAGAAATTTTCTTATCATAAAATATTTTAGGATTAACAATACAATATAGATTTATTTATATATGTAACAATTCAGAACTCTAACTATGGCCAATAATGTTGATAATAACAATTCTGTGAAAATATATTTTTGCGAGATTGTAAAATTATTAACTTATAAAATTAGTTCCTTCGTGAAGCGGCAACGTAAAAAAATGCACAATGTATACGTATAATCATATAAATCGGGTGGAAATTCATTAATTTTATGGTAGCTCGAGCCGTAGCTCGAGCACATGGTTTCTAAAATGATAACTTCCCAATCGATTTCGCGAGAGGTCAATGAATCTATCCCACTACCTAACGCCACGCTAGAAATAGTGTTAGAGGACGATGTAGTAGTTCCGCCAACGCTTTTGATAATGAAATAGCTTTAACACACGCAACATATTTAAAATTTAAAATATTTTACATAGTATTATAATAATATGATATTTGTACGAGTAATGTGCAAGTATAAGCCAAACTTTTTACTGGCAAAACCGCAATAATTAGAACTGAATAAATATTGTACATTATTAGTAAATTATATGTCGTTCTTTCAAGAAGTTCTGAATTTACTTGATACATTCGGGCCATATATTCCGCGACCTATATATTACGTTTACTCAGTCCGAAGGCAACAGTCCCTCTTCTGGGAAAATCCCATATACGATTGGTATATCGGATCTTCAAACGTTCTGACAACCTCATGTCTAACTAGTAATCATCGTCTACCGTTGACTAATTCTGACTCGAAAAATTCCTCTAGATCTTTCCGCGGTACCTCCTCTCTTTCGAGAGTTGCTCCCTTCCTTTGGTCTGGCAGATCCCACTTTTCTCCCCACGTGAGGCCCAGTGCGAACACGTGGGGGATGGGCTTATGAACCGAACGATATATCGGGGGAAATTTTCCGAAAGCTCGGTCGGAGTGCCAATTGCCGTTGTAGCCGGCAGCAACGGCCAATCGGCGTTGCTCCTAGTCAGACAGGTGGGGGCCAGCCGAGACTTAAGCGAGGCCACTCGCCGTGGAGCTGTCAGAGCTCTGTGGGGCACGGTCACGCACACAGCAGCCGGTCCCTTCAGTTTTTCCGGTAGCGTCCACTTCGTCGATCGTCGTCTCCGGATCGCGCGACATTCGTTGCGAGTCACTCACCATTTCTCGATCGATCCGCCACACTTGGGACCGTGGATCATTTCGTGGATCACATCGACGATCATTCCATTCGTGTACCGTCACTTCACTTGACGAAATCGTCTTGAAGATTACCGATAATTCAAGACATTTCAGGAACTACCATTTTCACGGAATCATACAATCGCAGGATACTTGAAGTGTCAGAAGTGCCTGCAACGCTCTGCTAGCTTTGCCAAGGGAGCCGAGTAAGAAGATATGGCTCGGCAGTTGGACCCCACTGGTCTCTACTGAAGACGTTTTTCTCCGCGATCGAGCAACTACATACTTCCGCTTTTAGTGTTGTTGAAGATCATTATCGTCGACATGGCAGCAGGAGGATTGGACCCCACTGGTCTATACTGAAGTGCCGTCAAATAACTGCGTTTCTCGAGACCGTTCATATCTTCCCGAAGGCTTTCGATTGACTTTCAATTAAAATTGTGCAACATGGCTGGACTCGATCCAACCGGTCAGTATTGAGAAGGTGAAGGAAGGTTCAGAAGAATAGAGGAAGTAGGAAGGAGACCCGAGAGATACCTCAAGGTCGCGACATGGCTGCTACCGGGGGTCTCGATCCGACCGGACAATACTAAGATATCAAAGCCTCCGAAACTCGAAAGAAACATCCTCGTAGATCGGTGATATCGATGATGGAAGAAGTGAGAGGAAGAGAGGAAGTCTCATCTTCCAACCTAAGGAGACTGAGATGGAGCATCCATATTCGCAAGGGACGACATCGGACATTCCTCGTAAACGTGGAACGTCAATGAAGATGCCGAATCTGCCTACGTACAGGGTGAGTGCTTTTTATTTTATTTATTAATTGGAATTAATATTAACTGCTAAGATAGATCATCACGCGATGTCAGTTTTAATCGCAATTGTTCGACCGATCTGCGATTGTATTAGCATTATTGTATCCTGCCTCGATAGGATAGTTTGTCCATTCTCGCACGTGTTTGCCATGATTGCGTAATCTATGGCAGCGATTCGCTCGAACTCGCGATCAGGTCGCGACTACTCGCGAGCTTCTCTTTCGGCGGTCAACCCTCTCCCACCTCATCCGCGAGCCTTGCTCCTTCTCACTCCGATTTACCTTCTCTTCTTGCCGTCTTCGGCGTAACCGTGGTCGCGTCGAGATTGCAAAAGAAGGGAGGAAGACCTCTTCAAAGATGACCCGCGCATGACCGACGATCAAAAAGGAGGAGGGAGACAGTTAAAAGGAGCGCCAGGGGGAACAGGGCGGGAGGAGACTCACGTGAGGTGGGACCGCTTGATTTCTTAACGTTACGTCACGTCATCTTATATCGACACCTAACACTATGCCTGCAACCCATTGGTTACCGCGATCCGATCGAGATCGACGAGGTAGGTAGCCTCGCGATAGAATCCCGCGGCTACTACCGCTTGTCTAATTTTGACAGACGTGAGGTTTGACGTTAGAGGCGGCAATCTCATGTAGATACGTGTTTTATCCTTTCTACCTGATTTTCTTGTCGCAGTTATAAGCAGGTGCCCCTCTGGGAGTCAGTCTAGATCATTCACCTCGCCATTACCTCCGGCACACAGCCCCGAATATGTTCCGGCACGCAATTAGACAAGCTGTAGCATCACGCCTAACTAATTGCGATTGCTCGACCTACGATCTGGTATTTTCTTTGTTATCTGAAGTAGAAGTTTAATAAAATATTTTAAAACAAGCTGTATATGCACACATCTCTTAATTTGCTGATAAGTCGTAGCTAAGAAATTTGCTAAATTTTCCTATCCGTTTGTCGATATATTTAATGATATACTGAGACGCAATCATTTCCATCAACCAAAGTTTCCAATAAATATTCACAGTAAAACTGCTAGTAAGAATTCTGCTAGCAAGTTTTTATATTTATTATCAATACAACCTCGCATAACTTATTTAATAATCGCTTACGCGATATCCAATCACGATCACGAAACAATATCGCGCGTCGCAAATATTCGGCGCATCGGCACGCGACGCAATTATTCGTGCGATGACGCATCTCGTTGTTGAATATAATTCGCATAAAATAGAAAAATCCCGGAAAAATCGCTCTAGAAATCCGTCGCGCTTGGCATTATCGACTCGCGGGTGTGTGCGCGCGTCGCGTCGCTTTCGCAAAGTCACGAAATTAGTCTCGGTCCCATGGGAAAGACAAGACCCCGATATAGTGGGTATAGCCGAGGAGGAGGCCCCGGCCGACTCCTCACATGGCCGAGTTCATTGACACCACCTGAGTTTTGGGCATTCACCGTCTCGCTCGCGCGCACACACCGTCGATCGTGCCCTCCTCGTCAGGAATAAGCGATCGTTCCTTCGCTCGTCCGTTCGCTCAAGTCAAGTCCGCTCGGTCAGCCACCGTGCCTCTTCCTCCTCGATGACCGTTTCGAGGGATCCCCTAGGTTTCGCGGAAACGAGCCGCGATATTCCGCGATCCGTCATTTTTTTTTCTCGTGCGTTCTCGAACGAATTATTGCGATCTCTGCGAGATTTCCGGAGGGATTGCGTTAATTTTCGTGGAAGATGAGAGCGATCTCGTCGACGAGCTCGACTCAATCGGGAGCGGACGTGGGCAGATTCTTCAAAGTTTTCTTCTGCACGGTTGTGCGGCCCGCATACATGAAGCTCTTCCGGGTGCGTCCCAAACCGTTCGTTATCTCTCGCGCGAGGTGTGTGTAAGAACAGTGCGGCAATTTGCCGTGATTACTCAACGAATATTTGCACATTAAGAGATAGATGTACCGCGTATTTCCGAACTATATAGGATAGATATATGTTTTATATCTTTTTTTTAACTAAAAATTAATTTACAATTGTAACATACGCTGTACGAAGACTCAATCGACGACTGCACATGACGGATAGTATATTTATCATGTATCAACGAAACGTGTCTCATATCGTCGTATATGACTAGATATCAGCATGAATGCTCAAATGTGCGCGAACTTAAAATAATCGACGTTACTCGCGTAAACTTGTATACAATACCGTCGTATGCATCGCTAAAAGAGAGAAAAAGAGAAAGAGAGAGAGAGAGGGAGAGAGAGAGAACCCCATTCCCTTACTTAATGCGGAGTATACCGGAGGCGCCGTCGCCGGTTGTAATTTCGAACCGCTTCCGTTTATTCACCGTCATAATGTTTGCCTCGCCGTACGATCTTATTACCAGAATAATAGACAAATAGAAGCTGCGGAGATAGAATGTACAAATGCTGCCGTTGCTGTTCCTGCTGCTGCTGCTGCTGCTGTACAGAAATACCGAGACGAGAGAGCAAAAGAGGAAGAATGGGGATAGAATGACAGGGGAGAGAGGGAGAGGTAGAAGAAGGAGAGAGATCACGCGTGACCTAGGACAACATACCGCGCGACCTGCATGCCAATCGTCTCTCTCTTACTCTCGCACATACTCGCACATTCTTTCATTTCTCTCTTACTCGAACGCGCGGTTTCTCTTCCCGTGTCGCACCGCCGTCTTTCTTCCTCCCTCTTACACCGCTCCCCTCCACCCCCCCCCGTAATAGGCGTACCGAATCGTACTCCTCGTTCCGCGATCGTGACGCATCGGCCGTGGTTTTAGAACAAGGCGCCGCGATGCTATCGAACCCAGGCAGACGGGCTCGCGGATTTTGGCAGGCAGACTTCTGCGCGGGCAACGCATCACGAATAACAATGGCACTATCGTATTTGAATTTGGTGGACGTGGTCGGATACGTGAAGGTGGCAGTCTTTCGCAAACTTTCCTCGATGAGCAGAACGAAAAATTAGAATGGATTTTATTTGGCGAACGGTCAATGTTAATCCTCCAATCTTTATCCTTTTTCAGTCTTTTTTATACGTTTTTCATTTCCTTTCGAAGGACCAATTAATTCTTTATCGATCACATATGTATATATCTGAGAAATATGTGATTCACAATATGTTGCGTTTATCTCATTGTCGATATGACGAAATAAAGCGTAAATGCTCTAAAATCAAATTTGAAAAGTTATTCATTTTTAATATCCTCTATATTTCTTTATATTTGGATATGGCTACTCATTATTACATATATTACATATGCTTATATAAATATATGACGTCTTATCACACATTCCGTCTTCAAACATTATCTGTCCAATGGAAGATCATCTGGCAGTTCTTCTCGGAACGTTCCGAAGCGATACTTCCTTCGAATAATCCGATAAGCATCGTCGCACGTGTCTGACACGTGGTCGACTTGCCCGGCAACATTATCACGTATGAAAAACGCCGTTGTATATTGGATGGTCGGCATTCAACGGCCCCGACATTGCGGCATAAACTGCCGCGATAATAGGATAAATCGACTCGGTTGCAATTAACGTCGGGGTGGGCGCGTTAAGTCACGATATTCTCGTTTGGCATGTTGAACGAGTGCACAATATTATCGGTTCAGCGGAACATCTCGGGCTACAGTATGGATAATACATAAAGATGCGTTTCTACGACGCGCGAGAGGAGATCGCGCGGCATTACGATCGTAGACGCCGGCTGCTCTCGTCGTCCCCTTCCAACCTCCCTATCTCTTTCTATAACGAGCATCCACGATCATCCTTCTCCTCCAATACCTCCTTCTCCGCCATCTCCACCTCCTGCCCCCTTGTTACCTACTCCGTCCTCTCCCGCTGTGGTCGCCTCTTTTTCGGCGGTTCTCTTTCTTTTTTTCTCGTGTCCAGGAGATTCGGAGGTTCGTTCACCTTACGAGGTATCTACTGCTTGGACTTGTCTACTCCTATGGGAGCCGGGGGTACTGCCGCGTGGCCGTTTATAGTCATATAGTTGGCTAGAATAACACGCGATCAGGCTGTCCTATCCAAGATCACGCTCGGTGAGCCACGCCGAACCGGGGCAGAGGTTTTAATTCAACATTCTTTGGATTCTCCCCGGTTCTCTTCGCAGTTCGCCGCGTCTGATCGACTCTCGAAAATCCTGCGTTTCCTTCCCACTCATGACGATCACCTCATGCCTCGCGCATAATGTTCAACCTTGCGCTATCATACTCGCCATTGAGCCGATTATAACATTCTCCATCTAGCAAAGATCGATGATCCGTGACGGAGATCGAGGAAAATAGTGTTGCCAGCGCGACACGACGGTGTCGGATTTATCTCCGCTTGATTCTGTTGCATCGTTTCTCGGTATATATTCGCGACAGCACGCCATCAGCATTCACGTTCTGCTGGAAGTGTGCTATTCACGCGATAAAGGAATCTCTTCGTTCGATAACTGCCGACCTTTCTCGAGCGCGCGAATACTCGCGCGTCGTATTTAACCATCCGCGAGTGAGCGAGCGGGCGCAAAAAATTTTTCGAAAGGCCAATATCGTCTGCATCGTGGAACGACGCCAGCTTAGCCTAAGGGTAAATGGGCCAGGGCCGTCGTCGTGGCTCGTGCAACACGAAATTCCCTCGAAGTACCCGATAGTCCCATGAAAGAACGATATCACGATTATACCAGGCACTCATCATCAGGCGGCATCTTAGGATGTGTTCGATGCATCGAAGGTCTGACCAAGCAAGCGGCATAATGCCAACCAGTGGCATTTACGGCGGTAAGACCACCTTTGCCTCGACTCTTTCTCTCCCTATCTATCTCTCTCTTTCTTCTTCTCGTCCCGTTCTTTCCTTCACACCCTCGCGCACCGTCTTTATCTTCGTCTCCCTCTCTCGCTCTCTTTGCTCCTGTCTCTTTCTCCACCTCTCTTTTTCTCTTCCTCTCTCTCTCTCTTTAGCTCGTTCTCGCGGCGCACGGCTCTCGAACAGCAGCTTCTTTAGCGTTCCATTACCGGCGTTCTATGGAATGCATCGGTCTCTCGCAACACCTACGAAGACGAAGTCCGCGGAATCGGTCTTAAACCCTCCAAGACAAACGGCAGAACGCCGCTGAACTTTTTGTCTTTTTAACCGACCATGTGTCGATGGTTAATGTTTCAATCGTAACTATTTGTCCATAAGAACATTTTGGTAAGCAATAGGATTTTTAGAATACGAAACATTAAAGATTAAATCATTCATTTATCGATACATATCATAAATAGACAGATAATGTTAGATATAGATTGATTTTAATTTAATTTTTCTGACATAATTAGTAATTATGTTATGTCTCATGTTAGATTTTGAGATATGATAAACTTCAAACTCTTTTAATTTTAGACATTACGAAACGCTTATACTGAACACTATCGACAACATTCTTGGAATATATGACATACTTTTGCCATTGTAGTAAAAATTTGTGTTCAAACATTATAATCATTAGTCAATGTAATCGTGTAATTTGGATGAATTATACATTAAACGCATTCATGCTCTTTTAGCAGTTTGAATTTTTATAAAGTTATATCAATCGCTATTTTGACATTCGTTAACACACACTTAATACCTTATACATAAATTTAATTAACAATAAGTTACGCCAATCAATATACTGTTGATATTTATGATATTTATTTTGTGTGTATGTATGTGTGTGTGTGTGTGTGTGTGTGTGTGTGAAGATATTTTAAAACAACTAATATCTTTACAATTACTGGTGATATCTTATTATAAATGACCAAGAGTACTAATGCTGCGAAAATGAGCAATCACGGCGTACTTCCTTGACGATTACAGTGATCCTTGGTACGATAATTGACATATATTTATGGTCAATGGCTACGTGTCCGCGGATGAAAATGGGCCAATCATGACGACATCCTCATGCAAGCATTCCAACCGAAGCAGATTGTACAGAGGTCCTCCGAGCAATTGTACTCGCGTGCGGTAGCGCACGGCGGTCTATGGTGATAGAAGCGCCGTCGGCGTTGGCGATGGTGAGCGGATCGCCTTGACGAGAAAATCACGTGGCTGCGGGAAATGACTCGTTATATAAACTAACGATTATCTCAGTACTTGTACATACGTCTAATCCAACGAGTCTGACACGGCCGTCTCGACGGTCCTACGATAGACGATATGTCTCACGTCCATGTCGCATTTATCACGACTGCGCAAGGATAACGCGGCGAGATAACGGATAACGCCCCCGTGAGCAGATACGCGCCCATCATGCGTGCACTCGACTTTATTCCACTCGATCGGGAAATTCTGCAAGAGCGACAATCAAGGATAACTGGAAGCATTATTGCCATGTCTGGAGAGATTCATTGCTCACGAGATGCTCAATACTTCCTAGAGGATACGCGGAGGCGTAAACTCGGCTCGCAGCAATCACGGGGAACCCGCATCACGCGAGTGAACCGATCGGTGTACCACGTATCTAGGGCAGCGAAATGCAATCAAAGTGTCTAGGTCGCGATACGAGAAAATTAGTGCGGAGCACTCGCAGTGCCGGCGAGTGCACGACGGATAGAAGTAAAGCCAAGAAAGTAGGTCAACGTTGCGTCGGGCGAGTCTGAGAACCAAGTTCAGGGGCAAACTGCAGCGCCATGCCCGGAGCCACGGACTCCTCTCGTGCCTTAGGTTAAGTTCTTTCTCTCTTTCTTTCCCTCGTTGACGTGCACACGCATACGCGCGTGGACGCGTGTACGCGTGTACAGGCCACGGTCTATCTCTCGCTCTCTCCTAAGGAGAGAACGCAAGGGGAAAAAGAAAGAGTACAGGAGGCGGTCTAACGGACTCCGCTCTGGTCTGCCTAGTTTTATTTTTCCGACGGACCCAAGCCTGGCCATTCGTTCCGTTCCTCTCTTGCCCGCCTTGGACCCTCCCTCGCACGCGTGCACGCGCGTGTGAGTGCAAGAAGGGAGAGGGAGTGATCGTACCTGCGCTTCCCCTTATTTTCTCTTTCTCCATATTAGCTGATCTTGGCCTAGGTCCTACTAGCGCTGTTGCTGCCGCAGCCGCCGTTGCCGCCGTTGCCACTTCGAGAGTGCTTTCTCCTGAGCAAACTGACATTTCATGACACATTTTCGGTCGAACTTGGCCCAGAAATAACGAGTTGGAAAGTGTAAGTGAAACCCTTCGCTCTCGAATAACCGTTTCTAGCTACGACGATGGTTCGACGCGTCTGCTTTAGACGACTGACGTCCTTCTTCGAGACGAGTAATGACTCGCTCGAAGTTTCAAAAGTATTCTTCGGAGGCTTTCAGCAGGATACCAAGCAAGATGCTAAAGAAAACGCGTTCCCTCTTATTTTATTACTAAATATTTGAGAAAAGATTATAAACAATATGTGGGTGTGTGTATGTGTAGGAATAAAATTAGTTTTTTTAATTCTTCGAAAGATAGGATATGAAGCTTTGATAGTTTCGTTAATTCTACTACGCATCTTGACTCAATTGCTTGATATATTCTCCAAAAAATTTAACCTTTCGTGAAAACCTATGCAAACTATATGGTGTACACGAATTATTGATTAAAATCGTTCTTCCTCGTCCAACTTGCCCCGTATTGACATCTCGTCGTCGTTGCAGCCGCGCGATTCCGTTTCCTGAATTTGTCACGATTCGTCTGCATTGCATTACGATAGTTCTCGGCTTTGTCTTTCCGTTCCTCGAATTCTCTTTCACTCCTCCGTAACGACGCGCAGCAAAAAAAAGGATCGGGCGAGTAAAGTGACCTCGGCGAAATCGTCACGAAGGCCGTTCGACGTGCGCGAGCGCGCATATTATGCTCGCTGTACTCTACCAGCCGGAAGATATATTATATCGATTAGCGATAAAGCGCGCCTATCTACCTAGCGAGTAGGCACACAGACGTAGACAGGTAGGCTGATGGTGGGAAGGTGGTCGGCCTCAAGTAGGCAGGATATAGGTAGCCAGCGGGTCACTCGGGCCGTCTGTTTTACGTCTTCGTATACACATGCTGTTTCACGTACACGTGTGCATACAGCGGCGCGTCCGCGCATTTCAATCCGGCGCACTTATCGCGCCGCATGCGAACCGGCTAAATCGCGTGCTGTTACACACGCTTCATAGTGTTATCTTCGTTCCGAGCGCGTGCTCTCGGACGCGAGAGGCTGTAGGAAGCGCGCGGAGACGCGCGCGAATGAATGGAAGCGCAAGTGATTCTCGCGCTCTGTTAGACGCGCATCTCGCACAGCCGATGCTGTGCGGATGTGTGTATGTATGCTGTCGCGTTGCCGGCAAATTGTCCCTGAGGATACGCGATCGGTTTGCCAGGGCGTGGTTTCCTATGCAGTTTTTGCCCGCCTAGAATGCACTAGGCGGCCTTCGCTGAGATCAGGATATCCCGCCGCTCGTTTCTCCCCCTATCACTCCGGCGTACACCCACTTCACCTTCTGTATTACGCTGCGCCCTCCGTAAACGCACCAGTTCTGTCACATTCCGAATTATTCCTACTCTCGCGTGACAAACTGATACTAATATATTCAGAATACTAATATATCGTAATTTACTGCACCAATAATCAGCGTCCTACATTGACCGGATACATTGAAAGATAAAAATTAAAACTATATACTTTGTTGCTACGGTGATATACTATTATTGTGACCTATTTATATACATAAATAGGTAGAGGATGATAAGCAGATTGCTGACATAATCCCGTACAAATGCTAATCGCCATGCTAATATCGTTCTGTTTACGATACGTATACCTCGTATATTACGTACAATCTAATCCTGCATTATTAATGAGCCTTGAATTAATAGAGCTATTTTTTATTGACTGTTTCAGGAATCAACCAGCCACGACACCACTGCCGTCGAGTAACTTTATCGTTTTCATCCGATGAAGAGGACAATGGAGTCTGCTCGAGAATGGAAGGATCAGAAACTTTACACTGCCATGGAAATTCACCACCTAGTCGTTCCATCTCTTTCTTCATCTCGGTCTCTCGCGGAGACACGCGCGACTCTCGAGGGCGAAAAATGCGGACATCCGGGAGAACTTGTGTTCGTTTCTTTTGACATTCGCAACACCACGAATATTCCGCGATCCGCCGTACACTGCCGATATAGTAACCACGATAAGATGCTATTTTTTTTATTTATATCGCGCGTTAAAACACGGTGGCCACACGGAAACACGGTGAAAGGCGGCTGTCACGAGAAGAACAACGCTTCGGCCTCGGTTATCGCCGAAAGAACTTTTGTTACGATACTGTCCGATACTGCTTTATCCTCATTATCACTGCTGTTACTATTATTAGCTGCTACTGTCTGCCACTAATCGAGACGTTTGCGTGCGCAACAACATCGTGCTGTTACCGTTATCGCTACACTATCAACGCTGTCACGACTAATATGATCACCGTTACTATATCTTTTCCTTGCCGCTTCAAATGTCGATGATATCGTCGAGCACTACATATATGGATTGAAGAAACAGTAAGCAGAGCTGATTGTTTAGGAAAATTTCCTCTCTTGGCGTGGCTCTTTAGTATTCACGTTATATAAACTACCAAGAATTATGCAGTTAAAGCAGATAAATTTAGACGAGGTATTAAATCACTTTGCTACCGTAAATCAGATCAATTTTGATTATTTATACAGAGTTTCATATTCACAATCTCAGTGATTTTTAATATTACACATACTGCGCTTAAAAAATAAAAATTAAACATAACACAGCAAGTTTTAGCGAATTTCAGAAAAATAAACGAAAGAATGTCTTTTTTTTAAGTATATATTATTCTATCAATTTAATATGTAGACATAACAGTATACATAGACATTATTAAAATCACCGAAAATTTCAAATCAAGTTTATTAGCTTTTTTTATAAGTATTGGATCCGATTAAGATATTTAAAACTAAAAATTAAGAAACTGCGATAAATACAGCACGCCACTTTCGCTAATCAAAAGATTGCTGGATCAGATCAGTTTTCAAAATTTTTATGTATTTTTCCAACAAAATTGTTTTTCGTGATTTTATAATGAATTTCAAAAGCAGCGGTTTTCTCCGAGACCGAGGATTTCAAAAAGCGACATCCGCACACGGAAATCGCCGGTACAGAAGATACACGAAGAATTACACAAATGTCCAACAAACTGATCGTTCGCGCTCGTGCGACGTATGGTATAGTGTTCTTCGGGAGTCCGCGCGAGATCGATCAGGCACCTTCGCAATTATTATCAGGAAGCGATCGCAGTGCATGCGCCGGTCGCGCATTGTTACACATAACTTCTTTCCGTCGGCTGTGTCGTAATGCGCGATTCGCGCGTTTCGAACCACGACGACCGCGTACTTTGCATTCCTCGCATACATCGACTCGCTTGGTGCGCGAGCTCATTGCAACTCGCTCTCGCACACGAGCACGTACGAGCGCACACGCACAAATACAGACCGAGGCGTTTAGCCGCGCTTCTGCGCGAGCTGGAGCGCGTGTTCTTCACCTACGTATATGTGTACGAGTTACCGTATTTCTCTTAATTACCACACGATTAAGTAGCACATAGGTAAACGTTCGCGTTCTGTCTTTATTCCTTACTCCTTAATTATTATTATTCTAATTCTTATTATCATTTTTTACCATTATTATTTTTATCATTAATCTATTGTATTATTATTATCATCTTTATTCAATTATTATTATTATTCTTGTTTTCAATTGTTACTCGTTAAGTGTTTCGGGACTCTTTCTCTCGCGACTCTTTTTTATTAAGACGCAGAGTTCCGCTATAGGGATGGCGAGTACGAAAGCGAGAACGAGCGGGAGGAGGTAGTCGGAGATGCGTCTTCTTTTAGCGAGTAAAGAGGCGAACGTGTGCGTGCACGGGGAAGGATACGAGTGTTTCTTTTTCTTTTTTTTAAGTACAAATGCGTGTGCGAGAGACAAGCGGGACTGAAGGAGAAGCGAAGAAAGAGATAAGAGATATATATACACACACAATATAAATAAATATATATTTTTGTACCTTTTATCTCGAGGAAAATCTCTCTCGACACCTCGATAACCGAGATGCTTGCGATCGACCGCGATTGACCGCGTCCGACAGCGGGCTTACCGTATCATATATCTCTCTCTCTCCTCATCATGATCCCCGTGACCTTTCCCTATTGGAACGCAACGATCCGTAAGGCCGATAAGAGTTCGTTACTTGAGGTCACGTTCGGAAGAGCGCGTCAATAGTTTCTATTATTAATCGTGAATCGCCGCAATTGTCGCCGTATGTCTGAACGTTACCCCGACTAAGATCCACGGCGTTGGTAACGAGATTCTAATTCCGAAAACTATCTCTTAAATTAATTTTTCCTTCCGATCCCGTGCGAATCATAGGTAGATCGTAACTGTTTGTTTTTCTTTTTTTTTCTTTGTACAACAAAAATGATAAGTGCGAGAGAAATAAAGAATATGAAATGAGCTGTCGAGCGTTGGCGATAGCCCTTTTTGTTCCGTCATCTCCTTCACCGCTTCCTTTGTGTCGGCCTTCAAGGATAATGCAATAGAACTATTTCGCCGTCCGTGAACGACTTCTCAACTTTCTATGATTGAGTCACTTCTAAATGCGACGCTCTTTTTCCGCCCTCTTTCTTTTACCCTGCTGCCTTTTTGGTCGTTTTGAGAGCGAGAGACTATCGATTCCTTTATTTTAATGTAATATATACTCAATAAAGAAATTTCTTTGATCTTTACATGTGACTTGTACAATGTAACGTAATACCGGCAAACGTACGAACAAGCAGAATTGTGTCAAACATAACAGACGTAGGTGTCTCCTACACGTGGTAGGTATATCGCGATTATGATATAACATAGTCTTACTTCATCGAAGATGCACCAAGCCGTCTATCTATAGAAGCTGAGATATTTTCATAGGTCAGGAACATATTTATGGGCTGTGATTTACCCGTAATTATTAGTTATAGCTAAACCACGATTAGCCTTAACCTTTAGCAGAAAGTAATAAGCCTAAGACGATGTCTCTACTGCTGATGTTCTCGCATTTTTCGATTTATTATTTTGTCATTTCTGTTTTTCTATTGGCGATAATTAACAACTTTGCGTTGCGATTTACAAACGGTCTCAATCCTCTCTTCGAAGCTGCAAGAAATTCGCATTATCGCTACAAGCACCGGTGCTAATCGCGAGATATCGGAGATCGGTGGCGCCTGGGGCACGTGGCACGCACATCTCTTTTGTTTTTGCAGACCACCAGGCGACTAGGCAGTAGGTTACTGGATTCTGTTCTCGGGTTGCCTGTTCTTCCCCTTCTGCTGGTGTCCCCACCATCACTATGTAACGATCGCTGGCTCTCTCTCCCTTCGATTCTCCCGTAGGCGATCTATGTTATCCCAGATGCAATGTGCAGTTTCGTCTATATCATGCTATCGATGTAAGATTTTAAGCTGTGCTGTATTTTTGATCAACAGTTTTTTTTCCTACTCGCTTTTTTTTAACAATGTCTATGATGCGAGAGCTGACATACATAAAGTAGATTTTTTTGTCATTTGACAAAGGAAGCTGAGACAGTCATTCGTTATTGCATTTACGTCTATTAAAAAATTGTCGCTTACCGAACCTTTATCTGGATTTAAATTATACAAACTTTCCGATGAAATCTTCTTCCATTACGTTCTTTTAACATTCAACATTAAAGCTCTTGATATCACAATATAAAACTCAGAATTTAAAATTTTAAAAAATTCTTAAAAATAACGTTTAACATTTTAGTGAAATTAAATGTTAATTTCACTAAAATGTTAATTTCGTCAAATAATTGTATTTTATAAGATCATTTTGTGAATAAACTTTTGTTTTCAATTGCTCATTAGATTTTCAAAAACTTTTGAAGTGCTTCTGGATAATGAATTGTAAATTACGGGTCGTTTATTGCTCAGCAATAGAAATATACATAAGTGTAACTCGTCTAGGCCTTACACTTATGTATGCTTCTGGATAGTCTAGGGAAAAATTCGATTGGTTAAAGAATTTGTTGTTAAAATTAAAGCCACTAGTTCTCTTTGAAATTTATTTCGTCATTCATAAAGACACTTTTGTATTCCGATAAATATTCAAATAACAAAGTAATAAGTAGGTAGCTTCTTATTATGGATGTAGAAACGTCAATTGATTTTACAGCATTATTTACAAGTAGATATTATATCTTATCTTCACATAGAACAGGTATAAAATTAATTGTAATTGCCACGTAGAGCGCAATAATGCAGCATGATTGTTGCAACCAAAGTCGAGGTCACCTGCAGTATTTCTTGCAAAGAAACTATGATTGCGGGATAATAAAGTTTTTCTCAATCGCGATGAGAAACGATCACTTCGCTTAGATATGCTTGCAGTTTATTAATAGATCTCTTTATATACATACACATTTGTACGACTGCGTGTTTAAATTGCTTTTATGGATATCTAATTGTAAGAAGTACGTTGCAAAAGCTCATCAATGCTTATGCCGAGTATGTGTACGTATACACCGAGTTTAAGATTATTCTCATCCGTATTTTTTCATCCCTAAACAGATTTCAATGTTTCTACGAAGGATTTATGAACTCGGTTGACTATGGTATTCTTTGAACCTAAATGAATTGTTTATACTTTAAATCGTTATGTTTCGCGTTCATGGTCATACCGCTTTCTATTTTACGTCTGCTCTCTTTTTTGTGTTATAATATATGATCTAGTTTTAATAGATCAAGTTCGGTTTTTCGTAATACTGTTATAGGACCTACAAAGAGAAAAGCCTTGGCGACGATCTTGTGTTCTCGACTAGAGCAATAGAAAGAATTATAAGTATACTTAAAAGAGACATAAATATTCTTAAAAAAAGGCGAAATTTGCAAATGCTATTATGGTTCACGACCTTGCACGGATTTATGTGTGACCACTTCCTTTCTATTCTATTTCAAAGAAAATTCTCTGCACGGGCGAACAACTATATTTATGAGGCCGATAGACTTTTTGTGCTGATTGATTTGTTACCATAGCTATTTAGCTACATACATATAAATCGTCTCTATTAAAAAGAATGAAAGTTTGAAACATAAATTTCAATGAAATATAGTTAGTGCAACATATTAATTTCAATACAATTTTGTAGGAACTTTACTGGTAAAATAAAGAATTCATATAGATATATTTTTATTTCTTATAAATAAAATTAATTTTACAAATTTTACATTAATTTAATCAAAGTTCGCGTTATATTTCTAGTCTTTGTAAAAATCAGGTACAAAGAATATTAGTAAATATTAGTACAAATCCAAATCATTCGGAATTTGTTCGCGCTAGGAGGTTAATCCGTTGAAATTGTTGAGAAAAAGTAAAAGACCAACCATTAAAAAGCACAAATGGTTTCATATCAAAATAATGGTCAACTCGTTTACGATGTAATGATGGTACGGTTCTGACCCTTTCAACATGCTTTTAACTTTTGTGTTTCTATTAAAAGCGCTTTTTTTGCCTATTGTTGTAAAGCCTATATTTTCGCTTGTTACCACGATCGTAAATACGGTCGACTATAATACCCAAAATGTGACAATTCTGATTATTTTGGTTGGAATTTAAGAGCGCAGCGGCCACATGACATATTTTCACTAATTGGGTATATGTATATCTTGATAAATTATGATACTAGAGATAATTATGATACTAGAGATAAATGTTACATTATCATCATAAAAGCCAAAGAGTTCAGTATTATTTAAGCCAAAGGCAATACGATCTATCGGCCATTTATGTTTTTTAGTTTTATATTTTATTTTTTGTGTTCGTCTATGTTTTATTTTAAAAATTTAGTTAAAAAATTTTTTAATATTTTACATTTAAAATGTTTGTCATGCGCAACTTAAAGTACGAGTATGATTATAATGTATATCCCGGAAACGTTAATTAAAATTAAAACTAATGGAAATTATTTTTTGCACAATTGTGCTGAACGCTTTAATGTAAACTTTACATTCCATTCTTAAATACATCATGAATAGACATAAAACACATGATTTCCCAGACACGTCGAGATATGAGTATAGTTGGATGTAATACGGTAAGTTAGTTCCTCGCACATTAATTGTCCTTTGCACTTTTTTGTTGCGCTTTATTAACAACTTATCTGACGTTAGCATCAAGCATGCCGCTAGCGATCAATTCTTAACTAAAGAACATCAACTCTCGATATAATTGGTGCTGAGGGTTTGTTGAGAAAAACTGTTTCATTATGCATTCAATATTCTCGCGCATCTATCTTCTCAACTCATCACCATATATCTGAATTTTCTTAATAACAGAAACTAAAGTAAAAAAGATATTTTTGAATAAAGAAGTCTTTAATTATAGATAAATAAGAAATAAAATGAAAAAGGAATTAAATCTCGGCAAGATTATTGAAATAATTCTAAATAATTCTAAATAAATAGCAGCAAAAATGCATATTAAATTTTGTAAATTGTTGTAAATGTTAAAAAAAGCAATATACATATAAGCAATATATGAGAAACAAATATGTAAAAAATTTCGCAAATCTGATCTGAAATTATTAATGTATATGCTACGCGTTATAAATATACTTCTAGGTCGAATTTCTTTGTCCAGGAAAAGCGGTTCTTTCGTCATCGAAGACTGTGAGAACGATCGAGTCCTTGGAAACGATCCCCGTCTCCGAAACGCGGAAGCTGCGCGTAGATTACACGGACCACAGTTAGACGAGGGTTGTGAAGAGGCGGGAGAAATGAAGGAATAAAAAACGAAATGCCGTAACCACACCACCGCCGCTTAAGGGGCAGCTTGCCGACGAGCTGACCTAACGGGACTGCTGTAACCGCCCCTCGTATCGTAGTAGGGGATTAAAAAACGGGATGAAAAAAAGAAAAGAGAATCGGTGGTACCTTCAACCCTTCCGCATACCAGTGTTAATCGCGAGCCATTTGGAAAGCACCTTTCTCTGATCCGGTTCCCGGCAACCCCTTCCTCTGCTTTCCCTGGTTCATGCATCACGTTTACCCCGGATTCGGAGGAAGGAGAGAAGAAGGGATCACCAATTTTTTTCACCTTCTTCCATCGCCGCCTCTTCCAGATCGCGGCCAGACCACTCAAGAAAGACTACTCTTCCTCCACCAGGTGCCTGAAATTTCGCCAGCTGTGTGCTCCTCGTCACTTCCTGCTCCAAAAAGCAATCGTCTTGAAAATGCCTTAACACCGCGAAACTTTAGTCCTTTGACCGCGGCGCTTCGCGTCGTCTAACTGACTTACTTTTAGTGCAACTACAATTTATATATGCCTAATGTGCGCATTATTCAAGTGATCTTATTTGGTATTGGAAAATATTTGTCACTTATGCGTTTATTATTTTGAATAATTCTCAAAAAATACATTGCGAATAACGCGAAGTTTGTATAGCGGATAATTTCTTTTTCTATAAATACGAAATTCAAATAATGCAACAGGGTTGAAAACATCTCACGCGACACTGAATACGTAATTAGCAGCGCGCAAAAAAATAATGACAGTGTAATATTTTAATCGTGGTACGCGGCGAATACATTAATCCGAGTGTCTCAATCGGTGCTCATGGCCACGAAGTTGCAAGATAGCTGCCGACGCTGACGTGGAGGATGTTGATCAATATTAAAACATCATCCTATGCGCCTCGTCCAAATATGGCACGCGACTTATGTTAATTTGAAATAATTATGTGTGTGTCTTTCTAAAACCGGATTTTATGGCTGCGTTCGTTAATTTGACACATCAGCATTCCCGATCAATTCGCATAAGCGACGACATTTTTTTCACGAATGAAAATGTCATAACGAACATCCTCATTCTTGAGTACGCAATTTCACGGAAATAGGTAAAGATACGTGTCATGTATCTTATTGAAGAGACTCATTCTCCAGTTTCTTCCGTCATGGTATCTAGCTGTGAAAGCGGACATTGTGACTGTTTAAATGAAGGTATATCGATGTTAACGCAGATTTATTAATAAGCCAATCTCGAGTTATCCTTATTTACCAAATTTGACGTTAAATATCATCTCATATAATTGTATTCTTATGTCCAAATCGTAATTGATGTCATTCATATTTCCAATTCCTTATTTTCTCTCACATTAGGATGAAACAACATGCACGCAACTCTTTTAATTCCCTCTCTCCCCTAACAACTGATGAGTGTCTCCCGTATCACTTTCGATTTTAAGGAAGCCTCCTATAGCGTCTATACAGGAATGTATAAAATCCATGACGGCACCACGTAGGAATCTCCTTTCGAATCCTCGAGGAGCGAGGACGACGAAGAAGGCTCAAAGGTTGCTGCTCGCTTGTACGCGCATCTGCCGCCTCGATGATAAAGTTGCTTTCGTTGTACCTAACCACCGAACCGGCTGAAAGATCAAAACTAAATTGTGCGAATATTCTCTCACCATCGTGTCTCTTCCCTTTCTGATGTCCACCCTTATCCCCTTCCCACATCGTTTCTGCGGCGTTTGTTATTTTTATCCCTTTCTGTCTGTTTTTCCACTGTCTAAACCGCAGGTAGTATGCGATGGACCGCGGCGCGCCGCGAGCGGGCTCACTGACCCCTGAAAATATGCGGATAAGCGGAGGAATCCTCTGGTATCCTAAGCACCTCAACGTTTCATGACGCACCGATGCTCGAGCGCGATGCGTTAATCGCCAATATACGAGCGTATCGCGAATATAAGCGATATCATATGGTAATTACGGCCGTTTAATATTCCTTATTAATCTGTCCGTCGCGGTTATAGAACCGCGGTAACGCCATATGACGAAATAATCGGCTATCGGCCAATGCCACGCATTCTCGATCCTTATTCCGCGGCGAGATCGCTGCCGTGTACGCCGACCTTGGATCCTATCGGATTAAATGAAGACGTCCGCGCGACGGACTTTTCTAAATAACAGTCGCGATCCATTCGATTAATTTTGCCCGGCCGATGGAAGACAGGCGCGATGCATTTACAATGAAGATTCACTCACGATTCGCAATTTATCATCGGCGAACGGACGATTCCCGTGCGAGGATCGAAGGCGCGTTCGTCGAAGACGAGTTGAACTCGATGAACCGAGCCAATGGCTCTCGTATGTTATTGGTGGTCCATAGAGGGAGAGCACGAAAGCACGCGGTTCAGAAAGCGCCGGTTACATTTAGCAAACACGAAGTCCATTGATCGGCTGGTAATGAAAATACACGGCCATTCCTAATCGTGCGTGTCGCCACGTCTAGACGTTCCCGATTAGCGAGGGGAGGCATCGATGTTCATTCATTAACGGCGCCAAATGCGTCCGCTTTCTCCGCTCTCTTGTTGATTCTAATGACTACTTCTATATTTACAATCGAAACAATTAGGGTCATTCTACAATACGTTGCAAATGTCCCGTCGCCAGTTGTAAGCCACACGTTGGCCAATCAGCGTTTAAAAAATAAAATGATTGGCCAACGATGTTAACACAGATTGGCCAACGCGTGGTTCACGACTGGCAACGGGATATTTGCAACGTATTGTAGAATGGCCCTAAGACTCTAACATTTAGAGACAAAACCTATTTTAACTGTAATTTTTATTTATTAAAAATATAATAATTGCTTACAAAAGAATGTTCTCTTTAATATATAAAGAAATGAAATAATAAAATATCGATTGAATCATTAACAAATTCTAATTTTTTTGTGTGAAATTAACATATCGGACAACATTATAGTGAATGATTGTGTTTGTAGCATTCGGGTGCGCCTGTTTGATTACGTAAATTGAAGGTCACGGCTGCCTTCGTAAAAAATGCCGATGATTCAATGGCTCGCCACATGGCGCAAACTCACAGAAAAAAGATCCAATAAAAGCCACAGGAGAAACAGAACATTCGGACATAGAAAAGGAAACGAGCAGTACGTCGTCGTCCTTTTGCGGCAAGGACGATGCCGACAGCGCAGGTTCCTTTCCTCTGTGAAATACTGAAGTGTACCTAGCCGGTTTTCTCGCCCGCTCCCGCCAAGATCGTTACTTATATCAAGAGTCGAGTAAATTTTGTGTTTCCGCAACGTCAACCGCTTTCGATACCAATCGCACGCGGACCTGATGATGGAGATCGCCCGAACAACAATGTACCGCTCATTTTGGATTCTCGCGCGTCCATCGTCTATCTCCATTCAGATAGCGATCGACCGATCATGAAAGGACTCCGCTCGGAGATCTTCGGGGAAATCGACACACGTTTTCATCCAGCCGTACTATTTGTAAAAACACAAGAAAGCCGGAGATTGCAAGCCCTTTACGACCAACCCTTCGTCCCAAAACCCATCGATGAACGGCGAGAGAATCGGGAGAGAATAGAGTCGTTAGCGAGTGCCAAAATAAATAACTTAAATCGCTCTCGCCGGCTTTTACCTGTCTCTTGAAAGATGTGCACCTTTCTTTCACGGGTCCTATTACCCGACACTCGTCCTACCTATGCTTTCTCTCGAGAATTCGTTATCGGTGATATTAGATCTAACCGGCAAAATATTGGCCATGAAGACGGCGACCAAATTTGCTACACCTATTACGTACCGGTAGAAGAAAAACGTTCGAAAGTGTTTCCCTCGAGAAAAATTTGCAACAGCGGACGCATGAAATGTCACGTCGTACCGGGATTAAATGTCGCCCTGCACTATGTAATTGCAGTACGCAATGGTATTATCCCGAGAAACGGCGGTTATAATGAAAGTTTCTGTACGTGTGCCTTCAACATTTCTCTTTATACATGCGAAAAGTGCTTTGAAATAAAATGTTGCAAAACTTGAAAAGCTGATATATAATATGTTGCATGAGAAGTCATCTTTAAAAGAATTAGATTAATTTTAATAAATAATTTGAAAAGTATTACATCAAGAGGAATGTAATAGTAATTAGGGAAAATTGAATTGTTTAATAATAATTTAAGATATTGAGCAAAAAGATATTATAAACAATTTATTATTATGTAAAAACTTGTAAAATACGTATGCGGTCTCTTGAACACGAAAGACCATTTTAAAAACCTCTTTGTTAATAAAACAAAATTCAAGGTTCAATATGATCAAGGTTCTATATGATTCTTTGAAAGCAGATGTAACATACGTGTACGCATTATAAAGTAAAAATAGAAATTATACCTGGAAAAGGTTGCTACCAAGGGAAGTAGAAAATACCCAGACGATGTAGTGATCGATTACGATTCACATGTTATTTCGAAGGTCACGTTAGATGTAATTGTTCCGGTATGCTTGGCTTAGGACATCTCCGCGAAAGAGTCACGTTAAAAGGAACCTGTTAAGAAAAATTCGCGCTGGCATACGCATCAAATGTCACATCATGCGCGATTAAATGTCGCCGTGTTGTACAAAGTAATGTTATTATTCAAACTAGCCATATAATTATGGTAATTGTGCGGCAAGATTTGCAGTACGCAGCGGGTAAACGTGAGATTTACATACTTTATTAAAATTCAATTGGTTACCCGCGCTATGTGGACATATTTTATACGAAAATATATTATTTAACAAGCTGAACGATATATACGAAATTGCACAATTTACCAGCAAAGCCGAGGTGCATAACCACTGCATAATAAGTTTGCCGAGTGTCGGGACGTCGAGTATCAATTTCACATTACATAATGGAAGAGAAGAGATGCGGGAGGCGAGAAAGAGACGAACAGGCAGAATTGAAGTGTGTCTCGTATCCGCGCTAGTCCACACAAACTTTCTTATTCCGCCCCGTAGCCTCGCTTCCGGTTGTGTAACAGGCGCCTACGCCACACGTTGCATCCATCGCGTGTGTGCATCACTCTCTTCTCCTCCGGCCTCTCTCTTTCTCTCTCGCCGTCCTTTCCGCGCGCACTCGAGCACCCTCGTTACGCGTTATGTGTACCTCCACAAAAGATCGCCAGTTTTATACGAGCTTTTTTAATAGAACTCGTATAAAAAGGAAGGCAGAGGGTACACGAGGAAGAGAGAGGACCCGTGCAGCTTGTCGATAGTTCGACAAACGCCGGTGGTTTTTCAGTTGCCGGCCGACTGTCCATAAACCAGAAACAGGGAATACGAATGCAGGAAGTAACGTATCCTGTGCGACCGATAGCTCAAGAGCCCTCGTGCGCTCTCCTCCACGTCTAGATCAATTTGCCCACCTGCGTGACGTATGTCCCTTCCTGATATCTTCATACGATACGTCGAGAGGAGATTGGGAGACTTTAATTACACTATCTTCCCGCTGCGCGAGTAACGATGCATCGCGCATCGAAGTGAATGCCACCGTTAAGTATCGCTGCGATTCTCGCCGGAGGTCTTCTTCGCCTTCGTGAGAAGAACGATCGCATGTAAATTGTAAATCACCCGCGAAACTGGAACGCGTACTCCGTTTCTCCCAACGATGTAGAAAAAACTTAGCGGCTAGAAAAATTGGTCCTTATCAATACGGATAATTACTCCTTGCGAAATTATTTAGTACGATTCCACACGTTGTTATTCCTGCATAATTCACATCGTAAATGAATCGGATATGAAACGAAGGAAGAAGGAGCGCGGTTTTGGTCGACCGTGAGAATGTGGTCGCGCAAGAGAATCTTGAAACCGCTCCCTTCGGCAAGTTTCGGAACGTATTAAGGGCGATCGTAGGAAACGCAAGGATATTTTCGGGGAAGAGTTACGGAAAGCATTTCTATTCTGTCAGGAAACGCATGCGCAAGCTTCGACGAGGGACAAGATCAATGAGTCTGAATTTATTTCGATTTTATGGGAAGGTAGAAGAAATTCATTATTGCATTGTGAAAAAAGAAAAAGAAAACGGTATATGGATTATTTATTTAAAATTTATTTCAAAATAAAATAGCGAAGTACCTCATACATTTAAAATTTATTCCTTTCTTATTAAAATTATTGTAATCATTTAAATCATACATTTGGGCGAAAATATAAAGCACATAGATAAGCTGTTTTCGCATATGTGGTTAAAAAATTTTGCTTGGAACATATTTAATTTATGCAAACATATTATAAAATACTATGTTACGCTATGTAACATTGTAATGTATGTATGCAACATTACTGGATTCGTGTGAATACTTGAATCTTTAGTGGAATGTGACATTTTCAGCATTGAAATTTCTCGACGCGGTGAGAAAGAATTTATAATGCTTTACAACGCGGAAATGCAATGGAAATCGAAGGCATATATATCTGAAAGAAAGTCGCAATCTAATGGTACCAATCATTGCACGTAAAACTTGATCACAACATGAGCGATTCTTTCTACGTAATCGCCACATAGCGTCATATGCGGGTACCCGGAAACTCTCCGTTCAACACTGTAGATCCATACTATGATTATTAAAATAATACACGTACTTTCAGCAACATTGTTAGCGTAATGGAAGGTTTCACAATCGCGCACGATCTTGAGGATGCGATAAACACGCTTTCTAAAGAATATGTGCCCTATTCGGCGCAGGATATTGGCGTACGCGGAGGCAAATTGCTTACGTAAAAAGGGATCGTATGTAAAGTAGACGCATCCTGCTGTTGATCCCACAGATCTCTTTATCACAAATGTTCTCGGACGAAGAGAAATCGCGCTTTCGATGAATCAGGCTGATGCGACTCCTCTTCGCTTTCACTGATTGCTTTTACTTATTTCAAATGTAATACAACGATGACACAGCGAAATGTGCTGGGCGGTCTCTTTTGAAAGAATCGGCCAAGAAAAGAAAGGATCGGTTTTCTGCACAATGCTCGAAAAACCTGAAAAAGATTATGTCTTATTTTTTGTGCCACTAAGATATTTTAAATCTTTTCTGACCAGCGGATATTGTAAATCCTTTTTGTGGTGTATTACCTCGATATTACCTGATAGCTTACCTTGAAATGCTTTTACTATATCTTTCAATCTTTCAGTTAATGCGGTTTTTTTTGGTGTCGAAGAAAAGTGAAAGCGAAAATATTTCTTTAATGGAAAGGATACTTAAACTGCGTATTGTTGAGGGCGGATAGTCCAAAGGACAATTGTCTGGTGAGAATGAAAGGATTGTATTAGTCGGTCTGCACAGTAGGGAATCAGGTTTATGAGTTACTTAGAATGAAACATGAAAACATGTCTTTCAACACTATAAACGATAAATTATGCACAATCAATTATGATAATAACTGTGTGACAGGGATTAAATATATTAATATGCAATGTATGCTATTTTGAATATTGTAATTATTAATTAATATTCTAAAAAAACATATCTTATAACCATGTTATATCTGTTGGTATAATAAAATAATTTTCTGCCTGTTAACATCACAATAAGGATTATTTTGAGTGAAAATCAATTATTAGAAATCACCTTCAGAATATTTAAAAATGCAAATAAACTAATTGTGATTATATATTTGTAATTTAATATTCATAATGTACTGATATAATGTTTAATAAAATTTTGAAGTCATTTTCTACCAAGAATGTTAACGACTCATAATAACAAAAGTAAATTGTAACGGTCGATAAAGAAGATAGATCGTATGATCCATGGATCATCTTGGATCCTCTCAATGGCTTCTTACTTTGTAAGCGCCATCTCACATTGTTCTCTTTACTTGACCATGATATTATTACCAGCTGGAGAACATACAGTTTTCAAAACTTAAAAATGTTTTTTAAATAAAATATACAATACTTTTGTTTAATTAAAAATTAATTATACATTTTGATTAACGTTAGATGTCAAAAATTATTGTGTGTTGTGTGTGTGAAAGAATATTATTCGCTCTCCATTTTTAGAATATAATAAAATATCGCATAAATATAATCTAGTAAATTAATAACTCTAAATAATATTGTGTAATATCGTTATACTTAATATTTTTACTATTTAGAAAAATGTATTGTGAATTCTATTCTTGACAGTATTGTAATCATATCGTTTAAAAAGGAATGGCAACAGATTTTACGTATATCATGGCATAGCAAACATCTTACAGGGGCTTGATGGATCTTAAGAGAAGTTTAATTATACACAAATATATTTAAAGTATCTAAAATAATTAAATTTTTTAGAATCATATTTAATTTATTGATTTTTCATATTTCATTTGAGAATATTGAAAAAATTTCACAGGAATGAAATTAGGAAGAGAATACATACGAAATGTCAATTTATTTTACAAAGAATGCTTTTATTAACAAACGCGAAGGTAATAATAATTAATTGTGTCACGCGAAAAATAAATAGTCAATGTCTACCGAAGAAACAATCTTGTATCGCCTCGCAAATATATTCGACAATGTACCTATATATTGATAATCACATTATCAATACGTTTTACGTACACTTTGATGCATGCAAAGATTATTGTTGCTAATTATCCTTCAGTGTATACATGTTACACTCAAAGAGAAATGCCGAACAGCTTTGTCGATATTCCGAATAATTCTCCAAAAAAATTTAATTTAATTCTATTTGCCGACATATTTCAAATGTCGGGCATAGGATTAGAGGAAATATTATGGATTCTTAAACTTAATCGAAAATATAATTAGCGCAACTAATTTCTCGATAAGCTAACAAATCTGCCATCGAGCTCGATACGAGTTTTGTTGAATCGACAAAACGATTCTATAATTATAGCCGGTGCGGGACCGACAGTCTTTGAATGCGGCGCTCTCGTTAACGAAACTGACGTCGCGTCAGTATCGATCGCGAGCTACTTGATTATTTGGCGTGCGTTTCTTTGGTCGTATCTTATTTGCCGACGTACGATCGGGAATGCGTTCACGAGGGCAACATCGGGCAATCGATCAATGCGTCGTTAGTGGGACATTAGAACGAGTTCAATTGTAGTTCGTTGAGCTGCTTGAAGATGAGGATGACGAAGAGGATCCTACTGAGCCGTACGAACTGGAGCTGCTACCAGGCGAGTAATAGCTGTAAGCAAGATTTTGGGCCTCCACACTATTGGTCGGCGTCCAAACGCGGGAATAAGGACCGTTGCCGTCCCACGTATTGACGGGATCATAGCTCGACGTCGTCGAGAGCGAAGGTGGAGCACCATATGTCGATGCCGGTTCCATGGACATTCCTACAATCGAGAAATTTTACTTTTCACGCATTCCATGAAAATTATAGAGCACAAATGTGACACTTTCTTTCATGCTGCAATTATTTTCGAAGATTTAATAGAAATCTTTATGTGTTAAAAAAGGTATATTGAAATGTTTTAAAAAATTATAAAATAATATTCTTATAGAAAGAAGTGAAACCGCTTTGTGTGTGTGTGTATAACTGAGTTAAGGAAAGTGAAATTATTCTAGAAGTAGCAACATATAATTACTGTAATTCTCGTAATAAATATAGAAAACTATAGTTCTATGTTGAATATTATTAGAGATACTGGAATATTAATTAAGGATATATATACGTACCCATCGGCATCATCATGCCACCTTTCTTAAAGAGCTGCATGGCGACAAATCCGATCACGATAAGAATGGCAAGCTTCGACAAGACAAGAGCCTTTAGCGCTTTTAATCCAATAATAGCGACGAAGATGGGCATTAGAGCCTTCAACTTCAATTTCAATAGCAGCAAGAACGGAAGTAGGAGCTTCTTCTTCAAAAGTCCTCGAGCTTGATTGGTGGCTACGTCATTGTCCTTGAATTCGACATCAAGATCGGCCAAGCTCCTACTAGGTCTGTACTTCAAGTTAGCATCGACAAAAGGTAAATCAACTCCGTAATCGAAACTCTTCAAATACTTGAAGGTTCTGACGACGATCGCCTCATCGACGGTTTCGAGTGATCTCGCTTCCGTGGTAGTTCCCAGTTTATTATCGAGACAAGTCAAAACTTGATGTTTCAAACAAGACGTCCACGACTCCGTCTTTATGCACTCGTTTAAAGAGTTCGTTAGGAAGTCCTGATTGGCCATGCAAGATCCAACCAACAGAATAATCGCGCCTACTGATGCTATCAGTCGCATGTCGGTATCCTTTTCCTTTCTTCGACGTTTTGCAGAAGATTGTTCGAGTCGCCCGCGTTTTGCTTCCTCTCCGTCTCGTATGGATTCCACTCGACGTTCTCGCGGTACCGCGTGTCAATAAAAGCGATCGATCGTCCACCCGTGCAAGAGAGCGATCATCGGCAATCGAACTGCGACTGACGGAGGAGTGGCCCGTCCCTTTTATTTAATTTGTCCCCCTTGAATCTATGTTATTCGGTCGCGCATGCCAGGAATCTAAGATCGAAGGGAAATTATTCAAATTTCACTGGCATAGAGCGTCGTACCTCCAATACCCCGTCGAACTTCCCTCATGCTCATTCACTCCTGCGTGTATATGTATCGATTGTTGTGCGTCGCGTACGTCGTACACAATGGCATGCAATGCATACGGGAAACGGAACTTGCGCCTCGCGTCTCTTCGCCTTCGCGAGCTTTCTTGCTTGGCTCGTCGTAAACTGCCAGGCGCCGTTTCACGGCCCGTATGCCTTCTATGATTACGATTTAACAGAATAAGTAACTGTTGTCACTGTAACACTCCTGAAAACCGCAAGCCATACGTATGTGCACGCGTATGATGATTTAAAAGGATACAGATACGATGTTGCTATTCTAGCGTGCAACACATTGTTTTACGATAATTATGATAATTTACGCGCTGCTATTATCATGCCATACACTTGCTCCCTGCATACGAACAGCAACGTGAACAGCAATGGCATTCGTGGAGAAAGCAGGATATGTGTAAATTTTGTTATAATATTAAAGAAAAACAAGATTTTGATCATGAAAAATTAAAAACTACATTATATGTATTTAAAACGTTACTACGTTATTTTTATGTTTTTCTGCAGAATATCAATGATAAATTTTTGTTCTAAGTACGAGGGGCGTTCAAGTCAAACCGGGACTTTTCTTCCCTTATGCTCGTGAGACCTAGGCACGCTCACAGCGCTATCAAGCTATAGTTCACGTTACGTATCCTATAGATTGAGCGCGCTGGAAACGCTGTGAGCGTGAATCGGACCGCAGCCTAAAAGTCCCGGTTTGACGTAAACGCCCCTCATATTAATCTTTTTATTTTCGGAACTGATTTTGTGTTGTTTATGTAATATATTTACTTTCTCTAATAAAAGTATTGAAAATGTACTTCGATATTTTGTTCTAATATTTATCTCTGTTTTTAATTCAAAGTAAAATGACAATAAAAAAGAGGTTATTTCTACATTATTTACTAAATATGCTTGAACTCATATTTTTTAATTAAAATAGCAAATAGGGACAGCTGCAAAAAGTAATATTATAATATAATAGTAACAATATATATAACTAAATATATGGTACAAACTGATACTTTAACTACTCATTTTTATTTATTTATTATGTAATATTATATGTAAAAAATTTTTCATTTTCTAAAATATATTAAAATATATCAGAATATGGATATGGACATAATTGTGAACATTGATGCGAATGATTAAACATAACATAATATATAAATTGGTATTTAATTACATGTATGACGTATATATAGATTTTTCTGTTTTCATAAAAATTACAAGTCACGTAATATGTTAAAACAGTGAAACGACTCTTTTAAAGTAGTGATTTCTCCAATCAACTTTCGTAAGAAACGAAAGTGATCACATTCGTATATATATGTGTGTACGCGTATGATTTCTTTAATTGTCTTATAAAATTTCGATTGAATTTAAATATAAGCATTTTTTTAAATATAGAAAAGAATGATAATTAAAAAATATGTTATATAGAAATGAGGACGGTAAAACATATCACACAAATCTTGAATAGGTAAAATCAAAGTTCTTTTCTAAATATATACTGTCAAATCAGCTGCGAAAACAGAGTATAGTGAAAACGTTTATTTAACTTTTTATTTTCACAGTTGCATCTGTCATTAAAAATAAAAAATTATTTTAAAAGAAATTACTAGTTTATACGCAAAGAAGAAGAAATGGACAAGTTTAAAATGTTAGTTTATATCTTCTTTTAAATGTTTTAATAACAAATAAGTTTAAATCTATCTTCTTTTCCATATGGCCTAAATTGTTTCATCTCTACTTTTATTTTGACCAATATATGATTTCTTAAAAAAAGTAAAAACGATATATTGAAAATTATAACAAATTTATTAACATTACTTTAACGAATTCTTCTCTTTTAAAAAATAAATTTTAGCATCGAACAGCAAGTGGCGTCGGAGAAGCAGGTTTTCAAATAAGCATAGGATGAAATGACTTGCAATAATAATTTATTAAATAGACAGTAAAAATAGGAAGCTAAGTATTTTACAAAAGCGTCTACAGGCCGACAGTGACATTAAGATTGTGCATGAGCGGAGTATGCGAGATTGTGCGCAAGTTGCGACGTCGAGAGTTGATCCTGATCCTGGAAAGATCTGTACTGAGTCTGATATTCCCATCCGTGAGCAATGGGTGCAGCATGGGTATCGGCAGCAATTTTCTTGCAGAGTTGGAAGATGGCCATGCCGACGGCCACAATGAAGCTGAAGAATGAGAGCTGCAGGGCGTTCCAGGCCTTCAAACCGAGCACACCGATAGCTAGGGGAATCAGAGTCATCGCCTTCAGCAAGACGAATACGAGGATAGGAATGATGACTTTCTTCAGCTTGGATCTGCGAGCCTCATCGACGGCACGGCCCTGGCCGAACTTGACGTTGAAGGTGAGCTGATCATCTTCGATGTTGCGCGAGCTCACCTTCACGGTGGAGTCTAGTGGCAGCTTAAAGGTCACGTCGTGAGAGGCCAAATAAGATTGTATGGTGTCGAGGAAAGAACTTTTGCTACGGGCAGACGTCCCCTCGATAGGGTATGAGTTACGCGTAACTTCCACCGTCTCGGATACCTGTAAAAATAGAGGCAGTAAGAAGGTCGGTAGATTTATTAAAGTAGAATATCTTGTTAATGTCATATATATATGAAATTTACACAACTTTAAACAAAGTGAGAAGAAATTAAAACCAATAAATTAAAAATGTGGAAACTCTACCATATCACTATTTGAATAATACTAAGAAAGTGTTACCAATACTTGCCTTAAAGTTATCCTTGCTGAATATTTGATCGAGCAGATTAAACACCTTGAACTTCATGCAAGCGATCTCGTCGTTCTTCTGTGAACACTCGGACCTGGACTGATCTACCATCTCATCCATGGCACTTTTCCAGTTTTCATTCTTAGCTGGTTGCGCAGCGGCCAATGCTAGTAGGCCGCACAAGATGAAGAACTTCATGGCGTTGGCAGGGGATATATCCGTTCGTGAAGTCTCTTGAGGAAAATTCGCGCTATACACTTGTTCGTAGATAATGAATAAAGACGATAGCAGTACGACGACTGATGCCAATGGGTTGGGCAGTACAGTATTTATACGAAGGCCTATCGTCGAATCGCACAACGCACGTTGAAGAGTCGCGTATCGGCGTTCCCGAACACTCCCCCACTGCCATCCGGGCGTGGATTTTCTTTTCGTTCAGTATGGTCTTCGATTATTGAGGCCTCGCTACAGATCATGCCGCGACTACCTAATGAGGGAGGATAGACTGGGCGAGCGTGAGATCGCGCGACAAGCGGCACGCGACGTCGAATCGGGGTGGTGGCCCCGATAGGTCATACATTTCGCTCATGAAACGCGATAGAACCTACGATATTAATGAGCAGTAGTTTGCTTTCCACGAACGATATCAGAAGACCCACTTGCGACGGTAGTCGCTCATGGAATATTTTTGACGCATGGCTTGAAATTAAATTTTTTATAACGAACGCAGTCGGATTTTATAATCAGGCTTGATTCATCGAGGTGACAGCAGAATTTTAAAAAATTATTAGAAACGTTAGGAGAAAAAACCTAATCTTTCAAAGGTTTTGTAGTTATATAGAGCTTTATTATTGGATGAAATTAAAATTTCAATTGTGACAAGAAATTGCAGAATAATAATTTTTCAAAAATAGATATCACATACACAAAATTGATGTAATAATGCATAATCAGATTATTTAATTATTTAATTATTTTAAAAGCAATATAATATTTTGTATTTATTATTACAATTTACTATTAGACAATTATGGCTTTCAATTTATCTACTTATATAATTTATCTATACTTATATAATTTATTAGTAAAAGTCATTCTTTAATTATTTGCTTAATTTTCTCACATTTAATGCGCGCAATTCGCCTAATGGTTTAAAATGCAGAATGACATACAAGAAATTTATAATTAATTACTATAATTAGTATTTATGATTCAGTTACATGTAATAAAAATTAATCTTGATTAAATATCAGACAAAAGAAAAGATTAAAGATGAGTGAAAATTGTTTATTTCTTTAATTATTTTTAATTACTTAGTTTTTCTAGTGTCATTCTTCTATTCATAGCAAACAACCGGAAGTCATGTAGTAAGAGTCCTTTATCCTTGACACCAAAGTCATCGTAACATTGGCATTGAGTCAATCATTCATTCATGCCACGACCATGACTTTCCACACGAGCGTTCCGTTAAAACTCCCTCCCTTGTCTTCTTATGTCGTTAACCCGATCTCTAGACAGTGCTAATTTCACCCTGCTAGACCTAATTAAATTATAGCTCCTGATCGAACCTAAAGGAAAACAGTTCATCGGGGTACATCAGCAATGCGCGTTGCGTGCAAGTTTCTCGCGCGAGAATGCGCATGGGGTATCATCGAAAACACTTCTGTCTTCCTGCCCGACTTCTTTATCGTAACAATGAAACGACAACTGGAATTTTGGGTCAAGTTTGCATAAGCATTCAGGTCATCTATCTATTCGATGAAATATTAATCAATATCTTCCGCATTTTATATAATTAATCTATTTATTTTGCTCTTAGTCTGTTTACTGGAAACAAATCAAGCTTGCGTGCACTAATAAACGTCTCATACACTGCAAAACAATCCCTGTATCATTACATATCTAATCTTCTAAAGATTGACATAAATCAACAAATCTACATAAAATTTTTTAAAAATTCTATCTTAACGTTTTTAAATGTATTTACGCATTCCTGCGTATTGTCCTAATTCACTATATGTAATCTTAGTTGATGTTAAATTAATATATACTGGTTCTAATAATAATTTATCTATAGTTATTCAAATTGCGCATCGTATATTAAGAGTGAGAAGGTGGCGAAGAAAAGCGAAGAAGAATCACTTTCTCAATTTTGAAACTTACTAATATTTCCGTATTTATTAATTATTTTTTGTAAGAAATATTATTTTTTCACTGCTAGAACAATAGCGTTTTTAGTTCTGAGAGAGAGAGAGAAACGATAGTTTAAAATATTAAAACAAAGAGTGTTGAGACAAAAGTAATCGACAAAGTTTATTTGATGAAATAATGTAAAAATTTTTATTATACATAAATAATGCAGGTGGAATACTAACAATGAATAAATAATAGATAAATCTACACAAACGATGAAGCGATCAATCTTGTTGTATATCGTTCTATTTCCTATAGGCCCTGTAAGGTCCGTGGGGTGCAGTGTCCCAATGAGGGGGATGTTCTACAGGTGGGTGTCCGTAATGAACAACCTCGTAAGCGACTTTTGGTTTAGTCAACTTGAAGATCATCATTGCTCCGCTGAGCACCAACGATAAAAGACCCAGAGTCAGTGCTTTCCATGTTTTCAAAGCGATGAGAGCGAGAGCAAGAGGTACCAAAGCGGTGGCTTTAAACTTAAGACCAAGTAGGAACGGTATCATCACCTTTTTGACGAAACCGCGACCTGCAAGTATAAATAAAATCTACTTAAAACATTTTTCAAGAAATTTTGTATTCTTAAAGAATCGTCTTTGTAATTATTTTTCATTATAAATGTAGATAATAAAATAAATTAATGTCAACCGGCATTCGTGCTATTCGTTGTTAGATTACCTTGTCCATTAGAAGAATCACTAAGGGGGACTGTAAGACTTTTTGGCATGTTGTCGACTAAAGATCTGGGGACGATGTTGGATCCTACAATCACTGCTGGTAGTTTAGCCTCAAGCTCATGGCTCGACAAATACGCGTCCAATTTCTCGAGCATCAATGTTCGCAAAAGTTTTCTCTTGGATGGATCTGCGGTGTCGTATTGTGAGGGATAGTAATCTTCCGCCTTGTGCTCTGACATGTCACGAGATTTAACTACCGCTAAATCCTCCGTAATTGCCAATCTATCTTGTTTCACGGCATCGGTGATATAAGCCAACACTTTCGGTTTAACGCAAGATAACATAGATTCGCTATCTGCGCATCTGAAACATTTCAAATTCGTATGCGATATAAGGCATCAAATATTTCTAAGATATTATTATTTTGACTTTGATATTTTATATGTAAATTGTGGTGATTTGATTTAATGCAGATAATTTTTTAATAATCAGAATTATAAGTATTGGAGAATTATAATAATTATAACTTACTTGTGATAAATTTCTTGCAGGACATTGACAGTAGTCTCTGTTTGTTGCGCACCAGTGAGGACCGCTAGAAGGGCTACTGACGCAAAAGTAGTTAAGATCCTCATGGCGGTACCACCGATTCGCCAGACTAAACACCGAATGCCAGTACGGTCGAAGTCAACGGGGTTTTATAGCTGATGGCAGTCGTGTACGACCGATGAATTTTGATCAGAGACGTGTTGCTGGCTGGTTGAAAGAAAAGAAGAAAGCCTTATTATCTAGGGTGTTGGTATTTTCACGACTCTGAGTGCTTTCGTCCTCCTGGAACGATTTCGATTTCGATATCTACAATACCACTTCCGTTTTTGGATGATGCCCATTCGATGAACTATATTCAGAATACTTTTCAATAAGTTCATGATTTTTCTGGATATTTCTATATAGTGTGATTTTTATTGCGCAATGAAATTTGAGATCTCTCTCTATTGTCCGTTTATACGCAATTATAATAAATAACTTATATATTTTCGTTAAATGTATTGATCCAAGTAAACAAAAAATTATAATTTTACGAAATATTAAAATGTAGTAGTTTTTAAATCTTTTTTAATTTTTAGTTTCTTTAATATTAACGCAAATTTAAGTGAAGTCATATAAGCAATTTATAAATCTTTGATTTGCAGCATATTTTTAAATAATTATATTTATACATACTTTATAAAATTAAACAAGGATTTCTTGGAAAAAAGATAAGGAGAAAAAGATATAGAAAAAACATAATATTACAGTATTTTATATTGAAAAAATATTACATTTTTTATATTACTATATGTTTACTCGAATTAATATTTTTAATTTATTTAACATCTTGAAAATAGAATAATGATACAATAATATCTAAGCCAATTTATTTAATATATTTAAATATTCTTAATTGTTTTTATCAGAAGTTATTTTGCTCATATATAATTACTCAGATTTTAAGAAAAAAATAAAATAAAATTTTTATAATATTTTTATAAAACCATTTAAATTTAAATAGCCAATATGTGGCTTAAGAATTATTTGCTATTAAAAATATAAGGTACAAACGCGTAGATATATAAAAAGGATAATATATATAAAACTATAAACATTAATTTAATGTTTTATTGCGCATAAATTATTATACACGATCAGGCTATATAATTAATTAAAGGTATTTATTTTCTACATTGTTTTTCGATATTTGCACACACTTAGAAGGTTTAAGATAAAATTTAAGTTATATAAAAAGTAATATTTATTGGGTATGGCAGTTGGCACCCGAATATATAGCAGAAACTGATTAATTATCTAACAAAATAAATAGTTCTTATACACTAAATGCTACCTCTTAATTAATTTTTACATAACATCACATATATCATGCAAAAATGCAATGTATTTTTAATATATTTTTAATTTATTAAAACGGCATCTAAATATTTTTTATGCTATTGCATGTAATCATAAAGAAATATAAAGTTATTACGAAATGCTCTGATCAAATTGTTTTATAAGTAAACATTAAGAAAAGATTATACATCGTATTATGTTACATGCAAAAATTTTTTTCTTCATTTATAAGATATTTGTGTTTTTAGGATATAAATCAATTAAATTAACACAATTTCTTTCGTTATTTCTTAGAATACCATGAACTTCTCTGAATTACACAAAAAATTATCTAAAAATTATAAAGCTCGCTTAACTCATAAAATGCCACATAATCCAACGTCATATATGAATCTTATTTAATTATACCTAATAATGATATTATTCTTGGAGACAGTGATCTTGCTGACAACGCGTCAATAAACTATAGAAACGTTGACGCGCCATCACAAAATTCACCGATTTTACTCCTTACTAAATTCGATAGTTAAATTTAACAAATTGGCATACATTACAAGATATTACGTGTTGATCAACATCTTATTGACTAAATTAATTGCTAGGATTAGTGCGACGGGTGGATCTGTCCGCAGGACATCCCAATTTCTTTTCTAATAGGAAAATTAGAATTCATACGAGTTCACGCATGTCTTATACACGTATTCATAAATTAATGCATGGCAGTATATCTTCGTCGGTCTATCTTATAATAATATTACGCAAAGTTACGACACTGAGCTTCTAATACAACTTCTTCGGCCTCATTGAGCAAATATATATGTCCAGCAGCATTTGTACGGGATAACATCCGTTATGATTTAATCGCAGATTATGCGAATCGATATAAGTTCCACATTATACATTTATTCGGTGTTATGACAGGGATACATTTTGAGGCAATCTCCACCGTCTTGACCGTATCTAGCTGCGTTCACATATCTATAGAACTTTTGGCTGGACATACTTCCTGTTACATCACGCCTGAGTTCTTGTGGATCTCTGAAAGCACATATAATTTTTTTAATTAATCCAATTTTCAAAAGGCACAATGTCTTTAAAAGGCACAGTAAAAATTATACATTTCAATTAACGCGCTTGTTTCGAGCCGCGTTGACCCGATTCATGTTGGTTTCCTTCCTTGTTACCACTATAATTCGATATACGTACATTGCTCTGAAACGTAATTTTGTTGCTCCTAAATAGAAAGTTTTTAGAAGGCTATAATTATGCGTAAGCGCGTTATCCGACGAACGTCACAGACGCAACGGAACTGTACTATATTTCCGGTCCGTCGCGTAGCCGGCTCGACTAAAAGTATCTTCACATCTCATGCCAATTGTTAATAAAATACTGAGCAAGACGTGATACTTAAAACTAGATAAGCCTGGCATAATGCGCGAAATTGTATTTACGACATTAAAAAAATGGCAAAAAAGAACGATATAAAGAAAAGAGAGGAAGAAACAGAGAGAGCAAGAGAAAGAGAGAGAGAGAAACCAACATGACCCGATTAACGTGATTCGGAGCGCGCGGGCGATCTCCACCTTTCTCTTTGTGATGCGCGATTTAATCGATAAGCTGCTACTGTGTTTCATACCTGGAAAGTTCGTTCGACACAAGGTTACTGTGCGGCGAATAGCCCGCCGGATTTTTGTACATGCTGCAAACGAGCATCTCTCTACACGTCTCCTCATAGAATCTCAGCTGCTCGAAGATACCGTCCAACCGAGCGATTATCGGCCCGTAATACTCGTCTTCCGTGTCCTGTCGTGAGATCGATAAAGAGGGACTCTTAGATGTCAAGAGCCTCTGGGGCTGATGGTGAATAGGGCGTATGTTCGGCGCAAATACTGCGTAAGGGTTCTTCATCGGTGCCTTTGCACCGGACACGAAGCCCGGATTTACCGAAAGTACAGCGGCAGAAGTTGGCTGCGCTGCGGGTCGTCGGTATCCCGAATAGGCCAAGTTATGAGCGCCAGCCGCTATCGAATTGTCCAGATGAGACGACGCGATCGGCTTTATGTTCGGCGCATATTGAGGCAATCCGTACGCGCCCGAGTACATAAGTCCCGAAACTGAGCTCGGAGCTGGGACTACGCGATTTACAGGTTGACTGGCCTCTTGGTAGGGTTCGTTAAGAGGCTCGATGCCCCATTCCTTCAGTTCTTCTAAATCCTTCCGGTACTGAATGTTAGGATGGGCGTAATCGTAACCGTCGAAATTCTCATGAGGATGATCGTAATACGTTGGGAGAGGTACAGGAACCGGTACGTGATGATGGTGATGAGCTATCTGAAACAAAGATTTATATTATTTTAACATTATTGATAAAAATACTGCTAAAAATATTTTATACGGAAGAACTGAAATATGCGAAGATTGCATGCATACCTGATGATGATGATGATGGAACTTGGTGGCTTGGTTCGAATAGTAGCTGGAGCAGAGCTTGAATATATGAGCGAACGCGGGAATGAAGAAGAGCAGCAGTTTTAGGAAAAGTTTCTTGGCAGCGCCCACACCGAATAGAAACGGAATTATGAATAAAAACTTCACTTTAATTAGCTTGATAATTAAAAGAAGCGCCAGAAAGCTGGTTAACAATTTATTCTGTATGAACTTCTCTAAAATAAAATAAGACATTATATTTCTCCATCCTTATAATATCCTATAATAAATATTGAAGAATTTGATTTTTCTTACTGATTTTTTTAAAAATTCGTCCTTGCTCTTGTACACCTTCAGTTCCGAAATCTATCCTCAGAAGAGCGCCATTCTCGTCTATCTCACGCGGGCTTATCTTCATCGTGGCACCCTCGAAGTAAAATTGCGGAAGTTGAATTTCATAATTACGAGTTGACAAAAATTTCACTGTTTTCTGTCGCAAAGCGTTTGTAATCTCTTCGAGTGGCGATTCATCACCAAACTTTCGACTTTGTGCTTCATCGGTCGCTTTATTTTTACAGTTATTCGTATCGGCATCATCCACGAGGTTCTCGCGAACATCGTTACGATTTTCTGTCTTAGGACACGTGTCATAAGTGACATTGTTTTTTCTAAGTATAAGACCGTCAAAAACCGTGATATTATCTCTTTCGATGAATACATTTTCGAGATACGTATACGCATTTTTTTGGATGCAAGAAAACGTCACTCTCTTATTGCAGTCCTTGAAGAGCCCGTGCCAGAGCTCGTTTCCGGTCTCGCTAATATTTAACGTATTAAATTTCAAAACCTTCGCGTACAGCCTGAGTTTCTCGGCACTGAATAACTCCGAATACGATAGCGTCATCGAAAGACACAACAGAATTAATGTTGTTCCTCGATACATCTTCAGTATCACTTGCGGAGATTTAATTACGTTTAATGTATATGCATATATTTTATTTGACTGTTGTTTACGTATGACCAGAAGTGTGAGGTAGCGTGCCGGAAGCACTGCACGCTCTGAATATATATGACCGGCACCAACTACTTATTTAGTAACTAGAACCGGTACACTTTTGATTTCGCGAAAGGGTCTTCATCACTAGTCCACGTGCAAGTCGAATTCTTTGGTATCTACTCGTGGTCGTCACACGCCCTTCCTACTTATTGGAGATCTCGCTGTTCAACATTCAATCCTCCCCCTCTTCTTTGTGGCCGAAAACTCTACCGCGACCTTCTCCCACCTCTTAGCGGCATCGATGGTCCTCTTCTTCACGATTCGGGTCCTCGGCGATCCGGTGCGACGTAAGTTCCGTCGCCGCGATCACGTTGCATCGCAAACGTCGATCGTCATGCTGACTACTATCATTCGCATCACCATCATCACATGTGACTTTTTCTCCGTACACCTTTGACCCGTTTCGTCTCCTTTACCCTTTTTCTCTCTCTTTATCTCGTTCGTCGAGACGTGCTACGTTCAATCTCTCGCTTCGCACTAACCACGAGCCTCTCCGTTCTCGGTTACAATTCACCTGAGCGTCAAGTGTGTCAAAGGCCCTCCTACTCCGTCGGCGAGCTCCTCCGTGGAAGGTCATTATCGTCTCCTCTCGGACTGCAACCGACCAGGCCTGTGCTTATACATGCGCGCGTTTAAGACCGTCCGGCTCCTGACCGTAACTTGGTATATAAATATGCAGTGGGATACGTTTCGGACGAGCTGGCGGGAAACGCTGTTTCCCGATCGAGTATGAATACCACGTTTGTTCGTGTTTCCAATATCCAGAACATCTACACAATATCCGGTAACATTTAAAACATAAAATATGCATGTTTTTACATTTGTCATATTTACTCGTATGGTCCAATCACCCTGAATTTTATTAGTATAATTTGAAGATTTTGTTTAATATAAGTGTCAAGATATATATATATATATATATGCAATATGTTTGCACAAGATGAGAATTCATGAATTAATAAATTTTATTAAATTGCAGAAGATTTACTTTACATTTTTATATCATGAATTATATGAGATCACACTTATTATCGGACATGTTATAAATTTTTGGTATATAACGGTAAACTTGTAAAATTTATATGATTGTTATGATGAGATGTAATTAGAATTTGACGTATATTATACGTATGTGATACGCAATGATATTTTACATATAAAACATTGATCGCGATTGCTTTTTGCATTTTGTTTCTTCGAAAAATGGTGATGGCAAAAATATTTCCGTAAGCAAACAGTATATAATTAAACTATTGCATAGCTGGCTATTTATATAAAATTATACGTGAGTCTAGTATGCGTCCCGGTACAAATCCAGTTTAACTTCTTTATTTATAGTGATGTAATAAATTTAGCAAATGTAACTGGATTTTAAATTGAATTTTTAAACTAAATATTAATATATTATTTTGAATATAAAAAGTATTATTAATAAATAATATTACAGTTATTTAAATGCGGAGAAAATCAATCACAATGTAATAAATTTAAAGATATGTAGATATCCAAAATATAAAACAAATGTTTGCAGGTATGTTATAAATAACTCTGAGTGACTGTTTTCTTTTTTTTTTACTTACTATTTGCAAAAAGATCTCAATAATATGTACATACATCAACGCCTCAAAGATTTAAATCATATCTTAGATGCGATAATTTTTTGTCGTGGTCAAACAATTAGCATTAAGAAATAATAGATTAAGAATATATTTTATTCCTTATCAAAATGTTCCTCGAATAAGATACAATTTTAAATTATTAGGTGATTGATAAATGTATCCGATTCCATCATAAATTAAATTATTCCAAATTTTGTACGCTCCCTCCTATAGATCATATGTAGAACGGTAAACATACTTTCGAATTCGTGAATGTAATCCATGAATGAATTATAAATCAATGATTTATTCCTCATGCCAATATTGCGTTATACACATGCTATTTTTTTACCGCTACATTGGAATAATATCAATATAAAAGTGTAAGTGTGTTAAAGTGTAATGATAGTAAGTATCTGACAAGCATCATTATAACATGTGTGTAAAAAATTATGTTAACGCAAGTAATGCTCCGAAAAACCACTCATTTATCATTAATACCGCAGTGTACTTTTACTCTAAGAAATAATGTTATTCATCGCGTAACTAGACGCGTCCAGTCTAGTCAAAAAGTCATTTAATTGATCGAGTTAAAAACCTGCTTTATAATCTTAATCAATATTTATTAATATCAGCGAAACATTATCAAATAAGTATCATCTTGCTACATTTCTCTCGTACTCACTAACCGCTTTTCACTAATAGATTCCTGGTGAAGGTGTTCTCCTTATCCTAGCAAGAGGTGAGAGAAGTAACTTCAAGATACATAGAATCCATATCCAACCTATGTCTGATATACCTAACAAGTGACAGCTAAATGTATCTTCTTCAGTATACTAATAATATTCATAGACGGCTTGATTATGCGATGATGTTGAAATATGAAGAAATTTGCATCGTGCATTGCATCTATTATAAATTTAATATTTAAATGAATAAAAAATCTTGCAATAAACTGTTTTTTTTCAGTTTTACTCAAATAACTTTTTTATATCATAAAATCTTACTAAATATACGTTAAATCGCTATTCCTTTTTACTCTTTTTTTCTCTGTTCTTTCTTTTTCTCAAATTAGACACATTTCAAAGTTTTAACATATTTCTACATATATAATAATATTAATGTTAAATATATTTGGCTTATTCCATGTGCAAATATCTTCTGTATATATAATATTATATACTGTTTCTCGTGCAAAAACGAGTTTTGAAAGTAGCGCATTCATCTCTCTGATCGATCTGAATCCAAAAACATGGAGGTCAAAGTCGATACCAATCTGTGAAGAAACTGTAAGTTCAGTGTCTCTCGGAAGCCGTCGACCAAGATAATCGGGTGGGCCAAGCGAGTGGACGCAGTTCGACCGGATGAATTCCATTGACCCACTAATGTAAGGCGCTAGGTAGGTAGGTAGGTAGGTAGGTAGGTTGAGGCACATGACCGGCTTACGCGTCGTTGCCGAAAAACGCACGTACGCATATGCGGAAGGCGTATTCATGGAGACAGAATCTCACACTGGAAATTTCGTTCCGCCGCAAAGATTAGTCTTCTGTTGATGAATACAAAATATAATGTGTACGCGGGCACGCGCATTCTCTTATTTCACCTCACTTCTTTAGAGCTCTCGATACCCATGGAGGAACAAGGGGCTCGTTCAACATTCCAGTGTAACCTAGTTACGTCTTAGTCATAATTTATCAAATGCGACAAGGTTATTGGATACTTTTCCATTTCGTAGAAAAGAAGACAGGAATGTTACTAAAATGTGCGTGCTTTTCATTCGTCTAACTTTAAGTTATATCATTATTTATAAAGCGATTTATTTATAAAATTTCTATTATTTATTATACGTTAATATATATTAACTTTATTTTATTTGAATGACACTAAAGTTTCTAATATACAATTATGATAATTTTTGTTAATTAAATAAAAAATAAGTGTACTAATGATTAAGAATAAATCAATTACAGAATCCATCCTAGGTAGTTCTCAGCACAAACAATTCATTCTCAAGAACATCCTGATTTTACTTGAATGTTATCATGATATTACTACGCAAATTATATCTCCGATGCAATTTTATTTTATGATTTTGTGATTTTATAATAATTGCTATAGCCGATAATCTTTTCAATATCTCTGCTTTTTAATTATTACATTGTATCTAACGATTTCTACAGAAGGAAGCAATTTGTGCTGGTCTGACTGTAGCAAATTACCTGAGATGTGCCAGTCGCTTGTGACTGTATATTAGAAAGTATTTTGAGTTATAGACATAGTTGAAAATTGCCAATTGTGAATGAGAAGTGTAAACTTCAACGGAAAGTATTTGTCTGCGGTGCATCGAAACTGGTTTGTACATACATAGGTGCAGGACAAAGTGAACCAAGCAACTGGGACATGCCACATATATTGGGTGAGCAAAAAAATGTACGCTTTAACATTTAAGAAAAAATCCATTGTATGGTAATTAATAATTACGAGGATCATCAAAATTTATGATCTCTCCAATAATATACTAAGGAATCTTAAAACAAAATCTTACATTTTATTTTTCGCAATAACATATGGAGAGATATTATTTATAAAATTATCCGAGGAGCGTATTTATCAGAATGATTCAAGATTTATTTTATTATGTATACTTTTAAATCAAATTAATAACATATCTTTAATCGCGCAGTAGAATTATAATAAAGATATTACAGTTAAGAATAGATGAAAGACTAACTAACTGTTATAGCGTCAAAGCATCAATCATAATTTTTTCATTCTCATTCCTTGACGAAGAGTGACAACACTTACTCACCCACTTGCCTATCTCCTACTTTTTACCACAAATCAGAGACATGCGAATACAATATTATCGCACCGCTTCTGACGGAACAAATAGCATACTACACATTGCCTCATATTATGCAGACACAGACTGCTATACAATTTCCGTTACGTCAACTGAGACAGGGAAATGGCTTTCGGCTTTTGTAATAAACTTCCCAGACAGATAAGTAAGGAAACGGAAGTATTAAATATGTACACGCGGAAATAAATATTAAGAGTAAACAATATATACTTGTAATATGAGTTAAGTTAATATTTTAACACAAATAATAAAGATTATAATAATTTTTGAATATCGAATTTTCTTTAGTGTAAAAGTCATTAATCTTGAAATTACTATTCTTATAAAAAATTATACTCGTACTTTCGAAGGATAGTAGTATAAATGTTATATTACAATAGTTCCAAAACGATATAGCAAATTAAATTTACTCATTATTGCATATAGACCCTGTTTAATGATTGATCCAGAGATGCGGTAACGTAAGAAAGTGAATCGATCCTCAGGCGTAGAGTTGCGCGTTGCACCTATTTCCGGAACAGTGGGAACCTTCCTTGTGTCGAGCGGCACGAACACTTTCACCGATTTTCCCGATCAATCACGAAAAGTAGCGAAACAGTCGCATCCTGTTGATCAGTAGGTTACCTAACGGTGATTGACAGATAAGCTCGCGGTTTAAGCAGGCGCTTCCCCGTCAAAGAAGCTAAAGGAGAGCGACCTGAGAAAATCAAATGCGCAACCATAAACGCGCACGCTCGTACATCGTCCACTGCGATGGCTGACAAATCCGTCTACCGTTTCTCTTTTCGAATCAGATCGCGTTGCCACCGAAAAGCCTACGTGTCGTGAGTCTCAAACGGACGGTCAACGTACTAATGTAGGTCGATCATTGCATGAGTAAAAACCGCAAACGACTTAAGAATTTCGTGTGTAACTTTCGTCATACAAAGTACAACGAAATTCACAAACCAGATAATCTCAAATAAGAAGTAAAGCGAAACATTAAATTGATTCAAAAATGCGTTATACCATATGTATTTATATATAACAGCTAGCTCAAAAAAATACCGCAGTAAATTTTTTAAGGATTAATTAATATGAAATTTACATATCTGCAATGTTTTTTATTTTTCATGCCTTTTATTAATTTTTCTGGAATTTCATTTTGATTTAACAAAAAATTATTTTATAAACTTTAATAAATTAAAAAATTTCTTAAATGGTACTTAATTTTTAATGTATCATTATTGTGATTGTTTTTATGAAGCATAGATTTATTCATTAAATGTGCTTCATAAAAATGAATAAAGATTAGATAAATTAATGAAATTTATAAAAAATAAAATACAATTTAATAATAAAATCTACTGACATTCAAAAGTTGATATGTTTTTATGTGATATTTCAATTTTTAAAAGAATTCGATCATAAATAATTGTAGCCGATTTTTGTCTTACAACTATGCGCATATGTCGAAGAAATAAAGCGATGAAAGAAAAATATCCATGGAATATGACGCAAGAGAAAAACCGTTATAAATCGTGAATACGTTTTAACTGTTCTTTAAAGTGATCCGTATATGCATCTGTTCAATCTTGAACATGATTGACTATAGGAATAGCTTTCGACACCTAGTGTCGATGTTCCTCATGCTGAAGTTTCTCAATCGGTATACCAGGTATACCCGATAAAATGGATTCCGTATACTTCCGGCAGCATTCAAGGTCAGTTACTTACTAGAAAGTCGTAGAAAGAAGCTTGGGAGACTCTTCGAAAGATTGCGCCACTACTTTGCGGACAAAAATCGATTAAAATCTTCATATAAAAATGTTTCTACAAATCTAATATAATAAATTTTTCGCACAAGAATAGAATAAATGAATAGATAAAAAAATGACATATTTTAATAAACTATTCCAATATATTTTAAAATATGTTTTAATAAAAGAAAGTACCTTTTTTTACAAAAAAGATATTTTTAGATCTATTTTTAATCTAATTTTTATTTTAAATTATTTCTAAAAAAATTTGTGGAATATTGTTGGTAAAATAAATTTTTTCGAAAATTGTTGTAGTAGTGTTTATTTAAAAATGCGTATATATGATGATGCCATATAACTGATAAAACTGAAGATCTAAATTTCATGTAACAAAGGTATATCTTTAGACCGCAACTTGGTTTGCTGCAATTCAATTTCTGCATTCGAATTTGCTGATAATACGTTATTGGAACTTGTTTTTTCAGCTGTAGCCTGCCACTCATCCATATAAACCACATTTGTGGTGAATTCCTGAATAACGTCAGGTTGATCCGTGGTAGTCATTGAATTGACATTCTTCTCAATTACATTGACGATACTGATGGGTGGATTCTCGCTGAAGATGAGACTTCTTCCTCCCGCATTCACTGTCGTTTCTGACTTTAAATTATTCTTTGCCGAACCGGTACTTACGTTGGTGTCCTCGTATTGGTGCAAGGTAGTATAGTTTGGTGCGTCCCAATTAGAAATTACAGAACTTGAGTTTATAATTGATAGTGGTTCTTGATAGTCCTGATAGTCTAGGTAATCAATACTTTCTGCATTCGAGATGACTTCTCCTCTCATCGGAATGTGATTAGATTTATCTGCGGTTTCTGTCCTACTCTCTTTATCATATATCATCGGCCGTTTATGGAAACTGCGACCCCATCCACCTCCCCCGCCATAACCGCCGCCTCCTGAAGGTGGGCCATAACTACTTGGTGGAGGTGCACCATAACTATCGCTATGTCCACCACCGCTACCGCCACCGCAACAACCGCCCCCTCCCCCTCCACCGCCACCACCCGAAGATTTTGTAAGGAGTACTATCTCTTTGTATTGGTCTGGAAATCGTCATAATATCAGGAATATTAATTGTTATTTAATATCTTACGAAAATATTTTATTTAATTTTGTGTTATATTTACGGACTGTTATCTTTGTTAAAAGAGAAAGAGAAATTGCTTTTATATATTAACTTCTTATACTATGGATGTTAAAACGCGGTTTATGATTTTATCAAAACTTTTTAATAGAATATCAATCAAAAATTAGTGAAAATGTTAAAAAATTATTTGTATAAATTAATTAATATCTAAATTTTTTGAGAATTAGATACGTTGAGCAAAACGTAAAAACAATAATTTTACCTCCTCCTCCTCCTCCTCCTCCTCCTTTCCAAGGGCCGCCACCACCACCTCCGCCGCCTTTTCCAAATTTGCCCGACAACATCATCATTGAAAGCATCAGAGACATTCCACCCATCATCATACTTTTTAACGCTGCCAATCCTATTGTATCAAAGAAAAATATTTGATTATATTTTATTATAATTTGATGCAATTTAAAAATTTTGTACAGATATAAAATGATATCCAAATAATAGAAATATGTTTGCACGAGTACAAAAAAATATGAAACAGCTTATGCATTACCTATTAGCTTCATTTTAATCATCATCATCATGCCCATCATCATCATCTTGCATTTTCCGCCTTTGCCTCCACCACATCCTCCTCCTCCACCTCCACCTTTTTTTCGTCCTAACAAATCACATTTAACAATTTAGTAGTATAGAAAAAAAATAATTTCCTCTCTGAACAATACAAAAATTCTAAAGATGTTTGAAGATTTCAGATCATGATAGATTTTAATGCGTCTTTTAGATATCTTTAAGATATCTTTTAAATGTCTTTTAGTTGCGTTTATACTTATTTTAATGTGTGTTGCGCTAACCTTCTGCTACAGCTGTCTCGTCAAACATCACGTCGATCTGATTCTTTTCTCGCTTGCTGTTCCATCTAGGCAGCGTGATACGCAGAGTAAAGGAATCAAAGAAATCATCTACGCTGCGCTCGATACTGACGTCTGAGTTATTCATAGATCGAGCATCGGATTTACGTGTTGTTCCGCTCTTCACCAACTTCACATCTTGCCCAAGTAATGTGATTTCATCGAGGCGACCTACTGTTTCTAAGTAACGGACGAAACGTTTCTTGATGCAACCAAGTGAAAATTCAATGATGCATTTGCCTAAATCCCTTACGGGAAACTCCGGAAAGTAATCGCTGTTCTTGTTTTTCACCGAATCATTCCTGGCCGATGGAACGATCTTTAAGTCGATTTTTATGCCATTCTTTGTAAAGTTGAATATTTGACGTTCGACTGGTATCCTGTGTAATCCCGTATCAAGGATGTAATCCTTGATGTTTCGAATCCCATTCTTCTCGTACGCATTCACGTGAATCACGCACGTGATCAACAAATAAAGGATGAGCATAGGTTCACGCACTTTTGTACACTGACGAGTAAACGTTGATTCCGATGACGATAACGATGAAGATAACTTTGAGAGAAATACTGGCTGACACTGACTGATCTCTGGGTCATCACAATCGTTTATATACATCGAAATTTATGTCATTCGCGGTATTCCTCCAGCGTTTTGTCACGATTGTCATTACTTGCAGCGAGATAAATAGTCGTCTAATAATAAGGCTGTAAAGGTAAGTATCATTCATCGAGTTTCAGCCACAACCATGGATGATATACACAACAGTAAAAGAAACATTTCTGGATGCTGCATTAACCGATCTGCTGTAATAAACTGACACGCTTATAAGAACATTTGCAGATGAGACAGTTTGTGCCACTTCCAAATTAATTATACACATTAATTATACACAAAACAAAGCTTCCTCTATGAGGAAGCAAAATTTATAATTTAAAAGATTATATAATTTATAATCGAAATAAAAACTAATAATAAGAGCATGTTTAATAATTGTATTGTTGATGTAGGGGAGAATTGCTGAAGCGTACGGGTCGCCTAAATTGTACCTCATCAATATTTTATATTAATACTTAATATAAGCAACATTTAGTAAAATATAAAATAAATGAGTAATATAGACAAAAATTTAACAGGTTACATCTTGTTTCGTGCTAACAACACTTTAAAAAATCAGGTACAACTAATGTTAATTTTGGATCAATTTATGTAACTGATAATAATGTAATCATGCAATTTTATTCTGAATTTTTATATTTTTATAAAAGAAAGTTTATTGTAAAATATTTTACATTTATTGTATATATACATATTTGTAATTATTATAAAGATTATATATAAATCGATATTTTTATAAAATCCATTAAGTTTCCTAAATCGTACTATCATAAGATTTTCTATACTGTACCGATAGGATTTAGGAACTCGTGCTTATACACTCGTGCTTATATGAATACAAATGTCAATTGCAAAAATAAATTTAAGCCAGTTTTATTTCGACGTTCTTACCTTTTTATTATTGTTATTTATTAATTATTAAATACTTAATCTTTTTTTTATAAATTATTAATAAAATTGGTATTAGGTAATGATTCCTTTTATTAATCTTATCTACATTTTTAATTATTTTTATTCATAAATTCGATACTTTCAAGAAGATATGATTTAAAAGACTCATAGGTACGATTTAGGCGACCGGTTGCATGTTACAAAAAGACTTATAACAAATTAATTTGTTATTGGTAAAAGGTTAAACATGTAGCATAAGTGCCTAAAACATCAAGCTATAATTTTCAACGTTTATTTGTGTACAAATCAGTATCAAATGAGAAATATAATAACAAATAGCTTAAGTGATATGCATTCGGCAACTCTCTCCTAATTGTATTATTTAATTTATGCTTAAAAATATTTATGCTTAGGAATGTTTAATTATAATTTCTTATTATTAATTTTACACTTTCCGTTTGCTAAAGGAAATTTATTGATTTTATCGAGTTTCTTAATATTTTTGTAGGAAATATAATATAAAACTATTATTTTTTATATTAACAAAAAATATCCCATCATTTTTCTAACATTCCACTAATGATTTGAAACTGACGTATAAGTCTCTATAAGTGTACATGTGAGAATTATGTGTATTATGACTATATATAGTTACAGTTTATTTTAAATATTAATAATTAATATTTGGAATTCCATATATATATATATATATATATATATATACACACATATATATACATACATATATATATATATATATATATATATATATATATATATATATATATATATATACATACATGTATAATTAATAATATATAAGATTCGTGCGCCTTGAGGATTGCAACACTTTATGATTTGATGCAGAACTGCCAGTCTAATGCGGAGAAGGTGCTGGCCTTATTACTTCTTAATTGGTCCATTCATACATTCACCTTCAGAGATATCTATCTTTAACAGTAACGTAAATGTAATTACCGTAACAGAAAGTACGTGCACTTTTCAGTGCGTGATGTACTTGTATAAATCCATTTACGTCAAGTCAGTCACTTAGAAGAGTTCAACGTAATTCTCATTTAAGCTAACAAATTCCTGATAACTATTGCTATATATATAAACAGTAAGGTAAACTCTTATATTATTACAGACAAACTATATTCCGTATATTCTGCGATCCATTATACGATTTCCAAATGCAGTAATTATAATAATAACAACACTGTATATTTTTACAAATGTTCTTTATTATTACAACTTTACAAACGAAATAAATATCCAAAAATCATGTACATGATCTTGGGCAACTTTGCGTGCTCGGCGATGATACTCTTTCTCTATAGGTACCAGTCGAAAATGCAACAGTGGCCGCAATAAATACTTATATGACTATAAATAACAATAAGGGTGACAATTCGTGGATCGATGAAATGAGACTGAACGAGATCTTAGAAGGCAGAAAGTGTCACGATGATAAAGAAGAAAGACAAGAGACGAAGTAATAGAGGAAGATGAATAGAAGATGTAGACAGATAGGAAGAAAAGGTGATAGTGTTTGAGGATGAAAGAAAAGAAACAGCAAGGAAAGTCGGTGAGGTAGAGATGTGCTAAAGGTTTTATCGTGTATCGGCGGTGTGCAAACACCTCGTCGAAGTTGATTGGATGATTTTAATTCTGCAGAAGCGATCTACGATCGTGCGCGTTGCCGTACTTTAGTACGGCCTGCTGAAGAGAGTCGTGGACGGTATCGAGGGACCTTCCGTATCCGGAATGTCCGTATCCGTGTCCGTGATGCTCTTCCGAGCTGTGCGTATGCGAGCTGGAGTATACCGGTTTGCTAACGATTTCATACGTAGTCTTTTTATCGCCGTGGCTCGCTAAAGATTTCAATCCAATGATAGCTGACAACATGAGCGCCATGAGACCGGTCATCAGAGCTTTTCCGGCGAGAAGCGCTAGTGCGCCGAATCCAACCGCGCCGAGAGTTCCCTTCATCATCATCAGACCGGCTATCAAGCCCTGATGGCCTTTGTCCTTTTTACGTCCTGTTAAATATACAAGTCATTATTATCTTATTTTATTATTATCTTATATATATAATAAAACAGCTTAATAATCTGAAAATATATTTTTGTAAAAAAAAATATATTAAATCGTAAAGTGAAACGTCTTGCAAATTGACATTGACTGATCATGCGAGGATTCATTGTCTTAATTTGTAGCTTTGCTAAGAGATAAATAGTGAAATTTAACATTCTAACCTGTTTCAACATTTTGGTTGCCACCCAAGCCGAGTTGCGCAAGTGTCTCTTCGTTGAAGCTCCTGGTAGCTTCAAAAGTCTTCGGATCGAAAAGTTTGATGGAGATCGAGTGGCTGTTAAGGTAGCTGCCGACCTTATGAATCAAATAGGCATCTAGCCTTTTCTCAACGTCGTTCGGGAAATCCCTCGCCAAATTGGCGACTACTTCCGATGCTGGGACGTCGGCGGAACTGTTCTCTTTGACCACAGATACACCCGGCAGGATACCGATGTTTTCTTGCTCCGACAATTTATCCAGGAAAGACACCACGTCCAGTTTAAGGCACGTGGCACTGTACGACTTCCCGCAATCTTTGTTTAAATTAGGTGCCAGATTTTCCGGCGCATCTTCCACCATTTGCCTCGTGGTGCGTCTCTCGATCTCTGCGTTGGCGCATCCCGAAAGAAAAAGTACCAGAAGAAGGAGATGGCAACGTGACAATTGGGCGACGTCCGTAATTCCTTTCATCCTGAATTTTTGAAGGTTTCCTTGAATTCCGGCTGGAGAACGAATTCGTGCAGTTATTTTTTTCGTCCCAGGTCTACGAATCGCCAGTAAAGCGACGATATCCTCGAAGACGAAGGACCTTGAAGCTGACGGATGAAACGCGTATCGTGCACTGGGCATACCCTCGGATACTTGCAGTATATATAGAGCGAGTCAACGGATAGTCCTTTTTCCTTTTTGCCTTTCGGTCGTTTCATACATTCTCCGTAGTCGAGAGCACCGGCGACGGAACTCTCTTCTTTGCGGACGTCGAAGAGGAGGCAGGGGCCTCTCGCAACCGTCCAGCAACAGTGGCGAGAGGGAGCGTCAAATAGAGCGGAGAATTCGAATCTGAGTCAAATTTACGGAAAAAAACGTCACCAATGAACGGGTATGAGATGATGAATGAGAGCGAAGGCTAATCGCGTCAACGCCGATTCAATCATATTAACGGCAGTTACAGTTAATGCGTACGCGATCAATCTTTAACAATGCAATTATTTTTCATGCACGCATCGTTACTCTTTACACATTTATTGATGTTATAATCCACGAAGATTTTCTCCATATTATTTTCACTTTTAGGCACGCTTATGTTGTAATGAGACAGTTTATAAAAATTAGGAATCTGTACACGTCACATAATTCTTTGCACAATTAAATATATTCGTAAAAAATCTCATAATTTTTTCAATTAATAGAAATTATAAAATTATAAAAATATTTATGCAAAAGTCTCTACTCCGATATTGCTTTTATATAATTATTTTATAAAATAATAAGTATTTAGATTATAATGTAGGACATATAATATAAAGTGTCGATATGATCCGGATGGCCTAGAAATCGCTCCTGCATTACCTCGCAAAAAGATTAATAACCGTTTTATAAGGGTGAAATAGGAATTAACTTAAAATTAGAGGCAATACTGTAATAAAGGGATTTAATCGGTTAGATCGATCAACCGGAGTACACGTTAATTACCCGGATCGACAATCGCTCGTACCCGATCGCCCAGCGTGAAATCACTTTCGATTTCGAAGAACGAAACCAAGAGAGCGACGGCACACATTGTGTTTGCGGAGTTTACGAACTGAACGTAAGTAGAAATTGCAAATTGAAAAGTTCGTCGATAAGTATATCATGAAAATTGTTATTGCGGGCGAGGCGAAACGAGACGGGAGTCCTACTTTAAATCAGCCCAGTTTAGCTAGCTCGTAGGAGATCCGATTTTCGCGCGCTACGCTCGAGCAACGCTTCAGACGGATCTGCCGATGTGAAAGTACGCAGTCGATTTTCACGGGTAACTCGATGGGGCCTTATCGTTGCGTGCGCGTGTGCGTATGCACAATACGACGAGCGCGTGCACGTTTCGATATGACGCGCTTGCATGTCCATGCGGCAGGTGTGCCGACTTAGAACGGACTAGCCTTCTTTCAGAGGCATCCATTTCGCGATTTGTTGCTTCCTTTTCACGTGGTGCCTTCCTTTCGTTAATAATCTCGATCACGTCGTGCTAATTCTGATCTCGCGAAACTATGCGCGACAGATCGAGCCAATAGTGGGCGTCGGCTTTACGGTCGTAAACATCAACGAAAAGGACAACGTGGAACGATTCTGAAAATCGTTTTGCATTTATCTCCATTGTTGATTAAATCGAAAATCGCGTGAATGAAAAAGATATCTCGTTACGCAGACTGGATTTGCGCTCATTCACGCAACGATTTGACGTTGCAACTTTTTTGTCGCGTTTTTTATCCTATCAGATCTCAATCAAAATAATCCGTAATATAATCTGTGTTTCCTGTTAAACTATCAACCATTAGTTGAAACCGCAATTTTGCGCTGTATTTGGGACATCTGTTAAACATTAAATTGTTTTATCTCGCGATTTATCATCAGTAACTTGCGGCAGATAATGAAAGACAGAAAGAAGGGGAAAGAAGTACGCGAATATCTAAATTTATATAACAAACTTTATGTTTCCAAATTTTTCATATAAATTTTAAGATACAAAGAATTTAAGTGAATTGAATACTAATTCATAAGATAACTATTCTTATCGAAATTAATCTTTCTAAAATAAAAAAGAATTCTTTAAATTTTAGGTTCTTTCTTAGATGACTTTTTAATATATAAAATTTAGGCAAAAATTACGAAATTTTTTCAAGTATAGGATGCTCCGAAAATTGGAGATGATATATACTCGTAAGTGCGAATGTAACGTCATGCCAGATGAATTCGTATGAAGACTATGATTGTGCGTTCCGTAACGCCATAGTTACCCCATTTTCAGTCGAAATTGAGAGAGTCGTTGTTTCAAGAAAGTCGCTCGCACTCACCCAATAATTTGCAACAATTCAGGGAATGTTCACGCTGGATCAGAAAATGTGCCAATAATTTCTCCCCGATGATTACCGCAGTAAATCGTATTCTTACGCATTGAAATTGTTGGAATGTCAGCACAATTGTACTGTTAGGAATTTAAAAAAATATATGTAACATGGAGAAATTGATTGTGTGGAAAGCTAGAAATTACTGAGCCCGTTTGAAACGTTGTTTACCATATTATCCGTTAATAAACGGTACCTGCAAAATTTTTACGGACGATCTACTGGCTTCCAAGAAAACAATTGTTAGCCTTTCCTCCTTTGATGTACGCATAGGCATACAAATCGTTATTATATTCCATAAGGTTGGGTACTAGCGCTCCTTTGCCACAGAAAACTTTAGATTCCAATGCTTTGATGAGAAAATCTCATCATTTTGTGTGTGATTCCAGATATTTTTACATTTGTACAAAAGTAGTATTTTGTCGTATTTATTATTTTTTTAAAATTCCTATAAATGTTACAGTAAAATGTAAATTTTCACTATATTAATATGTCTAACAAGATAATAAATTAATATACATAGCAAAACCTAGATAAATACTGGATAAAAATGAATTCAATGAATGAAGATGTATATCTGCATTACCTAGTTGCTTAAAATATATTCAGCTAACAATTTCTTATTTATATACATTTATACACGTTAATTTGTTGTTGAAACTAATGTAATGCTTACAATTACTCTTAGATAGTATATGAATTTATTTTAGGAAAGCGTATGATATCGATACGCGCATGTAGTGCGTATATGATTTATGCGTCGAGGTGTGAAACAAGAAGGAAAGAAGAAAGGTAGAATTACCGCATCTAATACACTTCTCTCTGGGTGCTGCTCGAGTGATTGCATAGACCTCGTTAATTCGAGAACGCATATCCGTTATGTACTCAAAATGCATTGCGTGCATTTATACTTTCGCAATTTTTTCGCGGCGGTCTAAAGTGAACGTTACATACCGCAAATTTCTTCTGTCTCGGCGGTGGGGATTTATAAGAATAGACTAGTCTAGAGCTACTATATTACGTTGCGATTTTCTTAGTGAGTTACATTTCAAGCAAACTGGCCGCTGCTGGCCCAGTCATGTCAAGATGCGAAATAATTTATTGCCGCAATAGTCTTTGAATCAAAGAAATCAGCAAGAAATTCCTGGATCTACTTTCCTAACTAAAATAAAAAATAGATACTTCCGTTAACACATAAATTTAATATATATATATAATGCTTGTATATTATACAATATTTATAAATGTCCAAATAATTTTTATAAGATTTTATGTATATATATACATATATATAATGTACTACTGTATATTGTATGTCAAAGTGTATATCTGTATATAAATTCTTTCAACATTTTGTTTTTTACTTTAAATATATATAAATTAATATATATATATACATTAAATTTATAGTTATATAGATAAACGCGCGAAGTTTTACATGATATATATGTATGTGTATATTTATTGAAGAAATATAATAAAAGAGAATATCGAAATATAAAAAATTTTGTTTTTTAAAAGTGCACATTGTTATTCGAAAAATTTATTAGTTTTTAATTTCATTTCATATATGCAAAATTATATTTTTATAAAAAATTATTACAAAAGAATATATTATGAAAACGGAGAACATATAGAAAGTTTTGAATCATTTATAAAAATTTACATTTGCAATTTGACGACTTGTGGCGTATGCAGTAAAAAATATTTATAATCATTTTATTATTATATAAGAAAGGTTTATTTAACAATATTCTCAAATTTATTGATAAATAATCTATTATATGTTTTAATTATTAATTATGATAAAAAAAACCTCCATTCGTTTGATTATATATATATATATATATAAACAAATAATTTGAACTAATTAAATAATAGAGTTACAGACAATATTTTATTAAAATAGAATTTGGATGTAGAAACCATACGTGAAAAATGTTCACTATTTGCAGAGTGTCTGCGATTTTAAAAACAATAATGTATTATTAAATAAAGAAAGAATGCCTGAGCATCAGTCGATCAGAGCTTGTGTTTCTCATCATGTTCGTTACTTCTCGACGGTGCTGGCCTCTCGAATAGTCCATATATACCCGTATTCACTGTTCCACTCCTTTCCAGCGACTCGACTAATCACAACCGATACCGTTATTTCAGTCCCTACCACGAAGGCCACGGTCGTATCTGCTGGTAGAAGTGGAGAACCACGTGGAGGCATTGACACACTGACCTTGATACGTGCGAGGCATCGAGGGGGAACTCGGTAGACCAATCACAGCCACTGTCCGCTTTCCTACCTTGCTCCCGATACAGTAACCTCATTTCCTTCCTCTTCCTAGTTCCCCACCTTGATCCGGTCTTTCTCCGCTTCTCCCACTCGCGCAACATCATTCTATCTTGCCTCCGTCCGTGAACTTCCATCTAGGTCATTAGCCTTCTCGTCTGACCGACTGAGTAACCCGTTTATGACTATATACTTATATGTATATGTGTATATGTATATAGCTCTCTTTTTCGATATTTATTTAATTATTTACAAATTGTAAAACCCTTGCCGTAAATAATCCTTATTATCGATGTCACGGATAAAACGCATTTAGGTCGAGCATTAGTAAGATATGACATATCTGAGCTTGGCAATTTACCAATGTCGCGATGATATGACGTTTTTGACAGTTCGCCTATGTCACGGTGATACAATGTCTCTGATAATTTGCCGATATCTCACAATGATCAAGACAAAATTTTATAAAAAGATAATTTATTTTATTTTATAAAGCGAACATATATGCAGACACGCAATAAATAAATAAATAATTAAACGAATGCGAATGGCAAGGGGGACATTGCATTTTATGGAATGTCATGGTATGGGTAATGTTCGCCATTGTATTCCGGTGTCCAGCCTCTGTAAGGTTGATTGACCTCTTCTTCTGACCTGTGCCAGTGATCATGATGAATTTCGTGCGGTTTTATAATTCCATAGCTGACTCTTGGCGGCGGCGGTGGTGTAACAAGGGCCTTCAAGGCTACCGCGCCAGAAATCAAGAGAGACATAAGGCCTGCGCCCAAGCCCTTCATACCTATCAGAGCGATCATGCTAATTACGATGGGCAGAATGATTATTGCTTTTAGCTTCAGCAAGATCAAGAGTGGCATGATCATTCTCTTCAATTTTGTACGCGCTGTAAACAATATATACAATATCTCGTCAGTAACATCATTCCTTAAAATTTTCAGTTAATGTATGCATGTATATCTAGTTCTTAATAATTATAATAAAAGAAAGTATGAGAAGAGAGAGAGAGAGAGAATGATATTCAAATATCGAATTATAGTGCGAGTCATACTATAATACCAAAATGTATTAAATGTATTTGCATTAACTATAATAGAAATGTAGGGTACAATTAATACACAAAGATAATATCAATCAATAATCGCAGAATGTTGGGATGATCAAGAATTTCTAAAAGACTATAAAGGACGTTTATCATACAGTCTACTTTCTTCGACATGCGACACTCTCGTTCAAGGTCCTTCTCTTAGATGTCTTCTCGCGGTAGCCGTCCCAGAAACCCGGAATCCCACCAGATCTACCAAACGGTAACCCACTTCAATCCACTCCCACCTCCGGCATTTGTTTTCGCGAATATGGTAGAAGTGGAACATGCCGTTGTAGCTTTCTACGTACGAATCTTTCATTCCGGTCGCTCTCACCTCCCTCTTTCAGTGACCATCGATAAATGTCTACTACGCGAATTTTTCAGTATTTTCCGAATCGTGTAAAAAAATATATTTTACACATTATAAATATGCAGGTAAAAAAAATTCGAGCAAATTTATAAATATGAAAGAAACGGTGAACAACGTTGGTGCTAGAGAGAGAGATACATGGAGGATACGTGAATGGTATTTCGGCCACGATCGAATTGAAAAGAAAGATGCAAGTTATACTTTCCAGCCAATGAATTCCGAGATTCGTGAGCTACTTAAATCCCATTGGTAAGACTTTAGAAAGGTGAGGCACTATAAGTTTGCGCCCACTGAATGATGTATTCATACCAGATCGGAACGTTAGAGAAGAACAAGAAACTTTTGTTAGATCCATGTATCTAATATAAATCTGACGAAAATCTAACAAGAATTTTAAACTTAATGTTGCTATCACAACTTAGTTGTAAAAAAGCCTTGCGAAAGAAAAGTACAAATTTAATACGTATATAACAAAAATGAGGCATAAGATCGATCTACAAATCAACAGAAAGTATATTACATATCAAATAATTTATATATAGTACTTATCAATATATAGTACTAATCATAATTTATATAAATGTGATTAAAGAGGGACAATACATAACATATTCATACTGATCTGTAGAAAAAATACAGCGGTTATGTAATATTAAGTATTTAAGATTAATATAGATTTAATTTTATAGACTTAATGAGAATTAATACATATTTATAGATACTCTTATTCAAAAGTATATTCGAAAAATTTTGGAATACTTTTTGAAGCATAAAAACATAGTAATCATTGCAAACAGATTTATTATAACATTTTATAATGAAAATTGTAATATCTAAGTATTTTTATATCCCAGGGAAAAATTATTGCTTTTTGAATTTATTGAAACCGTTTTAAAAATGCAATTTAATATAGGTTTTATTGAAGATAAGTATCTCAGATGACATTACCAATTACTAGCATATTCATCCAAATTATCCTAATGACAATCTCATTATGCAAATTTACAAAAACTTTAAGAGGTAAACGCTCCAGTTATCTCTAATTTACTAATTTGACAGCATTGCTCAATTCATTAAATATGAAATAATCAGTTCCGTTTTTTTCTCTCTCTCTCTCTCTATTCGAATCTAATTTACTAATTTGACAGCTTGCTCAATTCATTAAATATGAAATAATCAGTTCCGTTTCTCTCTCTCTCTCTCTCTCTCTCTCTATTCAAATTTCTATTTATAATAATTTCTTGTAATGCGTTGTTTACCTTCGGATGTTCCATGTGCCAAGCTTCTGAGTTCTATGTCGATGTTTCTTTGACCGAGAGCGCGTGCGAACAAACCAGCGGTTGAAGCGTCATTAGGAAGATTAATTTGTATTTTCCGAGTTCTCAGGAATTTTTCGATCCTGCTCACGAGCGGATCCGCGCTCTCTTCCAATGGTTCCCCGTCTTCCGCAACCTTTTCCAGGATTACTATATCGCCGTAAACGTCGATGATATCCTTTCTATTGATTTCGTCCATTGCTCTCGTGAGCTTCCCTTCTAGATACTCCAAACTGTTTCCATTTTCCTGGCTTGGATCGGCTATCACCAAAGTGAGCAATTGCACCGCTAAGAGGATGATTACTTTGGTCTTCATTGTTACGAAGTGCTATATAGCGTGACTTCGAAGAAGCGTTTTTGACTGTTTGCCCCCAGAGTCATTTTTCTTTTATACGAACCACGATTGACGAGTGGTGGGGCCATACTGAACTATTTGGCAAGCAACGTGCAAGGGCAGTAGTGTCAAGAATTTTAATTCTGCCGACTCTCTGAAGAGCTAATTTGAACATGCAATGCGCAAGAATCGCGTGACGTAGAATACGCCGGCACAAGCAAATTTCCCTTTTACTTTCGGAATTTTACTATCGAACCTAAGAAATTTCTTAAACTTTTCAGGTTTAAACGTTTTTTTTTTTTGAAAATCACAAATAATTATAAAATTTTATATAAAAGTAAAGAATAAAGTTTTTTGTAATTAAATAAAATTTAATTTTATTACATTTTATTTTAAATTACTCTTCTTTTAGGATATATTACATTTTTTTATTCGTTAAAGAAAAAAAATCTTTTTATTTAAGAAATTTCTAATTTATTTGTATGCACCTATGGTTTATTTGCATCACATATGCATACAATGGTCTGTAAGGTAGACTCTAAGCAATTATCATCTTCTATGTTTTACGATCAGCATACATCATCAACGCATTCGTACACAGTCTGGTGAAAATTAGATTTCCGTGTCTCTTGGTGACACGGTATGGTATGTAAAACTGGTGTCCTAAATCATGCAGTCGGAAGCCGCTCGAACAAGACAAATGGAACGAGCGACAGAAGTGGCGACCAAGGCGAAAGAAAGACCGAAGAAAACAGAAGTGGGAGTGTAAATGACCTGTAGGTATGTCTATATACGATTGGAATCGGATATGAGCTCGGCCAGCTACAATTGCACTCCGAAAGCTGTCAATATTTCGCGCTAGCAGAAACTAATCACGTACGAGGTTTTCTATGCATCGTGCTGCATCAAATCTTGCGTACGATAATTTCTCCAAATTAGAAATTTAATTCCGATTTACATTTCGCAAGAGTGGAAAAAACGAATTTTCCACAAATACTTCTCTGGGATACTCTTTTATGAATAATTTATTAAGTACAAACGATTTAGTTATTTAATACATACGATTAATCAATATTTAGTTGTAAAATTACATGCGACGTATATATAAATACTATAATCTAGCAGTCATAGGTGGGTCCAATGGCCTCGAGGAGGTTTTTTGGTTCCGCGGGATATGGCTTTTGGGTATTTCGAAGACCTCCGTCTCTCCATGGCAGATAAGTGGAAAAAGTAAGAAGTCTCAATTTAATCGGTACCGTTGGCAACTGGTACGTGCGCGGAATATGCTAAGTCGTGGGCGGCGTCTTTCGCATCAATCTTGTTGAAGCTCCTATATCCTTGGTGCTGTAATCCTGAGGACCCACCAGCGGCCCAACTTCCAGCGGGGCCGTTGTCATACCAGACAGGCGCGGGATTCTTATTGAAGAAACTACCAGCTACGTTGCTACCGCCAAAAAGCTTCTGGAATGCCATCACGCCGGCAACGAGTAGAGCGATTTTACCGAAGACTAAAGCTTTCAAAGCCAGCAGACCTAAGCCGCCGATCAAGATCGGTATCAATGCGAAAATCTTGAGACCCGCTGCTGCAATCAGCGGCAAAACCATTTTCTTGATCTTACCACGACCTAATCATGAAAAAAAAATTAATGTAATTGGTAACAGATTATGAGATTAATCTAAAAGATATCGACAATATAAGAAACTAAAATTGACTTTTAATTATATAAATGCAAAGAGATAAAACGTATTTTAATAAACGCCAATAAATATAGAGATATCGGATACAAGCTTAATTATATTTACCAGAATCTTATGATATATTCACTTTTAACGTTTAACTTTTTAATATATAAAAAATATTTAAATTAATATTAATTACCTATATATGTTTGAAAGATATAAAAACTGAATAATTAGATATATTAGAAAACGCATGATTAATGGGAATATTATATCCTAATTCTAATAATGCAATTATAATATGCACAAATTTTTTAAAATACATTTGAGAAGGAAAGCGAATCATTCTTTCTTGAAGAACGAGTTTATCCGGAACAGGTCTGACGTCGTACATATAGATATCATGAAGGTGAAAGGCATGCCGAGACGCTTATTCGTTTATACTCATGACGTCGCGAATCCGTAACGATAATCGAATAGACATAATCAAGGAAAGGTGAACGATTGCATAATCGAAATACTTAGTGAAGGTAAAAGGAATAAGCCTTACCTTCAATCAGGGCGCGAGAGATCGAACCTTCGGGCTTGCTGAATATCAAACTGTGACTCTTCATAAAAGAGACAACCGAATCATACAGCATGTTGGAAAGTTTTATTATTTTGTCAGAGCTCTCGTGTGGTAATTCATTCATAATTTCCACTTCGGTCTTCTCTAAACTCTTGCCAACGCGCTCCACTATAACAATCAATTTTTTTTAAGCAAGAAAAATGATTATCGATTGTTAATAATTATTATACATAATAATTATTATGTATATATATACATAATATATATACAAGGAATTTCATTAAGCGTGTTTATAGAAGTAAATAATTTCTTTAAAATTGTAACATATTTTTCAATATTTTTTGTATTTTATACTATATTAATTTATATATATATACAATAATATATAATATTTGTTATGTTATACTAATAACTTTACAGTGGTAAATCTAATGTTATTAAAGTTATCATTATGCAGCATTAATATGATCGTAATTTGATAGCAATATATATGTAATAAATATAAGAACTTACTCGGGGTGTCTCGTACGAAAGTCACGCCGTCAACGATCTCGATATCGCTCGATCGAGCCGCTCTATTGAAAGTACTGACGGCCTTCACGAAGATGCAGCTAAAAAACGCATCGTCGTGCTCCAGACAATTCAGAGATTGAGACGGCTGCACGGAAACGATCGTAGGTCCTGCTGCAGCATATGCAGCAAGAAGTACCAATGCCAACAATTTGTTCATCTTCCTCGTCTAAACACTCGTCAAGTCGTCGCGGAACGAAACACCAAGAGGCAGTGGCCGGAGACGGAGCAAACTACTCTCCGGAAAATTTTCGGAACAAAGTGTGACCTGGCCCTGCGGCGCTTGAATCTTTATAGGTGTGCACCATGTAGGACCCTCCTCAGTACCCCCACTCTGGATGACGAAGACGTGTATGACGACAAGGAACGACGAGACGAACGACTCATCATTGCAGGTAGATGTCGGCGGCCACCTCCCCAGAAAACTTTCTTCGATAATTTTTAAACAAACGAACAACTGCGAGGAGAGACGCGTCACCACCTGGGCGGACCTAGAAGTCGCTCTCCCTAACGTCACCGAGAGAAGTTTACGTTGACCACAGTAACCACTCAGAATTTGGGTCAGTAGGGGAGGTGACATTTATTACATATTCAGGGATTATTTTTATGTAGAGGAAGGACCTTTGAAGTTGTTATATCTGAGGAAGATACTAATATCTTTTGTGACAACATCTTAATTAATCGTTGAACATATGAAGACCCGGGGGAAAAACAAGGAATGTCAGTTTTATTAAAAATGAGATATGGTCGTCATTTTGTAGCGTTTAAGAGATACTACAAACTGATGTACATCTTTTAAATACTTAAAAAGTAAAATTAAAAACTGTATTAATCAATGAAAAAATGAAGGTAGAACATTCGGGTATAACAAGGGGAAATAACAAATTTTAAAATTTATTTTACTCAAAAAGTATAAAACTGACATTCCTTGTTTTTCCCCCCGGGTCTTCATATCTTATAATAATCTTAAAAATAAGTATTTTACATTGATGTTTTACTTCTTAAGATACAACTTCCTTTTTTCTTTTTGAAATTGTGAGATTAGTAACGTCTTGACATACGGCACTTTCTGTTTATTCTTCACGTGCAGCAGATTGTTTAGAAAACCGACAACAACAGTGATGACAGACGTGCATTTTGCACCTCGTCGCCATTCACAGTTACACATGCTTCACGATCGCGGATATACGCTTTTCTTACGAGTAGCGTGTGCGTGTGCATTTAGGTGACGCTAAATGTGAACAATACCCAGTAGTAATTTTCCTTTAAGTTATGAGTAAATCAGGTACACACATATTGGCAGAATATACAATTCTAAATTATATTAAATAAAATTAAAAATCATTAAAACAGATATTAAATATAAATAAAATATGTTTGAAATAATGTATTATATCTATTTGCGATTATTGTTGAGCTTATAATATATTAGCTTTATGTATCTTTTTGGAGTAATTCAAGCAACATAGTTCAACTTCCTTTGTGAAATGAACCGATGCATTCCCCTATAACCACGTGTACCAAGCTGCTTACCTTGACCCAGCCTCACGTTCGTTGGTAATACATGAACTACAGATTACGTATCCAACAGGTTTTCTGATATAACTTGAGTTAATAAAAATTATTATTTTTTTATTACTTTCAAGTTTACTCAATTATTTTATTATGTGACTATCGAATATTGCAAATATAATTATTGTAAAAAAACGAAAGATATTATAGCTATCTCATTTTCAAATAACTCAATATTTTGTGAGTATTTCTAATATCCAGATACATGATGAACTATTATTACGGGTTTGCTTTGTTTTTCAATTTTATCACAACTTATTATTAGTTCTGGACTACAAGAATTTCCTTATCACTGTGTAAAAATTCAATTTTTTTAAAAACATTAAAAGTATTAAAGTATAGATAGAAGAAGGAATTATCATATTCTCAAAATTGTTACGTAAGTATGACGTACGATAGACTTTCGCTGTAAAATAGAAAATGAATAACTGAATTATGAGAAATCGTACGTATTCTTTCTTAATAATTTTGGCACTGTCTAATGATTTTATTAATCCTATATTTAAAAAGATATACATATACCGGATTATACATGAGAGAAATTGATATAACATGACGAAACAATAAATAATAAAGGCATATCAACATTGTCTTTCAGACAACCACTCGGAAAGGTAACAGATAACTTATTCACAGGAGGTATTCCATTGTGCTCCATGCGAATCTGTTTAAATATTTAACAGGTACGGGAGGGACTTCGTCATCTTCGTTTAACGGTATCCGACTTGGAAGGAACGAAGACAATTTTGCGATTAATTTTCTGGGTTACGAATACCGTCGGTTACTTCCTTTTGTGGAGATGATATTTTGGAAAAATTCGCATGGCAATTCTTACCTATAACAAATTCACCGGTATATATTTTAAAAATACATTTTTTTTTTAGAAAACGAAAAATCTTAACTCTGTTTATTTATACTGTATAAAATTATTACTAATTGATGCATTTATCGGTGATTATATCTAGCATAAGCAATTGCGAATATCTATATGCAATATTTGATGTATGCGTATGTAAAAAGCTTTATATTATAAAAATGATATTATTATATGATGAAGCCTAAAAACCCTTTAAGAGCGTCTTTAACTGCATAGGACCTAGAGAAACGAGAGTCGATGACCTATCGATGACCTATATTCGGGTTAGTTCCAGTCTTATCTTAATTTTTTTCCATCTTATTCTTCACATGAATGGCGTGAAGAGCGTTCCTTTTCTCGCTTTCTCTCAGTCTTACGTTGTTCAATTGGTCATGTTGCCTATTTTGAATTGTTTAAAATATATTACATCTTAAGGTAATAAATGTTCTTTTTGTACAATATTTTATTTCTTTATAATTAATAGTGAGATTTATTTTATGCTTACATAGAATTATATAAACATGTAATTATAACGCTCAAAAAATTTTTATTGGAAACATTTATTTACATAACCGAATAATTTAACTTCGACAATTACAAAGAGAGAAATGTATAGGCTATCTACAAACTAGTTCCTCACGGAATCAAGAAACTTTCTCTCTTGCTTACATCACACTAGTGAAATGAGTCAAGATTGAGATTGCTCATCTTCGAAACGGATTTTGTTAGAGACATTGCAATGTAAAAAAGATCTAGGGTTGTTATCGAGATATAATAAATTAATTATAAATGAATTGTAGCAATTGTACATTTTTGTCTGTACGAATTTTATAGTTTTAGCAACTTTCACCAATGTATCAATAGCCAATTATCGCATTTACCACAATTAACGCAAGCAGTTAACGCATTTCTAATGTAAACTTCTTTATTGATGTTAATACGAATAAGAAAGGAACTTTTATTGTACTAGATATACACGACAACTATTCGTATATAAATTATGCTTCTTTCGAATTTATTATATTTACAATGTTTGATCTTAGTGTAATCTTATCATAGCTAGATGCTAAAATAAATAAATAAATAGATCGAATAAAAAATTAATTAAAACTATAAATAAATACATCTCATTCTTAATTTTATATATAATATCAATCCTTTAATATCAAGAATTGTTTGAAATTAAAGTAAAATTGGTATTTTCCTACGGCAAACATTACTATAAGAATAAAAATAATCGAGGAACCAACAAAGAATTATTTTAATGTCCGTTAATAATTCTTTTTACTTCTTTCTACGTCGTTCTTTGTAAAAGCGATAAGGTTCAAATTCTTGCACATCATCAACAAAACCGTATACATCCTGTCGTCTGTGCTTGTTGATTACTTCATAGCCGCCCTCCTTCTGTGCAATCTTTTTTAATCCAATTATGGCTGCCAGGATCAAACTCATCAAACTCAGCACAACAGCTTTTCCACTTAGAAGAGCCAATGCCTTTAACGTGATAGGCAATAGAATCGATTTTATCAGCAAAACTCCAATGATCAAAGGCAGAATATACTTATTCAGTTTTTTTAATTTCTTATCTTTACGTCCTGCAATTAATAAAGAAAGAGATATTTAATAAATATGAATAGATGTAATAAGAGCTATATAAATGTGTTACACGCTTTAAACTTACACATATCTTTTATACTTTATATAAAATTTATTATATATAAAAACACGGTTAATAAAACAAATAAACATATTTATATCCCCTCTCGATTATATCCTATACTACATTGCCCGTAACGTTCTACTAATCACTACACATGCTCGCTTAAAAAGTTATATTATATTGTAAAAGTATCTTGCTCCCTCGAAAACCAGGAAGTGCATACCGACAGCTTCATCGAAGTATACCTTCCTTATTAGGTACGATCGTCACGGAAGTTAATAAAGATGAACTAGAGTAGAAAGCACTTATGTTTTTGTACCGGGAGGCCCCGCACCCGTAAACCCAAAAGTATCATAACCTAATGGACAACATGTGCAATTACACGCTCCTTTAACAGCGTTTGATTAATATGCGGTCTCATAATTCCATTTCACAGCAAATTATTCAAATCTTTGACTACTGAGCTTGAAATACCGCACTAGATTTACCATCTCGTTACCCCGCAATTCCCTCGGTCTATTTAGATATATTATTTAAAATTTGTTGTAAAAAGCTTACGGTCGTTATCGCGAAAAAAATGTTTAACAATGTATACCGAAGCACAGTTAACATTTTTGTACAGCGTCTTAATATTGCATAAAGACATCGTTATAAATAGTCTTCAATTTTGCAATAATTTCATTTTTTATATTTGACAGTAGTACAATTAAAAATGTAATTATATATTTAGTAACTTGTGCAATAATATTAATGCCTTAAAAGATATTAATACTTTTTTCCTCAAATTTGTCTATACTAGTACGCTTCTTGTATACTAATTTAGCATAATATTTTTTATACTTATATGTAATATAGAAATAATACATTAAAATATTTAAATTTTATAAAAACGTTTTAAAAAACTGTAATTTTTTGTTAAAATCCAGAATATTATTAAAAATTTGACAGTAATTATTAATATAATAATAATTTTTGTTGGAAATTTTTTATTTAATTGTATTCTATTCATTATTTATTCTCTGTACACTGCTCTATATATTATCTAGAATAAAACAAAATCTGAACTTCTTTTTTTATCAAACATGCAAGACTTAAAAATGGATGGAATTCTCTGAAGCTACATTTAGCCACGAATAATGATTATTATCAGTACCTTCTACATTATCACACGATTTCGAAACAGGAAAAAATGTATCAATGGTGTTCAAAAAGCTTTCACCAATCCAGGCTAAAGAGTCTCTAGAGTCGTTCCGCAGCATCTCTCGGTCCAATGTCTTCATTGATTGCGATCCCTGCGCTGCGACAAGCACAGGTAGAAAGAGCAGCATGTACAGCAGTAACATCTTTCCAGCATCTAGATTCTTTTTATTCCTTTTTTAGACTTTTTTATAACACACTCTATAATCACGTTTTCTCAAAAACTCCGCTTATCTTGCGATCGCGACCGACCTCTTCGCCAATAATATGTTAACTGACATTCGTGCTACACCGGGCTATTAGTTTATATAGTGGGACCGCGAAAAGCTCAGAGGAGGAGACTACTCATCTAACTTGGTACTGATGCGTGACGAAGGATCCAACGTCCACTCCCGTACCTCCCGAGCTAGTCTACCTCGATCATTGGACGCTGTTCGCGTCGACTACTCTCGAAAATGAAGGATCTTCCCCGGAATATTTCGACCGGGGTAAGTAGATCGTTCTCTTCGTCAAACGTCCTCACCATTACTGTCCTTTGTCGTGAGAGTGTAAGCATCTATTATCAATTGAGTTCGTTTTACACTCGAATAGTCGTGGCACGAAGACGAGCTCCAGCTGCCACGACCTACGGCTTGCTTATATTATGAAAAGTAAACCAGAAATAATGCAAATTAAATCGTTTTATTCCAAAAGCAAATCTATAATTAAAGAGAATCGATCAGTCGCGTTCTGATTGTTATAACGATAATAATCGATATCTAATTAAATTAGAGTCAGTTATTTTTGCATGATAAAATTTTACCAATATTATACTATACTACTATAAAAAATTAAAGTGGTATTAATAAAGTGATATAATAATAAAATGTTAATAATAATGTTAATCATAAATTAATATTAAAAGATTTTGACAAATTATATTAGTAAATGGTATCACATCTTTATTGTGCGATGTATAAAATTCAGCATTAATCGTTAATCACAGAAGAAAGTGTACTTGTCTTTAGAAACTGACTTTTCAATTAATAGGTAAAGACTGCAAAAAATATCTATTTCCATGCTCACTATTAAGCAAAGTATTTTCTATCAATATCACAAAAAATGATGTTACACGCTTGAGCACGATAGATAAACGTCGGAAAAGCAGTAAAGAGTAACGTTTTAATATTGATTTAGATATGAACGTCACGTTTACGTTATCGAAATCGTATTTTTAAAAATTATTGATAAGTTACAATAATATTTTTCTTAAAATAATTTTGGTTACATACAAAAGAGTATTATTATTAATAAATTACCGTTGAGCTCATTTATAAACTGCAGAGACATATCTTTTCATCCAAAAAGCAATTTTTTGAGACTTTCATGCGTGTTTGAATTTATAACTTACAATTAGTACCTTTTATTATTTCGTACCGTTATGTATACTTAAATATATATTAACGTTAATTTACTTTACGAACAGAATTGTTATATCGCTAACGACAGACTCCTCATTTGAGAGCGCCTGCTATTTGTCAAAATTAGGACTGTGGCCAGCAACAGTAATAACAGTTATAATAGTTCCACGTGAGTAAGCTTACAAATGATATTTATTATGCTCATAAAACTATTACAGTAATCACGCAATATTGTCTGTCAGTGAAATTTTTTTATTTATTGTAAAGACAATTGCCGATATCGTTTCTGAATTGTTTCTGACATCTCAAGAACGTAACAATTGATAATCGCGATTAAATATTCTTCGAACACATATAATAATTGTAATAATTTTAATTTTAATAGTTATAATAATATAAAATATGATTATACTTTATCAGTCACAAAATTTAGCAGTGATTATTATGAGAATTTATCTCATAGCTTTAATAGATATAAAAAATAACAATAATATGACAATAATAATGATCTAACAGATGTAAGCAGTAATCAGTAATGTGACCACAACATTGTTTTCTTCATTTCGTCTTCCGATATCTCCTCTATTTGTAACGGCCATTGTCATTTGGGATTCATGTTAGTGAAAAAAAAACCGATTAAATTATCCTTTACTTCCTTTTTCCAAGAATCTGAAGTGATATGAATAAAACTACTGTACCGATATGTGGGTTGCCGGCTTCATACACGAGGGACTGCACTAATACGCTACTATAATCTGTCTTCAAATAACCAGTCTGATGATTTCAATAGCGACAAAATTACAACTAACGCACGCGGACGATATCTTTTATTAGCGACGCGAATTAGAAACAAAACATCCAAAAAGACAAATTTGATACCAGTGCGTAATCAGTGCGTGCAGGTTTTCTGCGATAGTAAATATACAGGTTTATTACTCGTGAAACTGGCTCGATGTAAGTCCGAGAATGAAGAAAGTCACGGAGAGAGTACACACACGTGATAATAACTGTTAAATATCAGTTTGTTCGATGTGGTGCATGTGACTCGTGATTTTCAGAGCAGATAAGAACCTGATGATTGCTGGAAACAGTCAAGCTATTAATCATTCAATAAAATGGAAATATCTCACGCTGTGTAATGCTTTTTGTCTCATCAATCTCGTGCGCAAGCATCCGATACATGTTGTGAATGCTTCGTCTTAATTATGCAAAGTTGTTATAATTTCACCACATTTTTCCGCAATTAATAAGTATTAAGTACATTAATATCTATCTACTCTACAGGTGCTAAGTAATATAAATTCACTCTGTCGTGTAAATTCTGGTGTCAATCTTGCACATAATTTGTCGTTTTTACTTTCTTTTTTTAACGCAATTAAAGTCTTTGTTTTATTTAAGTCTCAATGTTGTGCAACTTCTATCGAGAAATATTATCTGTTATTCTAAATTCCGTCATTGAAAAAAACAAGAAAGAAAACAGAATCTATTAAACTAGTTAAGCAATACCTATGTCCTTATTATGTCAAAATATTTTTGTACTATCTTAAGACATCACAAATGGAAAGTAACTGCAAGAGCAGTACCTATAAATATTTTCGGACCCATATACCTACATACGCAAATTGGTACATTAAACGCAACAAGAAGAAAATATTATCAGGTTGTAAGGATCATTTAAAGCTGCCGTGGGTTATTAGCAGCCCGCATGTCTGCTGGGCGTAACTAAAAAAAAAGATCTCGTCGAGATCATCTACGATCGGTCAATCTTTTCACGTAGATTTCTACGCGTATACACGCAGATTTCTAATTTCTTATCCTGCGGGTAAACAAGATGTTCATTTACGTCGCTGGTTAAGCAATGTGCAATATTCTATTGTGCACTTAAGCGGAACCACGTGCTTCGAGTACTTCAGATAGTTCAGATAAATATGCAGCAGATTGTTGGATGTAGTGCAGTTTGCGATGCTCTGTTATGAACGCAAGATGATGCTCTGACGGGAAAGACAATCGATAATCTAAAAGTGGCGTAACAGAATTGAAAAGCGAGTGGAAGGGAGTGAAGTGAAACAGTAACACAACTTTTCCTAGACCGACCGGATATCATTTCAATCATAAATATATATGAAGCAGAACTAAAAATAAATAACGGTTATTTTAACTTATAAACGGGATTATCTAGCAGTGAACACATCAAATAAATTTGTGTCTTTCACAGCTAATTTTAAAATAAACTTTATCTAAATGAAAGTTATTAATTGCACTTTAAAATATTCGAAATCGCTCGATGCGAATAATCGATCACGATAAGATTATCGAATAACAAGCTATGCTAACTAACTTGTAAGCGTGAAATATCTTTGATGAGTTACCTAGCATAAGAGCGTAAAGAACCATTGATTCCATTAAAAACACATATCAGCATTTGATCAGAGAAATTCGGAAATTGGATCAAACATTTATAAGCTGACTTTCCTCGAGATAGGAATATTCGAGATAGATCAAATCACGCTGCGATCTTACACGACGACGCGAGACACGAAGCGTTTCCAACACGAAGATCATTCATCGAGTTCTCTTCGGCCCGGATATCTGCGTGGCGTAACTGAAAAAGAATCGCGCGTCCATCGCAAAACGACGTCGACGCATCGTGTTCTGCAAGACCATTTCCGCCCCTATAGGGGCGTTATAACGCGTTCGTTCGCGCGAAGACCTCCACTCCCTTTCTCTTGCGCGACGAGGACTCAGGACACCCGCAGAAGCCTTCTTATCTGCAACGGCTGCGTCCGTGCATCGTATATACCGTTCTGCGATATAACGTGACACATATATCGCATACTGACAATTTGGATCATAGTGTTTACCGCGTGCGTATATATTGCTGGCTCGCCGGTCGGAGCTCATTTTACACGGACTGCCGATTTTCCCGGCAACTGAAGCGTGCCCGGCGTGGTATCCGCGGCGTCCGGTCAGTTTGTCGTCGAGCGGCGGATCAACGGCGGATCGGTTAGTTCGCGGTTGCTCGTTGCACCGTTCATTCCTTCTTCCTACGTTATCCATACTCAGTTGATTTCCTGCATGTCGTTTCCATAAGGAACGACTTTAAAATCCTGCATACGGAACAAAACGAGCGTAACAAAAGGCAGACACGAACAACGGAAGAGGTATGTCGTGACGGCCGTAGTGCTCATCTCTTGTGACCCGTCGACGATCTTAGAAAAAGAGAGTGCTCGTTCCGTCATCCATTCGGATGTTCCTACGATTCGAAAAAACGTTCATCGGGTACTCCGTGACCTAGGAAAACTGTCAGTGCGCGATGACGTCGCCTTGACGATGAAATAGGGTGAGATAGGCGAAAGAGTGAGATCGTAGAAGAAACCGTGTGCAGATACCACCAGTGGATTTCCGGCGAGAGCCCATTCTTCATGAATGTGAGGAAAGATGCTGTCGAGAGTTAACCTGGTCGCGATTTTGCTGACCTTGAATTGCGTGAGCCGCGCGATTGAGCATTCGAGATCGGCGCTAGAAAAATGGCAGGAGGAAGAGAAAGCCATCACTTCCGGCAAGAAGGTCCTCAGGTATACGTATGATAATGTTACGTCCGAGAGTCCTATTTCCTCGGTCAATGGTCGCAACGCCAAAGACAAGGTAGCCAAGATCCACTATTCGTTTGATCAAGACATCTATAATGCATATTCCAAGATCGAAGCGGAGGAACGAGGTAAATCAAAAACAGCGTCATAATATTTAATGGCAAAAATGCTTTTATCTCGTAATGCAAGCGCTATAAAACACTGGCGTAAAAAGATAGTAACAAATATTATGTTTGAATTGTCGTCTTGATGAAATATGATTAACAATACAGTTATATAACGGTTTTTCATTAATATTACAATGGCTTCTATTAATGAAATTTAATATTTATTTTAATACTTTTAGAACATCTTTTATTTTTAATACTGGAACTAATAAATGGTATCAATAAATCTAATGTCAATTTCTTAATTGTAATAAGTTAAATATGTCAAAAGTTTTCAATAATCAGTTCAATAATTTTACGAATCGGTATTGTATTCCACTTACGTGTTGATTATGTAATTTTGTAATATACATGAAATCATTTTCATGTATAGAATCATGTAATTTATAAAATTAACATTAAATAACAGCTTTAAATTATTTGGTATTTCCATGACTTAACAAGTTTAAGTCATTAAAAGTATGTTCAAGGTTTTAATCAAATTGTTCGTGATAATTTTCAGATGAATCACGACGTAAGAAACGGAAGGTTGGCCGTACTATGCTGGCGTTGCTGATGGCGTACAAGCTCAAATTTGTTGCTCTGATACCAATGATACTCGGAGGTTTGATTCTTCTGAAGGGAACGACGTTACTTGCGGGATTCTTCTTCGCTTTATTCGCCGCCGTTCTTGGACTGAAAGTACACTGACAAGGAAATCAGACAGGATCTTTAGAGGGAGCGCACCAAGAATGCACTAAGAAGTGAGATGACATATGACTTTATTTCGTAATAATTTACAATCAGGTTAAACTTGTATAACTAATCGCCGTTATCTTTGAGAAAGTATTGAACGCCTGTGTGCACAAAGTAACACTTAAGGCCGAATTTATAATCGCTTCTCGGAGTCAAACGTATACCTCTCGTATACATCTCGTAGAATGCGTCGCGTCGTCAAGTGTATACTTATAAACGCATAAAATCAAATTATTTTTTATGTCTTAGAGACCACAAGTGAAACGCTACGTGAAACGATCCGCATGTATTACGATCATTACGAAATAAATGTTACGTTTCTTAAAATGTAATATATTTATATGAGTTAATCATTATAATAAATGTTGACAGATGATGGAATTAGTATTTCTTATTCGCTACATTTTAATACTCAACTGTTTTAGTCATCACGCTTATTCTACTGAACACACGATTTTAGTAACGTAAACATTGATACTCGTGTAAGTACTTGTCGCAAGCTACACATTCCAAACTCTCTCTAAGGTTATTTTATAAATCTAAAATAAATATATACTTTGCCGCCTATCTTAGTGCGGTACTATAAATAAATATAAATATCGCAAGTGTACTGAGAAACGACTGCAAATTCGGCTAATCAAAGAACGAAGTCTATCATCTTTCCGTTCGACCTCGAGACTGATCGCGTTCCGATTGTCGACAAAAACTTCAAATCGGCACCGTTAGACATTCGCGTGCGTGAAAATTATTCTCTCGCTATCATTTTGTTAGATGATTTGCCGGGACAGTTGGCAGTTGAAGTGCGAACACTTGTCGTTGCAACTTCTTTTGTTTTATATTTTTTTTAATAGAGTTATTTACATTCCAGCTGTGGTCTGTGGTCATTTTTTCTTACTTTACAGAAAATTGTCAAGAATCGCGGTAGCTTCTTTTTTGCGTTTAGTATATATAATGAAACATTCCTATTATATCATCGCATTAAATAGTTACGTCATTTGTAAAACGTTAATTTAAAAGGCGAAAGATTACAATACGGTTATTATTCATGTCGATGATCATTCAAAAAGCGATCAGACTTGTAAAAATTTACACGAATGAGACAGCTCGTCCATTCGAGTCTTCTTTCCTACTTTTAATCTAAACCTTTTTTTATATTTCCCTTCACGTTTTACTATTCCGATATTAATATCACTGATATATTCCACCTCTTACTCTTCTTTTCCTCGCAATTTATGCAGTATGCATAAATGCGACGTTTTATGAACAATAAAATTTGTCTTAAGATATAAATAAGCGAATCTATTTCGATGTCTCGAACTGTCTCTGAAATCGCGTATTATCTACTCCTTTGGATACAGGCGTTGCTCCCTCCCAATACCTGAAGATTTCCCATTGTTTCTTTCTGCTGCGAATTGTTTAATGCTTCTGCCGCGCGCTATAAGCCAAGGTGTGAGCGTACTCGCGATCGGCTTCCGTCAATGATGGTACAGGTGCGCCTACGACTCCCTTCAGACTTCTGTCCCACCCACCTCCGCCTTGCTGCCAGCCGCCATGATCGTGACCCTGCTTTTGGCTCAGTAGCTTCTTCAAACCGATGATCAGCGACAGAACCAAAGCGATCTTGCTGATGATCAGAGCCTTGCCGGCCAACAAGAAAAGCACGCCCATGGCAATGGGAACTAACGCGGCGAGTTTCATCGCCATTCCCATCATCATCATGCCCATCATCTTCTTCATTTTTCCACGGCCCTCTTCAATACTTCGTTTCAATTCGCCAGAATTTGTCTTTGGTAAGCTGATTTGCACGTTGAAACTGTTCATTAGCGCGGCCACGCGCTCGAACAGAATGTCGTTGAGTATTTCGTCCATAGCCCCTCCGTTGGTTCTAGCTAAGGTCTTCTCTAGATCGGAGACCGTGTTTTTCGAGCTCTCGTCAATCGAGGATGCGACTTTGACCAGTTCGAGATTGTCGCCGATCGGTAAAGTCTGTATACGACCGAGTCTCTCAAAGAAGGCGATCGCCTTCTTCTTCAAACACGGCGACACGGCCATATTGCGATGTTCGCACTCCTCGTAGACGCGATAAAGGGCACGGTATCCTCGCTCAAGGAATCCGCCGTCCTCATCGGCATGAATAGTTGCACTGCAGACTAACAACAGCAGCACACACTTCGATATAATCTTAATTGCCGACATGCTGGACCCAGATGGCTTTCCAACTCGCGAACGCTTGGGTGGGCTATTTGGGATTAAATCACAGACACCTCGTATCCTCGAAATCACGCAAGATGCACGCGACTCGAAATTCGAAGTGACTAGCCGGAGATACGAAAGGTTGCGCGCACCCACGAGCTGGATGATCCTCGACTAGAGAGAACTGGCATCAGGACGAAGTCTCCGGGCAGATATATACCAGCGAGGAGCCATCCTCCTAGATGCCATCCTTCACGAAGGGGGTGAGGTATCTCTCTCGTATAAACGGACGGATATGCCGGTGCACGTGACGACACGACCTCACTTGTATGAGTGGATAATCCTCTTCTATCTTCTCTCCGTCGCAAACCCCTCTCGTCCTTGCATCCTCCTCTTTCTCTTTCAGCTCGCTAGACAGCTGCCATCGCGGCGGGACGGGGCCGAGGTAAAAATTCTCATGGTGGCAGCGCGCCAAGAGCATGTGACCCTTCCTGACACAGAGACCCACTCGCGTCTCGAGATCGAGACACTGCTGTTCAACGGCCGCCACGCGATTCGTTCATTAAATTTCGCCGCGGCGGTTACGTACTTGGAAGCACTATGTGTGCGTCTTCCGCATGACGTTAGTGTGCGGCCCCATCATGATTCGCATCTTGTGCGGGAGGAGAGGCAAAAAGCCTGTGTTGAGATGAGACCAGAGGGGAGCGCCGTGGACTGCATTGGCAGAGTATCTGGCACCGTGATCTCGCTGACCCCTGGCATAACGTGAGGATGCTAGAAACTGGTTCCAGGTTACGGACAGCCTGTGACCTTCCTATCGTACGATTTTCCTGCGGCGCGGAATGAGCGAGGATTATCGACACGGATGATCTACTTTCCCTGCATTTCGGTGTATCATAATGTGTCCCGTACAGTGGATCGATAATTTTGTATTTATGTGAAATGTAGCGAGAATCACGGCGAACCGTCCCTCACCTTTTTTACCTTTTTTTATCACACACGGTTATTGCTCTGAAAATAAAGAAATATAAAAGAGATTTCGTTTCGTTCCAGGTTTATTAACACCGAAATACATAAAGCGAGACGAACAAAACAGTAACATGCTTCGCAATTATATGATAACTGGTTTATTGCGCAACAGTACAACTTACGACTGCATAGCACGTCATGTATAAACCAGCTGTCGTTCATTTTTGGTACGACAGCTATGAAATGGAGATTACTAATAGATGAATGAACATTACGAGCATGGAATTCACAGCCTTATGGCTATAATTAGCTAATTTACTCAATTACTGGCAATGTTTTGACATACATATGCACTCTGTATATGACTACTGACTACATTAATGCATTCGTTACTGTTTTATTACAAATGGTGTTATCACTAATTTTTATAACAATATTTGTTGTTATTAAAAGATAAATAACTCTGTTATACAATTAAAACAAAATAAGATTTTGGAATTCAACGAGAACTACATTTTCCAATAGAGCAATTATTATTATAACTATTCTGCATTATAATAGCAGCCTTTTACTTCTTTTAAGAACGCCTTTTATATATTTCTTTTAAGAAATCATCGTGGGCTGCACATGAAAGATAAAAAGTCCGCGCCTTTCGTGTACGAAATTATAGCGCTTTTAGTCTCGGAAGGATTAATGACGTGTGCAAACCCACAATACGAAACTGTCGAGTCCAATGTATTCTGTTTTCTTCTTGTATCACGGTTTGTTAGGAGCGTGAAGCTGAGGAGTGCATGGCGCATCCTCGACACACTCGATCGAGGTTAGCGCATCTCTAATGCGACAACAGCCAACGATGCATCCTCCATACTGTTACCTACTTCGCGATTATCCCATAGTCAGTGCTACGGACCCACACAGACGGTGTTTAACTGTATTAAGGCCCGTGCCACATTCTGAGCGTGCAGTTATATTCTCACGAACGGTGCGAGAAATGGATTCCGCCGCAATGAACCTACGCACAGTGTAGTTGGGCTCAATTATTATTCGTTATCTGATACCACTCAGGTCCCAAGTCACAAAAGCGGCGGACTTTCGATTGTTCACAAAAGTAGAGAAGTAGGACGTTTCAGCCAAGACATTTATCTTAATGACGTCGCATGAATTATCCTATTCATCCCTCGACGTCTAATTCGCGGAAGTTTGCCGAAAGAATACTTTCTGAGCCGCTATTGGGTTACCTGCTATTCTTCGCGAAGAAAATTGAAAATTAAAATAGACTCTCTATTTACTATTGGTCCTTGTGATCTAAACCAACCAAACTATAAAGTATGGAAAAGTAGATGGTTCAGAAAAGCCTCGCGTAATAAAAGCTTCACCTATACGGAAGATCACTTATGGTGCGGAACGCACAGGTTTCCGGAATAATAAAAGTGAGGCAATAGGTTAAACCGTCATGAGCGATTTCCTCGAGAGATATTTTAGACAAGAACAGGACGTTTCTGCCTGTTATTAGATTCAGGTCAACGATCAGCAACAGGTGGTTCTACCGATTCACATGCGGAGGGTTCTGGTTTAGCTCATTACCGGATCATGCTCATTCGCAAAAGGATTAAATTTAATATGGTTTAAGTAGTAAAACGAAAGAATTCATATCCCAATGAACTCTACCAGAATTGATTTAAAATACTAAAGCGGTATGTATATAATCGCAAAAACTCGTTCAAATAATCAGACGTGGTTGTTCGATGAATATAATCGAGCGAAGAGAAGCAATACGCGGAAATATCAAATTTATATAGCAGACATAACAGGATCTATAAAACAGTATTGCAAAATATTTTAGAGAGAATAATGGCTCTTTGAATCATACCTTACATTAATGCCGTGAATATACGAAGAATTTCAGACGTCGGTTAGATACTAAAGTGCGGGAGCTGCATTCTTCGTGCCATGTTAGGATGCGTATAGCCGGTAACCTTCGGAGGCTGTAACCCTGCATACTCTAAGTAGTGAATCGAGGATGCTCGATTGGCCCAGTGGCATACAAAACACTGGTCGAAGAAAAAGAACATGCTTTTTAGGCCTTATTCTCCACTTTCCGGCGCCCGAGGATCGTGGGAGCTGTAACAAGTGAAAAGCAAGCTTTTTCATTCACTTGACAATCTACTTATCATCTTAATTCAGCTCGCGTATTCATTTAATAACTTTTTAATAGCAGTTGTGGTGAGTAATAAAATCAGAGCAGTTCTTCTACCGTAATGTAACGATTTTTACCGTCACTTTATATATCACGATGCGTGATGTGTAGTACCTGAGAATAATACACAAGATGATGATGATAATTGTTTACCGCAGATATTAAAATACTGTGGATGTACTTTTGGAAAGTAATATCATTATACTTGTCAGTAGGAAATTTATTGAAGTCTCACACCGTAAATCTGTTATATTAAAGAAAAATCTCCAAATTAATAATAGAGTATATGTTTTATAATCATTAATATGTCAATTAACAAATAGTAGAAATAATTAATGATAGACATCTTGAATCACACGATCAACTCGAAAAAATAGAAAATGTATGTATGTAAGGTAAATGAAACACTAGTTAGGGCTAACACGTAAATTAATCATACGTTTCACATCACTCTCTACTTTCTTCAACAACGTTTCTATTATCGGTCTATTTGATATTTTAAATTACCTTTCTCGTAAATTACGAGTCCGTAACATTATATGTTCCTCAAAAATACTAACAACTTGCGTAAAAATAGCTACTCTGACCAACATATTCGTTGATGCCTGACCTTCGATTTCGATAAATTTGAAATTTCATTTATTTCATCCTCTCCGTTACTACTTTTCCCATCCTATCTCATTCTCTATCTATATCTGTCTATCTCACTGAGCGTGAATCCGACTAAATATGCGAGTCAACTTGCATCACATACCTTCACAAATACGTTATTCCGTACTTCGGATAGGTCGAAAATGATGATACGCGCCGCTGAGATTTATCTTCTCACTGCGCTTCATGCACTCCATTTAGCATTGTGGTAAGTACGGCACTATGTATTGGATATGTGCGCCATCATGTGCGTGCAGAAACGTACGGTTCTGTAGCACCGGTTGGAATAATTTTACGCGCATGATGCATTTTACCATAGATGCATTCACGCTCTGTATGTCGTAACATCACTTTGCTCCGCCATTATTACTAATTGCTTGAGCCTATAAATATGACGATCTCTACAAAGCGTCAGTTCTGATCGAACATGCTTTGGCGGCACTTCGCGTTTCTGGTATTAGGCGGTTTCATCGCCATTTGTTCTTGCGAGCCTGTGAACAGAAAACATCTGCTGAAAGCTTCGACAATCGAGTGTGCCGGCAATGAAGGTGACATCTCCACGTGTAGAACCAATGAGTCGGCCAATACTACTTCGCCAAATAGCGAGAATCAAACGCAACCTAGGAAAGTCCAACAAAAACTCCTAGATGATGTCAATGACGTGGGTGAAGGTGAGAGTTCTTACTGATTTTTAAAATAAACCTATATATTTATGCATTGTACAATGATTAAGGAAAATATTTGCAAGTTTCGTTTTCTTCTCCTCTTCTCTACTTTTTTAAAATAATTTTGGACAAAGAAAAAAGATATTATGTCGCAAAAAGTTTTTCTACTAGAAAAAATATATCATTTAACCCTTTCGGGCCTCCGGGACATATATGTCCCACCTACGGAAAAATTCATAACTTTTTCAAATAATAATCTTTTGATAAGCGGCTTGGCTTATTTTTTTCATGGGGGTCAACACTACTCGGAAAAAAATTATGAAGCATGTTATTCAATTTGTATTATGAAAAAATGGGTCAAATTTTAAGCAAAAATGGAATTTTGGGGTAAAAAATATTAATCGCTTAATCACCAACTTCTAAGACGGAATAAATCCAGATAAGTTGGTTTTTAGAGTGTTTGGAGTTGCTGATCAAGAATCTGGTATCAGATTTTTAAAATTAAAAATAGCGGATCCAATATGGCCGACAATAAACGAGAAAATTTCTGAGGAATTTGTTTAAACAAATTGTTATAAACAAATACTTTTCAATGTTTTTTAGGTAAAAAATCTTCTATCATGAATCTGAAAAAGATTCCGTAGTCCTTTTTCTCTTACCGCTCCTGGATTTCCCGGGGGCGTTAAAGGGTTAAACTAGTATATTAAATAAAGCATTTTATAACAAAATCTTTTTCTTTGTGCAAAATTATTTTTCAAAACGTGTATAAATACTTTTGTTATTTATTACGTATTATTTCTACAATTTTATATTTAATACTCAACTTTTGAACAGAAAAGTATTAAAAAATTAAAAGAGAAGACTGTGACTTAATAACTTTGTAATCGACATTTTGAATCTCTTACCAGCTATTAAGCAATAAAATATTAAATAAAATAATTAAATTAAATTAATGATTACATTAAAGAGAAATTATATACATGAATAGTAAATTTATTTATTATATTTAACACATTTTTTTCATTATCTCTTTGAAATGTAATAATACTTATAGATCTGATATTATGCGTGTGCGGAAAAAGAGGGAGATAGAGATCAAATATGTATTCGTTCGCGTGTATAATGTTTGTTCGTAATATATGTCAGTTTCTTTGTTTTATAACATTATTGATTCAATTAATTTAATATAATTTAATTCTTGACTTAAACTAGTAGTTAATAGATTAATTAATTTATTTATTTAAAATTTCAGTTTCTGCTCGAAGAAAAAATAAAAAAGGACACGGCAGAATAATACTTTACATGTTAGCTGCTTTGAAAGCAGCGCTGATTTACGGATTATTACATGGCGTTGCAGCTCTTGCAGGAAAGGCAATATTGGTTGCCAAAATAGCTTTAGCGATTGCCATTGCCGCAATTGTAAAAAAGAATGGTACGTGGTAGGTAAATCAAATTATAAAAAATTATTATTTAATTCATTTACATTTGAAATCCAAGCTTCTGTGATCAAGAAAAGTGCATACAAATATATATTTGTTTTGCATAACAGTAAAGTTACAGTTAATCAAATTTTTTAAAAATAGGAAATTGAACAATATTAAAAATAAATATTGTGAAGAATGCACAAACTTATGAATTCGAAATAAATCTTCTCAAATTAAATCATATTTCGTAAAAGAGTTTATAATATATGTTTTAACCGAGGGGCTATTCACTCAGCTATTGGATGTACACGTGATTACAAAGTACAGTTGATTACAATTGATTACAGTTGATTACAATATGATTACAACTACTAAAATGATTTTATACGACTGTGTGAAATCGATTGTAATCACAGCTGATTTCATTGTAATTACAAATAA
>NJRL01000043.1:358459-444872 GCA_003063815.1 Aphaenogaster rudis
TTACTTATTTTTCTTTGATTACACTGATTACGCTTTTGTTTAATGTAAATGATTTCAAAATATATTGCAAGATTACACGTGATTACGAATTGATTTCACTGTTGATTACACATGATTACAAATCAGGTGTACACCTGATTTCATTAGTGAATGGCCCCTCGGTTTTAACTTTTTACCATATATACATTTATAATATATACATTTTATAATGTATTTTTAAAATTGTTCCAAACTTAACATACATCCTGTAAACTTTTCCGATCATAGAAATTTGAAAGCTTAGTTCTTATAATATAATATGGATTTTATGATGTGAAAATGGACCATTAATTTAAATTAAAAGATTTAATTAATACATTTTTTTTCAGATTCTGAAAAAGTTTCTTATGAGGTAGTAAAACATCCGCACACCAGCTATATACAAACCCATAGCTCAAGCGTTGATTACGACCATCGTAGTGATTACAGTGATGACCGTAATGATTATGTTTACGGACATCGAAAACGACGCCAGCTTATATTTTAATAAAAATAGATTTTAAATATTTAAAAATTGACACAATCAGCAAATAAAATGAATTATTTATAGGGCTACTTATATGAATTTATAAACCAAAATATTTATAAAGCGTACCATATCTTATCAAAGAGTTTGATATTTTGAAAAAGAAAACAATAGAAGTTATTAATTTAAATATGTACCTCATAAATATACATTTGACGAAAAATGATTTCAATTTAAGCACTAACTTGTAATAGAAAATTTGTTTGTACATTCAAAGTTATATAATAATAATTGTTTATAAATCTTTAAATATAGATATATTATAATAAAATGTAATACACAATACGTAATTATTTAAACAATATTTAAATACATAATTTTAACTTAGTTTTCATACATACTTTCAGTTTTTTATGTAATTTTGATACATCAAGAGTGTTCATGAAGCTAATAAACACAACTTTTGTGATGTATTTTATTGTGTTTTAGAGTTGGTATTTTAGTAATAATATCACCTTTATTTTACAAAATAATGGAATTAAGTATAAATGTAATAGAATTAAGTATATACAGGGTGACCCATTTTAACTTAGGCAGTAAAATATCTCGAAAACTGAGCCCAGCAGACAAAAATGTTTCAGACAAAAGTTGTATGGTTTTGAGGGGGACATAAGATGGTGTCATTGGTTTAACCTTGGATAGTCGTTTGAAGATCACGTGAAGGTCACCTTCAATTTCTTAAATGGAAACCCCAATTTTTCAATGCATATTCTTGTAGCTTATGTCGAGGGCTTTCCAAAACACTATAATTAAATGTTTTTTCGTTAAGTACTTTTCGAGTTATGAGGCTTGAAAGTTACAGTATTTTGACATAAAATACAAAATATCTTGTAAAACATTAAGTTTTCAGTAATGTTACCTTAATACTTTTATGCACAGAATAATGAGACAAATCAATTGGTATGAAAAAAAGACATAGTTCCTTTAAGAAAAAATATGCAGATGCATGTTGCAAATTACATATTTTTTCTTAAAAGCAACCATGTCTTTTTTCTTTATTAAATTCTTAATTAAATAAATATCTCTTAAATACAAACAAAGGTATCATATTTATCTTGATTTTATATTTCTGTTCTAATTAATATTGATCAATATATTAATGAGAGATAAAGTTCTCAAACTAATAGAAAATCTAAGACAAAGTATTTATAAAATAATGACATTATATGTATTGTTTATTCTTCGATAACACGTTTGTCAGGGTCAAAGAAGGAAGTAATATACATTAATTTGTTTTTATTAATTAAATATTTAATAAATAAGATAAAATTATAAAAATATTATGTTTTCGTTATCGAATACATCATAGAAGATGTATTACATGCGGTAACTAAATCATAAAACTTTCGAATTTGTACGTGTCGAATATAATTCAGGTTGGAGGAACAACTTCCATTGCTCGTTGCCAGCCACCATATCCACCGCCACCACCACCTCCATGATGTTCCGATGCTGTCGCATAGATCACTTCATGACCACCTCCTCCGCTCGACACAAGCTTTTTCAAGCCGACTATCGCGCTTAAAACTAAAGCCATTTTTGCTGTCAGCAAAGCCGTACCAGCGAGGAAAGCAATTTTTCCATAAGCTAGTTGCGCCATCATGCCTAAACAAATAATTGATATTTCCATTAGCAAGATTAGAAGAATGGATTCTTTGTCTACTAATTGATTTCATAGCTAGATCTTTTATTCATTTCAAATACTAAAATAAGATAACAGATGAGATAAAAATCATTTTCTGCAAAAAAGAACAGATTTTATTTTTTCCTTGTCATTGTCATGTCATTATTTAGGAATATAAGATGAGTAATATAGCCTGAAAAAGTTTCACTAAGATAACTGAATTTTCGTCTTTATTATTATATTTTTGTCAACTTTGATTTTAAAGTTATTTCTTCTATGAATTAGAACATCAATATTTTATGGAAACTTACCTGCTAATACGGCACCTGCTACTAATATAAATCCAAAACCCCTATTCTTTTTTTTTCTTCCTGTAAATATTGCAAATATTTATTTGAATATTATAAAAATTTTTTTTTTAAAGAATTTTCTTTGCCGAATATTTATTGCAACAAATTGTACTTTATTTGTATGAAACAATGTCGAATATAAAATATTTTACATTGTGATAATTTAATTGAAAAGCATACAAAACCGATTTATAATGACGTAATTTATCAATAACAATCTTGAAGTGTTGGTACCTTCAAAAGCGTTGCCCGGTATTGTCAGTTTCACGCTTCTCGATGTTAAATACTCATAGAACTTGTTATCTAATTTTTGATCAAGACTTAGTTCCGTGCCATTTTCAGATGCCATCGAATTATGACTTCTAGCGATAGATGCTGAATCTTTGGTAATTGAAATATAGTCATTGATTTTATATACAGAATCATCTTGAATAGCTGAGTCGAGAATCTCCAAAGCACGCCATTTGAAACAATCGAAGGTGTTCTTTTCATTTGTGCACCGATCGAACAGATTCATATATTCACTTTTGGCAGTCACTAAATTGCAGAACACCGCAAGATGAAGCAAATATAAAATCCACATCGTTGAACGTCGCTTTTCCATCGTAAGCAATTGCTTAATCTACGCGAGCTCGTCAATTTTCCTTCTTCAGATATCTTCTAGCCGTCTTTAGCACAATGGTTATCAGCTTCTCCTCCGTTACGTCTTACTCTGTTCTCTCTACTGGTCAGCTCGATAAATCCCGCAGACTACTCGTTAGAATCTGGTTGCATTGTGACTTATATAAGTGTGCACCCATTAGCCTCTCCTACCAACGCATTAAGATTCTTGGTGTACACGCCCGTACTTGATCCACGCGCTGTTTAACGCCGTACAACGGAAGGAAAGACCCCTCAACCAAAACAATGTCGTACAGCCCCGTAAGTAAGTATCCCTCTGACCCGCTTGTCAAACGAGCCTTAAAACTCCGCCGTGCCAATCGTCGTTAATAACAACGTATCAGGATTGGAATGCAGGTAAAACAGACGGTATTCTCCACCTAGATATGATTGTAAGCGCAAACCTTTGCATGAGAGGCGAAAGAAACAGTTGTAGGTTTATCCATCAATTTGCATGCATGACTAACTTTACGTGTTACAGAATAGTGTCACGCGGAAATGAGTTTTTATTATTTTCAATGCTAGTTTTTTCTTGTTATTGTTACTACATTGCCAAGTTCAATACCGAACGTGAAATAATAACTTTAGCACGAATCAATTGAAAAATTCTATCATCTTGTTGCATTTAATATTTTTTAAATAAAATGTTTAATAGTTAAAATTAAGCATTTTATTTTAATAAAAGGAGGAATGATTGCTAAAATTTAATTGTAAATATATTATGATTTTTAATTATTGTAAGGATAAGTGAAGTTTTAGTAATAAACTTGAAAGAGAAGGTTACTTGTTACTTAATACACTATGTTGCATATTTTGGCTTAAAAAATATACATTTTATTAGAATGTTAATGCAGGAAAACGAAGAAAAAGAAGGCGGAGGTCAAGCGTTAAAGAAGTATATTGAATTCATTATTAAATAATTATATCGAGATGATTTGAAATCATCACATGTAAATTTTATATACGCAAAACAATATACAATGACTAATGAAGATTGAGGAACTCATTAACGTAGCGTCTGAGATATTTTTAATTCAGCACAGTTCACGATCCGTGACGAGCTACATTTGGAAAACGACTTGAACAATTACAGTAATGGACTTGATTAACGCTGTCCACTCCGTTCAATGAATTCAATTCTCGCAGTTCTTTCTTTCAAATGTAGGCTGTTTGTCATAGTAGCCAAATTTGCTATAGTTTCCGCATCATCTTGATGAATTTCAACCACATCAACATTGATTGTTATACGATGCTAAGTATTTATTATCCACTTCACTCATCGTCATTTTAATGACATAGTACAAATAATTATCAAGAAGAAAGCGTACATAACGTAAGCTTTTATCACGGTCTCATTACTGAATAGTATTGTCTCAATGATAATATTGCCGTTTCTCGCAAAATAGTACTTCCGTAAATGCCATGTTTCCTATCCGTCAGAGATTTGCAATCCCAAAGCGCTCTTAATAAAAAATTTATCTGAACAATATTGCTTATTCTTTAAATGATATTTCCATTATACAATTAATTAGAAATCTTAATCTATTCTTCGTATGGTATACGTATATCTCTTAACACTATTCTACGATATAAGCTGATTAGTAACGTACAAGAAGCTACGTGTGTAACAGGAGGAATAATTAAATCATGACGGATAAAGGCGATAAACTTACTTAAAAGCTTTTTTCACCGGCCATTACAACGTGCGATGCATTCCCACCTTAGTTGTTACACCTGACAGAGGATGTTATGAGCACGTGGTCGTATGTGTAGTCGCATGACCGTAAAGATACAGCAGTATTTTCCTTTACGAGCAAATGTGCGTTTCCCGGATGTAATCATCGCCTTTCTTGCGGACGTAGTAACGTAAGAGCGACGGAGAAAGAGAGAACTGGTACAGTTAGACGACCGAAAGAAAGGACGACGCAATAATGGACTGAGACTAATGGGATCGCTAAGTGAAAACGTCAGAATCTCAGTGACAATTCTTGTTGATGGACAGATACTTAAAACTGAACTTGAAAGTGAATTCGAAATAAAGAACATTATTACACAATGCAAGTGAAGAAATAATAGTCGTCCTATTGACATAACAAAATATCTCTTCTTTTTTTATTTATTCGCTTTGTCTCAACACTACGAATTGTACTGATAAAGGTACTGATAAAGATTACATATGACATAATAATGTAACGAAATAGAAAGAAAATTTATAGCAAAGATATATAAAATTAAATACTATTCTAATAAATATTTTACATTTCTTACTATGTTTATTTGCGACAAATTACGTAATAGTTTAGTAATATAAATCATGATATATCGTTGTTAATAGAAAAATGCTATCTAAGAAAGTTATATAACGTACTTATATACAGGGTGTATCTGAAATGATGCACTATACTTTAGGAGCGTATTCTAGAGGTCAAAATAAGACTTTTTTTCCTATAAACATGGGTCCGCAAATGAACCCCCCTCCGAGCTAAAGGCCCCTAAAGTTTAGGAAAAAAATTGAAAATTGGCTGTATTTCAGAAAAAAAGGCAGAAGGTTGAAATTTGGTATAGCCCAGTAAATTATGAAGTAAAGTAAGCCACTAAAATGAAAAAATAAAAACGTATATCATGAAAATATTAATGCTCGAAAATATTAATAATCGAATTTTAGCTCGGAGGGGGGTTCATTTGCGGACCCATGTTTATAGGAAAAAAAGTCTTATTTTGACCTCTAGAATACGCTCCTAAAGTATAGTGCATCATTTCAGATACACCCTGTATATGTAACTGTATATTTAGAGTAAATAGAATAAATGAAACGCTTCTTGATCTGTCTCTTATACACATCTAGATGTGTATAAGAGACAGGTAGTAATATGTGTCTGGTCAATTGTCTTCCTGAAATGATAGAATTTGACCTTGAATTTGCAACCAAGTCTCGTTGCCTTTACTGTGCTGCCTGCTGGAGGACGTTCTTGAAACCGGTTAGAACACGTAACAACTTAGCCAGTACAAGAACCTGCGTGAGGTTTGATTCCGCGCTAAGGCAACGCGAGTAATGCAGCGTGTAACAAGCTACAATCTTTTGAAGCAAGCACTTTGTAATTCTGTTCATTTTACGTAATCACTCTTTTACAAATAATTTGTAACAATTGAATAGAACCTGTCTCTTATACACATCTAGATGTGTATAAGAGACAGACACTATTGTTATAAAATAACCTGTATTATTATAAACTCTAAATTTTTAAGAATCTTATCTCTAAATAACGCAAAAGTTGATAGAACATTTCTTATATTTTAGAATAATTGAATAAGTTGTTGGAAAGACAATATTAAACTTAAAAATCCAGAGTAAACATCTAACTTTGGTCATAATTTTTATACTTGTAATTTATTTAAATTTCTTATCAATATATTTTTTAGATATACTACCAATTAATTATTTTTCGAAAACGATATTCTTCCTATTTTGTTTACTCTGTCCCGAATCGCCATTTCCGTCATAAATATTGACAACTTCCCTAATAACGTGCTGATCGTAAGGACTATAGTCCTGTAGTGGTCTGTAAGGTCGCTGCGGAAAATGATGATCGTAATGGGTATATACACCAGGCGGTGTCTCGTGTCCGTAAGCATGGAAGCCATTAAACGCGTTCGCTGCGTAAGGAGGTGCTGCAGGTGCCCCGGAAAAGAGCGTATTCCATCCTAAAAGACCGATCAGAAATAGCGCCATCTTCGTCAATAAGAGGGCCTTCTTGGTCACGATCAACAGGAAGCCGAACATAAGCGGAATTAAGGACGCCAAATTGAATTTGAAACCCAACAGAAATGGTAGTAATATGTGTCTGGTCAATTGTCTTCCTGAAATGATAGAATTTGACCTTGAATTTGCAACCAAGTCTCGTTGCCTTTACTGTGCTGCCTGCTGGAGGACGTTCTTAAAACCGGTTAGAACACGTAACAACTTAGCCAGTACAAGAACCTGCGTGAGGTTTGATTCCGCGCTAAGGCAACGCGAGTAATGCAGCGTGTAACAAGCTACAATCTTTTGAAGCAAGCACTTTGTAATTCTGTTCATTTTACGTAATCACTCTTTTACAAATAATTTGTAACAATTGTATGTAACTCTTACATTACATTATTTGCGCAATTTGTTAACAAAGAACACATGTATATATAAAAGAGACTTGTAAAATAATATTAAAAAATAATTTTATATAAAAATGTTCCGACATTTCAAAAAATTTTCTACATTTGTATCTTTAAGCAAAATATAAAAATATAAGTTTTGCAGGAGAGCAGTAATAATATATGTATTTAAAACAAATTTTTCTTGATATCCATAAATTGAATAATAAAAGGTGATTAAGCTTATTAAAGATAACCAAAGCTTGAAATGCTATTCAATTAATTTTGTAGAATTGATATTACAGCTTACCTGCACCGGTCTGCCTATCGCCATACGAAGCAACTCTTTCATTAAGAACAAATTCCAGTATCCCGTTTCCGTTTAGCATTGGTCCGATGCGCATTTGTAATCCCGGATATATATTATCCAGATTCCATTTGATATTGCGTCGTTCCATCAATCTGGCAGCTGCTTTCACGACATTCCCGAAATCCTTCGGATCGTAGTCCAGATCCATAAGATCTCTGCCATAGCCTTCCGCTCTGTCCAGTCGCACCTTTCCAAACTCCAAGCTATCCTTATCGTGTAAAGACTGTAAGGCACTTAGAATACCACGATTTACGCATTCGAATGTACCGTGTTCCTTCTTCGCGAGACATACACCGAGAGCTTCGTTGAAGCTATAGGAATGTCCGTCATCCAGAGTGATATGCTCCTTGGGCTCCATGATCACTGTAAAACTCGTAGACACGAGAACAAGCAAACATAAATAACGGAATTCGCTTTTCATCTTCGGATCACCGATCTTAACCAATCCCTCACGTTGTACAAACGTGTTTAGATGAAATCCAACATTGGAGAGAGAATTGATACGATTTGAAGTAAATTGAACAAAATTATGCAAGGTTTATTATGAAAACTTTTTCACAGTTTATTTAAATTTATTCCGAGATAACAGGCACAAGATATAGTCCACACTATAAGATAACGGGCGCTTAAGAAACTTTGACTTCTAAAACGCTTTTCACATCTTTGAACTATCATAATTTTGTTTTTTTAGTTTTTCGAGATTGTAACAGAGAATCCTATCGCACGGAGGAGATGCAGAGTAATGAAGTTCCCGTAAAATACTGTTCATGCTGTTCCTACGATCACCCACCTATATAGGCGACAAGGGGGCGTTCACACACGACAGAACAATTGGTTTCACTCGGAGGATTTTACAAGTAGCGAAAGTATAACTTCGTTTGTGTGTATTTCGTACGCACAGCGCTTGGTCGATACACCGGATGCACTGAGAAGGGTAATTTCCTCTGGTCGAAGAATGGAGTGTCGGAAAGATCGTTATATCGTCAGATTGATGGGACAGGCTTGACAGCTGAGCAAGAAAAATTGGGGACGCAAGTAGCGCGGATATAATTGCCAAATTTGCGTAAATCTGGAGCAAACATCTAAAGATATCGTCCACTAAGACGTTTGAACAAAAATATTGGTTTAAGTTTTGAAATCTTGAATCTTGGCGTATTTCAAAAACTTTCTCTCGTTTTCGACATGATAGTTTTACTTCAAAATTATTTTTTTAACTCCGAAGGTATGTATATACAAAATTATGTGTATATGTATAAATTACCTATCTTATAGTTTCCCGCTATCGTATTATCGTTTCAAGCAATTCTTGCATCGATACAATCTTATATTAGGTGGAATTTATATTTTTCGTGGAACAGGATATTTGCATGATTATGGAACAAATATTTGGAGAGAAATAAAGTTAAGTCGGCTTTTAATATTATACAAAATTACAATTTATTTATAAATAATGTGATAAGTTACATGATGATCCCAAAACGGGGTGATCGATATATAAATAATCATTGGATTAAATCTGGTGGTCCCGTGCGAGTACTGACTACGAGTCGTTCCGCATACGACAGACACGGAGGATTCTGAAAGGATACCGCACGAGTATGATCGAAGGGGCGCGACTTCTACTATTCTGACAGGATTCCACTATTCTGAGAGTCTTTTGAGATTCTCATAATCTCTGGATACAGCGTTTCGTCGTTGTCGGTGAAGTGATAAGCTTTGTCATAGACTTGCCGGAATGTATATCGAATCACGGTGATCCTATAGCATCCCTATCGATTGTCAACTGCGGCATCGTCGTCGGAATCGTCGAGTCACGTACCGTTAAATCCAGTCCGCACAAAATTCAGTAACCGTCCGTGTCCAACAGTCGTTTACCCGTCAATATAGAATTGCGTTTAGTATAGTCGTTCGTATATTATAAGACAAACGTCTTCGTTGTCGAGTTGAGCTTGTCTGCGGATCCCTGAGAAATTGAGCCACGCCACCCTCAGGTGATCGCCGGATTAGAGACGATCACTTTGGCGAATGAAGGTAGAAAATTAGAAGGGAGAGAAGTTGTGCATAACTTTGAGCTATTCAGGTTTGTACGCCTTGTACGCGAGATCAGAACCGGCCGCTGATCTCGCCCAACCATGATGGTCGTGATGCACATCGTGTCCATAATCATGAACGGGGTGAGCGACGACTTCGTAGCTCTGGCTCTTGTAAGCAAGCAATTTCTGCAGACCGATGATCAAGCTGATGATGAGAGCAATCTTGCCGATGACAAGGGCTTTAAAAGCTATCAAAGCCAGAGCACCAAGGGCAATAGGGATAAGGGCAGCAGCTTTCAATTTCAGGAGGAGAAGGATGGGCAATAAGGATTTGACAATCTTCTTCTTCTTGCCACGAGCTGGAACACAATTTCAAAACGTAAGCCCTCCAATTTTTCTTAAAAAGTTGTAATTTGTGACCATATCCAAATTTATTTTATTTATATCTTGAATTTCGAAATGTTATACAAGCGATATGTTATCACTGTCTAGGCAATATAAGAATAGAAGTGATTTGAAACTTTAAGGGCGTTCTTTTCTTTCTTTTTAAAATTAAAAATCAATAAAATTAAATTTTACCTTCATCAAAAGAGCGGGAAACATCTTCGGGAAGGCTCAACTCAACAGTATGTGTGGATAAGAATTTAGCGGCTCTGTCGACAATGGCCTGATCAATTGCGGCTTCTCTGGCTTCGGTCTCAGCAGGTAAAGTGCTTTCAATGTCATTAAGAGACCTTGCATTGTCAGCTCGACTGAAAAGAAAGAAGTGTTCTCTTATCATAGTCATTATATTTGCATTAACGCTTCGAGCTATCTTAAAGTCCGTTAACAACTTTCTATGCTAATTTTACGACAACCAGACGTTGTAGAGTCAAGTAGAATCAAGTAGCAGATTCAAGTTACATGATCATTGATTATAGCAATAATTAAGTGAGAGTAAAGAATTAATTCTCTAAATAGTTTATTGGATGATAAATTTACAAATTTTTCTCTTCTCGTCTCTTCATCTCTCTCTACATATATAATTCTGATTATTTTCAAAATAAATTTAAATTTCAAAATTATCGAATATTATGAAGTAACTAATCAAGCTAAGCTCGATAATCAAACAGGAGAATTTCTTATGACTTATATGTAAATAATTTCATACACTTTAGCGTAGTAAAAAATACGATTTTAGGGATGACTTCATCCATTCACCACACGAATCACCTGCCGCATTTCTCACGTCCCAATTTCACTCAATGATGGTCAGCTATCGTAAGATGTACCGATCACTATCTCGAGTAAATCCTCGCTGCCCTTACCTATTCTTGGCCTCTTCGGTCTGTACGATCTTGAATCCATCAATGACGTCGATGTCGGCCGAGCGAGCGGCACGATCGACGTAGCGCAGAGCCTTCATCTTGAGACACACCGCGATGCTCGATTCCCCGGAACAGGAAGCGTACACGTCGAGGGCTTCCTCGAGGATCGAGGGTGGCGACGTCGCCGCCGCATCCTGTGACGCCGGTGCAGCGAGAGCGGATACCACGAAGAGTGCGCTGATTACCGCGAATTTGAACATCTTGACGGATCTTTCAGACAGCAAGGGAAACACCGAATCGAGTCAATTACTCCTCGAAACTTGTCTTCACTTCTTCTCCTTCTCTTCCTCGCGCTTCTTCGTCCTTGCGATCTCGACTCCCTTTTTTCTCGCACGTGAACGCTCGAACGAGTACGGCGATCGTATCGACACTGCCCGAAAGAATCACGATTGCTGCCTTTTATCCTCGTCGCGAAAGGGGCCCGCGTACGTTTTTGAAATTTTGATGGCCCCCACCGGGTGGCCCCCGCCTGCCGCCGGGTTACAACCCATACGAGCTATTGGTTCTCCTCCAGGCGGTCGTTCCGTTCGTGTCGTGTGCGTCTCTCGTTGACGCGCCTCCACACCGCTGGTCCTTCTCCACCGGCTCTCCTCTTCGTGTGCCTGTGTGCCTACTTAGGTCGTTTGTGTACACAACGGGTGTGTTGGCTCCCGACAAACCCGCCCCGTACGTGTGCGTAATGCGCACACAGGCGCACATTCGCGAGAACGCGAGAGGAAGAGGACGAGGAAGAGAGGAGAGAGACGGAGAAAACGAGAGAAAGATGATGTGTACCTACGCACCACTGGCCTCTTCCTCCGGACCACGATCGAATCGAGGGAGACGTTTCGACACAGGTCAAAGGCATTGAAAGTATCGATACCAATGGTAGAAGCTGGAATGTGGGTGTCCTTTGGGAATTCAGATTAAAAACGAAGATAAGAAATCGGGCTTATTCGACGTCGTCGCGTTATCATTCAACGGTGTGCTACTGATTGCGATTCTTATTGATTTAGCGATTTCGCGCTGGCCGCTATGCAAATAACCATGGAAATTTGCGCGAGACTACTCTCGTGAAAGATTTAGGTGTTACGTCCCGTTTTTTACCTGCTAAATGCAATGGTGAAGATACAGCAGCTGCGACAGGAATTGCCTACTTGTCAGAACTTTCAAAGAGACACATGTGCAATGTGCTATGCATTAAAGATGAATTATCTGCGGTAGCATAAATTATTTGGCGTAGTCTTCTCTCCGAATGACTCTTGGGATGACTTGCCGAATTGAGTCACTTGTCATAATTAGTTTCTAGGACAGAATAAGGAGACTGTTCATATTTAATTTATTATGGAATTGTGTCTCTTTTATGATCACGTGCTCCTAGTTAAACTTTAAAAAAGTCATTTGTCTTGGAATCTTCAATTAATACTGTGTTTTTATTTCGAAAAATCTCGTGACACCATTTGCAAAGGATCTCGTATTGTGCTAATACAGAAGTGGTAGTTATATTTGACTAAGCACTCGGATAAGTTAGCTTATAATTTCGCTTTCGTCAAAGTATATTACACCGGGTACTTCTATACTATCAAGTAGCTGATACTTCGCTCGCGAACACCTTCACAACTTTCCAACGTGCTTATAACTTTATACGAGCTGATGATACGGCTCATATAAAGTTAAACGTCTTGGAATCGACACTACAGGCATTGCATTACGCGCGATTCATTATTATCTCGAATTGTGACATTCCTAACGTTCCTCGATCGCCGAAGCTTCTTTACTCTCTTATTAGGGTCACGTTTTTTAATATAAATTTTATTTCCGTATTTATATTTCCATAACATGTCCCGATTTTCGCTGATAACAGTTTTGAATTATGTATCTCGTGATACTACATTCCTCTCGATTCTCCGCTCCGCTTATACCTGCCTTCCCATTTGTCTTCTTTTCTTCGTCTTCTATTCTATTCGTCGTATTAATCCTACGATCTAAACGCATGTTTAGGTTTAAGGTCATCTTCTGTTTTGCATGGTACCGATCAATACGATAACTAGTCAATGATCTTTGAAATTAATGTATTCCAGTGGCTCTGTCGCGCGGAACATTTAACGGTTTTTCACATGGAATGTGCGTGCACGCATCACTGTGGTTCGATCATGTGTGTGAGTTGGGCCCAAGCCAGAGGTTTCCTCCAGGAGGACAAGCCGCGCCTCGCCACGTCTCGTCTCGCCTCGCCTTGCCTCGCCTCGTCTCGCGTCACCGTGACCCGAAGGCTTCTTGTCTAGAAAAAAAGATGGAAAAAGGGAGGAGACATACCCAAAAGTATTTCATCGCTGGTGTATCCGTGCGCGAGGGAAAGAACTCGGATATGCGGCTGACTTTCTCCGCACTTCAACTTCGAAGATGGTCAAGCGAATCTCTGCATCGGTCGGTTCAGCTCACGTTCTCACAAAATTATGAAGTTCGTTTTATCGAAGAATTTGCTTACACAAAACAATAATTTAACACCTGAGATATCTAAATAAGTGGTGTTAAATCTTCGTCTAAAAATAATATCTAAAGATCAATTCTACACAATCGTGATGCCAGAATAAAAAGACTGATTAAAATTGAAATGTCTTTTAGAAGCTTTTGAAGCGTTCTTTAGATATGTTTCCACTTTATTGTCTGAAATGTATCTAAACACTTAAAAATTTTTTTGGATGTAATATTTTTAATTATAGCATATAAATTTTTCTTGTTTAAATGAACATAGATACAAATATAATGCGAAGGATATGTGAACATGAAAATATGAAAAAAATGTTTAACTAATTTACGAAGATATATACATTTGGTATGTCGTGATATAAAAACAACGTAAATATTAATTATCTCTGTATATTTTATTGCTCTAAAATATCATCGTTTCTTTTCTTTCTCCCAGTTAACATTATTCGCGACCTCCTCGCGACAAGGTATATAATATACAACGGATCTCATGAAACTTTCACTTTGTTCTCGCAAATTTTTTTTCTCCATGTCTCGCATGAGAAACGTTTATTCTCCCCGCGCATTGAATTCTCTTGCTGTATCACAGTCAAATGTCCCCCGCTTACGACCAGCAGACAAATCTGAAAGTTCCGCCGTCCTTTGCATTGTACGTCTATATTATGTACAACAAATTAACTTGTACATAGCATCGCGAGCTAAAACACTAATCCGGATGATACATCGAGCCGGGTAGCAGCCATGCGCACTCTTGGTGGTGGAACACTTTCCTCTCGTCGACGCCGGCGAGAGTGAACTCGTCCGAAGATCGAGGTCAGGTCAAGGCCCCCACGAAGTGAAGCCTTCGTACCTGAGAGTTCTCGCTCTCCTGCTTGTTCTGCTTCTCCCCTGATGCTGATGCCCCGTCTTACACCACCTTTGCCTGTTCTATCCGTTCGTTCGTGCGCTTACGAAACATTCAGAGCCATCGAAATAAAGTACCGCGATGGAAGAACGAAGAAAACATTTTTTCCTACGTATGATGAAATTTATTTCTTCGTTTATATTTATCGATTCTTGAAATTGTTAAAGCGTGTCTTTTTTCTTTTTTTAAATACAATGCGAAAGATAAGTGAAACGTGTATGAAAGTAGGTACGTAATTTTGTGCAACTATTATATGCGTTATATATCGTTATGCGGGTTAGTAAAATCATAGTATTGATCTTGCTTTTCTCCGTATCGTTGGGAGCGCGAAGTGGGATATGGAAGAAAAAGAGAAAAAGAAATATTCGCACCTTGCACGCTGGAAGCACGCGTGAATGAACGAAACGAAAGTTCTCACCTCTTTTTCGCCTCTTTTTTTCTCGTTCACGCTCGCATGCGATTTCGTAGCTTTTTGCCTAGCGATTAGCTCTTCTCTCTACGATTCATTTAGAGCAAACGAGATGGACTATTAAAAAGGGAATAAAGCCGCATAGATGAATGAACGGGAATTAATCATCGGAATGATACACCTGCAAAGAATAGAGTAGGCAAGCAAATGAATAGTTAATAACTACCTCGTAATAACAGCGCGCGCGATACCACAAATACGGGTATTCTCCACACAGCTCTAATTTGTTTACTCGCTGCCGAGGAAAGTAGCGATATTAGTACTTTCACGAGAATAAATTTGTGCTTAATATAAACCTAGTTAGTGCTAATTCTCGCGTATGGCCTACATAGGACACTTTTCTAGCCCGCTCCTCAGCCTATTTTACATCGCTGTTTGGCAATCATGATTGCAATTTCTAGGAATACCACAAGTACCGAGAGAGACGAGATAATGAATAGCAACATTTTTACTTTGAATGCATAAATGCAGTATCAAAATATCAAATGACGCACGTTGTATTCAAAAAGATGAGGAAAATGAAGTGAAGGATTCTGAATCCCGATCCATCGAGGTGACTTTCGGAACTCGAATGTGGAAGAGCCCTACCGGCACGCGTATCAGGAACGGGACCACTTGGCCAGAGGTGCGTTCTTGAAAATCGATGAAACTTCAGACTTGGGCGAGAGACAGGGAGGTCGATTGACGAGAATGAATATAGAGAGAATGAGAGAGAACGAGAGACGTGGACTCGCGAAATACTGGAGAGAATCGGGGGACCAGGCCTCGACTTTTTCTCCGGTATGGTAGAGAGTGTTAGGCGCACCTTGAAAAGACTCAGCGCGGATGCTGACTGGCCCGATCGGTCTGCTCGGCCTGGTTTACTTCCCGAGTGTGTGTCCACCGACTGGTCCCCGCGTGTACGTCCTACGTACACGCAGGCTCTCTCGTGAGCGCGCACGCGTACGTTTATACGCTCGAATACGCACAAGGCGGCCGTCGCGGACGGGAGTCGAACAAGTGCGTAAGACGCTCACGTGGACGAGTCAGATTTTATTCGTGCGTTTCTCGTATGTAGGTGATGCTGCTCCTTCTCTCGGTCCCTCTGCGTACCTACGTCCTATTCTGCTGCTCGCTACTTTGACAGTCTTAATTTTTCTCAGAGAAATAACCGGAGACTCGGAGACGTATGTCCATTAAGTTGCTCGCATCGAGATGCTAAGCCGTCATTCAGATAAGCAATTCATCGCGTACTCGGCTTATGCCTATAAAAGCCTTTCTCTATCTCACGTATTTGTCTCTCGGCGCTTTCCACCTCCAATATTCGCCTACCCTTCCATGTTCCATCGCGTCTCGCGCATTGAGATCTCTTACTTTCGATCGAGTCCCGAATCGATGGGCCATCAGTCGGTCAGGCTCCAGTTCTTTTGCACGCCTCATCCCCATCGTTTTCTCGCATTCATCTCACTCGTGCTCCTTCTAGCGTATTTCGCTCTCTCCCGCTCGTTGCTCTCTCCTCGCCGCTCTACGATTTTAGCGTATCGTCGACATCCGTTAGTTTCACCCGAATTTTAAGCATCTTGCAATCGACGAAGAAACGATGCTAAAATTCCAGCAAGCGAGCGCAAAAATATGAAATTACAATCGAGCGCAATTAACACACACAGTAAGATTTTGAAATAATCAGTCACGTATATGTGGATTTCATTCAAGGAATGCAAGAATTCATTGATAGGAAATAAAACAGACATATGATCGTATTTGATAATTATAAGCTTAATTTATTTGCGCATTTATAAATATACATATTATCGAGCGTATCGCAGCTACGCGTGAAACAATAAATACCGAAGATGATTTGTGCATGAGTGGCCTCGTACGTGCGATGACCTAGAGTGAACACAACTGGATAGGAGACAGTGAAAAGAGAGATCAAATGTGAGAGTTTCGCGAACAGTTTAGAGAGAATTATTCACTGGATGGAAATAAATAAAAGTTGCGCGAAAAGAGAGAAGGAAATTTCGCGACAGAAAAGAACGACGTGATTGAAGAGATGCTATGATAACATTCGTAATTTTTTTTCCTAGATTGACGATGGTTTGTATGCAGAGTAGGCCATATCATGTGCCGATCTCGCCCATCCACCTCCTCCATGTCCTCCTCCAACTTGAACGACTTCGTGTCCGTGCTCGTGGCCGCCGGATACGAGTTTCTTTAATCCGATGATAGAAGCGAGTACGAGTGCAAGTTTGCTCACTATCAGCGCTTTGCCAGCCAATAGCGCGAGAGCGCCAAGCGCCAGGGGTACTAATGTACCACCAATTAACAGAGGAATAGCGAGAAGACCACCCATTTTATTTTTCTTCTTACGACCTAGAGATGATAATGTGATTATAATTTGACGGAAGAAACTTTATATATATTAAACAAACGATAAAATAATGTAATTATAACAATTATTCATAAGAAAGATTTAAATTGTAATTATATTCAACATATATTTATTGTAAATAGTGCAAGACTATCTCATTAAACATTGAATTAAACTTTCTACATTTTATTATTAATAAAGCACGTGGAATAATTTTATTAACGGTGTTTTCTTACCTTCTTCTGTGAGACTACGTTGAAGTTCCTCTACATTCGGTAACTTCAGCTTTAAAGTGTGACTTTGAAAGAATTTGGCGACTTTGTCGAAGATCATGCCATTAAGAGCGTCCTCTTTGTCTTCCAATGCTCGAGGTAAACTGGCTTCGATTTCTTGTAGAGATTTTTCTGGTTCGGATTCGTTAGCAGCTGATTCATCTTGAACCAGAGTGACTCCATCAGCCACATTCAGTTGTACGCTTCGAGAAACCCTATCTATAGCCGACAAAAGTTTCAGCTTCAGACAAGGACTCAGTTCCGCGCCGGAACATTCTTTGTACACCTGATAGACATAACGTAAATCGCCAAATATGCCAATGTTATTCGATCTTGCGATTTGTTGCTCGTTGATAGAATTAGATGTGGGATTAGTTTCAGCCGATCTCGCAGAAACCGCCGTCAATAATACAGCCACACATATGTAATAGTGTGCGAATCGTTTCATTTTTCGAAATGAATATCTGTGGAGAAAAATGAATTCGATATTTACTCACTAAATGATTAATATACCAGTAATTTAATTCCATAATTCAATAATATAGAATCAAGACAAATATAACATGTTGATAGCGTAAGCCAATTAATTAATAAATTAGTTAATAAAGAATGAAGCAATTATTGAATTTTTTGTGTATATATATATATATAAGCTCAATTTTTTAATAATTTTAAATTCTAGACCATAAGAAAATTTTTATTCATGCCACAATTAACTATATTATTAAATTAAAATCGATTAAAATTTATTAAATTTAGTAAACTTAGAAAAATGTCAACTTCTAAAATTGTTAAAACTTATCGCATAATATATAGCTTTTCAAAGCATGATTTCTCTATCCAAGTATGATACTCTTCGAATAATCCAATCACTTTTGTATTATCTATCTGAACCAACTAGGATACGTTTTTATACAAAAATTTATATATATCACAGGTATATAAAACTCCAACACTTAATGCGATCGCCGAAGGTGCGAATTAAGCCGCGCAAACCCCAATCAAGCACTGTACCTTCCACGCGGTTCGATGCAAAAATCAAACGCCTCGTCCTTCGCTTCTCCCTCGGCTATCCGGCTGCGTCCACGCGACTACCGACTACTGTTTAATTTAACACGATGCGTGCCACTACAAGATGCGTGTATACCTGAGAGCACTCTAAGTAGACTGTACGTAACGGAAGCCCTGCCCTAGCTCTATATATCTGGCCAGGTATACCTCCGTACCGAGCGATATTCTCCCCACCCGGTTGGCATCGGTGTACACCACCATTGCGCGACTATTTTCATGCTCGGGCATTGATTTGAGAACGGTTGCTTTTGCGCTTAGACCAACCACCCGGGAGACGAGAGTAGAGAGCAGGATTCCACCGGAACGCGCGTCATGATCTCTCGAGCTCTCCCCCCGGATTTGTCTCCCACCAGCGACGCGTTGAACGCATCCGAGCGATTCCGCCACAGTTTTGCCGACAGACAGCAGGAGTTTTGCCGCCATGCTTCCCCGCGGGCCTTCTTCTCTTTCTTCTTCGTTGTTCTCCGCTTTGCTCGCGTTAGTACCTCGCCAATTTAATTCGACCGGTTTAACCGCATTTCGTCCATATCGTTGTTCCGTTGTCCCTCTTGTGCGTGGGCGGCGCCGCTAACTACGCATCGTCTAACTACTGCCAGTCGACGCGGTTCGATGCTCCCGCTGTTGTTCCTCGGCTTTAATCTCTCGTCGTCACCCGGCGGTTCGTGGCGACATAAGAACAAGATTGAAAATGAAAGGCGCAATGATCCGCCGTTGAAAACGCGAGATACGCGCACCAGCTGTCGAGACGAAATAATACGTCGCGGATATACAATAGAAAGCGCCTTGAACGAATTCACGGTCATTGATATATTTGATAAGCAGGAAGCGCAATAAAATATTAAGTGTGTTATTGGCACGGGGCTACATGCCCATAGATTATTCTCTCTCGTTTATGATACTATAAAATTATTCATTAAACTGAGACGGAGAGATAATTTTTAGGAGTCCGTTGTTCCTTTCCGTCTGTTTCTTTCTAGGCTATCTTAATAATCTACGTGAGATTTAACGATAATATCAGGTTACAAATAAGCTTCAAACAGAAGAGACATGTTTCCAAATATTTGAAAATGTCTCGTAAAAAACTTTTCTAAATGTCAATCGGAACAATTTAAAGTTACCGATATAAAGTTATCATCATCACATGTGTACGATTGGATATAACTGCATTTCTCATTACTTCTCAAGTATTGGACGCACAGTTATACTGCCGGCATTAAACTTGTGATTCTTTGGTTCAGCTATTAAATCAAGGTGACAATGTACGTTCCACTTTTCAATGGAAGATCGAACAAACGTTTCCCTTTACGCACCAATATAATCATGTCATCGAAAAAGAGAAACGATGAATCGGCGAATTAACGTATACCGTTACGCGCGTTAGGCACAATTTCTTCATCCGATTAATCATCTAATTCGCACGATGCTTCATCCTTCCACTTGGTCCCTCGTATCCTTGACTTTTCATCCAGTCCAATTCGATATACGCCAGTGGACAGGGCTTTAACTGGGTCATACAAGTGAAAACGCGTTGCATGTAGATACACATAGACCATCGGTGTTTCCACGAGGAGAGAAACGAAACAGAGACCACCATTACGTGAAGAAAAAAAGCGAAATAAGCTCTATCGTCTATCGTAGAATTATCATTAGAACATAGTTTGCTTTAGCATATCATCGTACCACCCCCTTCGCCTTCGTTTTAACACAGTGTTAAAACTGTCAGTGCATGACGTTTTCATTGAGCCGCACGCGAGCTATTCAAGAAAGCATCGCGACCAAGTAACGGATGCAGAGGAAAGAGAGACGCTTCTTCTCCTCGTCCTCTCTCGTCTCGCGGCTTGCTCCCCGTTGCGTCGTCGTCACGTGTCCACGCGACTGCGATGCTGCCGGAACTTACCTGCATAATGTCGCGTTACCGATTTCTCGTACGCGTACGTGCCATGAAAATGATCTCCCGACGGCGCAGCGCGGCGTGGCGAAAGCGACGGATCTCGTAGGACGCTACAACGAGACGCGAGATAATAATCGTGCGCCCGGGCCTCCCTCCGCCCGGGTTTCCGGCTCGCGAAATCATCGGACCGCGGTTCTGAATTCCATTTTATACAACCGTTTCGTCGTACGGTGATTTTCTCAACCGGCCTGATACGCGTGGCTGCTCGGTCGATGAAACTGTCGTTATTGTACATCCTTTTTCTTCCTTAAGGCCACTCCGGTAGGAGCGGAAGGAGCAGCACTACCCGTGGTATGCAGGTTACCAGTTGTACCTGGCTGCGCGTGCGTCCGGTTTTGGAGGGCAATTACTGGGTTAAGTTAAATATCATGGATATTTACCGTGATTATGACACACTGTTCCCACTGTAGCTATAAATCAGCGGAAAGCTTAAGGAAATCTTACCTAAGATTTGCAGACGCTTTAATTATCGTGGGACAAATCCTCGTGAAACTAGTAAGTCAAATTAGTGACATTTATATGACATGGAAACGGATATTTCTGACATTAATGCAGCTCACAATGTTCAGTATTTTATACAAATTTTAATTTTTTTTCTTTCCTATAAAATAAGTTACATTTTTAAAATGTCTAAGATTTAATTTTTTAAATGTCCAGTTTGAGTAATCTCAATCTTTGCAGAAATGATTATATATATATACACATACATATATATATATATATATATATATATATGTATAAATATACATATATATATATTTTTATATTAAATATATATATATATATATATATTTATATTTATGATAAAACGTTTTTAAATATATGTATATACATACTTACCTAATAATGTAAAATAATATATATTCAAAACGTATATTAGTTTCTTCCAATTCCTTCAAACGAGAAAATTGCCTTGAACTCTTACTTGCTAATAATTATAATAAAAATGGGTGATGAAAAATGTGAAGAGAAAGAGAGAGAGGGGGGGCGAAGAGGGGAGATAGAGGGGGTAGTCATGAAATATTTCTGCATATATTGTAAATATATACTTATAAATAAATCGTTCATGATCCTCTATATATTATATAGAGGATTTGCATTCTGGTGCAATAGAGCGTCTGTGCCGCGCATTCTTCGACTACTTTCGCCTCGTGAACTTTATCCTATTTTCATTATGTACCTATTTATGAGAAATGTGGTACAGCGGCGCATCCGGAATACGATCGTGCTACGAGTTCAATAGACCGTATTTCACGGCCTTACGTTACGCTTTACGGCTACGAGTGCAAGTGCAGTATTATGTATAAATAGAAGCACTCGGTCATGAACCACGATCACTCTTACGAGAGCCGCAGGACGCGCCGGTTTCTTCGGCGAACGCTGCAGGTAAACTTAACAATGAAGCTTTTTTCTTCGGGACAAGATGGAGGCATATCATTTGTCTTTTTTTTTATTACAAAAAATCAGGAAGTGTCATAATGGAAGCACGCAGTCAAACATTAAATAAATATTAATAGTATAAGATACAACGAATAAATAACGAACTTACGTAAATCTACGTATATAAAACAATGAGCATCTCCCAGAGGTACTGGTGACTGGCCGTGGGATAAATCGACCGTTATATAGGATAAAGTAAAAAAACAGAAAAGAAAAAATGCAGATAAGAAAGAAAAGAATCAGAATATAAAAGATCATATAAGAATAAAAAAGGAAAAGGCAGATTTGAAAAGATTTTAAACTGAAAATAGCGAGCATCAGAAGCTAGATGGAAACATATTTTGCTGGAGTAGGAGATAGACTAGGTATTATACATAGCAACAGCTTAGGTAAGAAAGGAAAAAGGAAAAAGATAATGAGGAATGCGGTGAGTGAAGCAGGCGTGAGCGTAATGAAAGGGAAGAGAATCGTCAGAAGAAAACAGAAGAGAAGCGAGAGGCGGGACGAAAACTTTCTATGGTACGATTAAGCTTGTGGTTGGGGTTGGTGAGCGCGATAGGCAATCTCATGAGCGTCTTGTGGTAGACTCCTGGCCCATCCGTGTCCGCTGCTTCCATAACCACCGCCGAAGTCACCGCCGCCGCCGCCGCCGCCGCCGCCGTAACCGCCGTGGTCGTCATGGCTAACATGGCTGCTGCTGTGATGTGGATGCGAGACTACCTCGTAGGTCACGTGCTTCTGGTGAGAACCGAGGAGCTTCTTCAGTCCGATAATGGCCGAGATCACAAGGGCAATCTTGCCCACGAGCAGAGCCTTGCCAGCAATCATGGCAATCGCGCCGAGCGCCAGCGGCAATAAAGCGGCCGCTTTCAGGGCCATGGCCATCAACAGAGGTCCTAAGATCTTCTGCGCCTTTTCTGTAATATTTCAAACATTTATATTTCAGTTTAATATTAAAATTAACGATTTTCGACGAATTTCTTTAAAATAAGTAGCTTCTTAACCCAATTTTATCGTACAAATATGAAACCATATTTGCCTTGGCTACTTCCCTTGTACTTTGCTTTAATAAATATTAAACGCTTAAAAGTATGTCTTTAATTTAAAAAAGGATCGTGTTTTTTACACATCTATAGAATTTATAATTATAATATTAAAATCAATGTAAATTAGTCTGCTGAGACATTTAATTTATGTAAAATGAAAATTGGTATATACAGTGCACGTATCCATATATTTATCGCTATGGAATGTGAGTATACGAACCGCGAAGTTTAATGCTATCATTACTCTCTTTTCACACTTCTGTGGAGAACGGGAATCTGAGTACATACATCGTCAGATGTAGTATAGTAGGTATGTTTGAGAGTATACGATTTTCGCTCTATGATGGCCAATTATCTTATTATATGTGATGTACTATCAAGGTACGTATATATCTGTTTTCACGGAACGAGTAGAAAATAACAAATGATGTACAGTGAGATGTTTATGCAAGGAATGCGTATCTTTTTTGCGTGCTTATATTTATGGTTAGTTTTGCATTTAGACTCAATTTGATAAAGATATAGCAATCTTTAATTACAAAAAACTCAACTTTTATCAGAAGACAATAACATTTCTTAAATAGTAGCAATTAGAAATGATTAAAAAGTTTATAAACCTGGTGTAATATAAAATTAATACAATAAAATACATATCTACAAACTTTGCACAAAATTTAATGTAAACCGAAATATATAAATAGAAATTTAATTATAATCAAAATAAATCTATAGACAATAAGGCAATGAGAGTGCAGCGCGGTAATTAGAGCGCAATTTTCATGTATATAGTATATTTAACCCTTTAAAGACCAATGTACATAATTATGTACATTTATTTTGAGTTCTTCCCAAATGTTTTGTATTCATAAAGTAGCGTTTCTGTCGGTATAATACTCTTGATCCGTTCTATATGGAACTAGATTCTCTATTTCAATTCGTAAAACAATTGTGTTCCCGCTAAACAAGCCACTATTGTGATCGTTGATTGTAAATTTTACTCAAACGGAATCGATACCTGGGCCTTAAAGGGTTAAATATGTATTAAAATGAATGTTTCGGCTACATTTTGAGCCATCTTCAGCATATCCATGAACAATTGAATGTTAACGATTGTTAAGACGAACGTTAACAATTGAATGTTAACGTTCGTCTTAATACTTATTTAAATATACTATATACATGAAAATTGCGCTCTAATTACCGCGCTGCACTCTCATTGCCTTATTGTCTATAGATTTAGTTTAATATATTGAGAGTCTTATATTATATTTTATATAATCAAAATGTCATAATATAACGATTGCGTCAAGATAATCCATGCAAATTTGCAAATGATGTGATATAATCCCGAATTAATTTGTATGGAAAACTGATCGTTAATATTCGTATGCTGGAATTAATCATCCTGTAACAGTAATAGCAATTCATAAATAGATAAACAGATGCCGAGATACGAACGCACACCAGTCAATTGTTCGCGCATCGTTTGTAGACCCAGTAATAATAGTCCTCGTCACGCCGATCACGGAGATGTTAATGTTTTTTAAAGTAGAATAGTCGAAGGTCAAGGCGAAGTACCAGGATGGAAAGTATGTCAAAAATCTTGCGCGGCGGGATCTCTCTCGCTCTCTATCTGTCTCTCTCCCAACCTTTCAGTATCACCGGCGCTCTCCTCCTCCGTTGAGAGGTTCAAGGGGAAGCGGAACCAGTTCCTCAGTGGGTCAACGTCTGCGACCGGTATGGGCTTCCTCGTCGTCATCGTCGCTGTTCACACGGCGGCAATGAACGCAAAGAACTCCCATACCACAGCTGACGTTGTCCCGATGAACCGTGATTACCTCTTCGTTATGCGAAAAATCTATCTTTTTTTCTTTTCTATTGTATACCTATCTCTGTATGACTTAAAAACGTTTCTATTAAAAACAGAAGAATGTGAATCCGTAGCAAAGAAACGTAAGAAACGTAATAAAATTATTTCATTTGTATTATATATTAATAAAAAATATATATATATATATTATATGTTAATAAAAAACTTTATTGTTGCATACAGGAATACAATAGAAAAACTGAAATTCCGAAATTATGATATATATTGTAAATAAAATTCCGTAAATAAATATTTTTTACTACAGAATTATCCCTTAAAATATTCGTGTAAATAATTTATTTTTTCTCACATTGCATAGATTAATGAATGAAGACTATAATAATTAAAATTTTTGACATTTATAAGTGCAAGTATATTGAAAATAACACTTCGGATGACTCACAGAATTACTTGATTGCTATGCTAGTTTCGCTTTTAAGGCGATCTTTTATTTAGTAACTGTAAGCAATCACTGTGTGTGTAACGAAATTTCTCCGCGAATAACAAAGTCAATAAAACATAATTAGATGCTATCGTAACCGGTTTCGTATCACGTTCGAGCGCATCTAAACCCTTTACGTAGTAAGTATTAAGACATGAATTTCATCACGTGCTATACTCACTCTTTTTTCCACGGCTCTCGACAGCATTGTCGCTAAAGTCCTCGAAACTGCGTCCGGCAGACTCAATCGCTCCCAAAATATCGCTGCCCTTAAGGTCAACTTTGACCGAGTGCGTCCTCAGGAATCTTCCAAGACGATCGAACAATAGCGTATCCAAATCGCTGGATTCGATAGATCTGCCAAAAATGCAAATATAAATATAACAGTTCTCTCGAGTTAAACGAAATTCAACATTTAAATTCGCGTAAGCGCGATCTCGGGGTTCACAGAACGAACAACCAACCTTGGCGCACCCTCGCCCTCGGCATTGGATGTTTTTACGACGGTGATGCCCTCGGACAATGTGATGTCCTCTTTGTCAGCCAGCATCTTGTCGACAAACGTGAAGACTTTGTATTTGATGCAGCTAATGGATTCCTTCTTCAAGCAATCGGTGTATATGCTCGCCACCAGGTCATTCTCACTTCCGCTGGCCTTGTCACTGGTCGGCAATGCCAGGGTCGCGGTCAATGCCGCTGACACCCACAATAACGTCACGAAATGTTTGGCCATGATCACCAAGTGCGACTTCACCGCGTTCTACGCGTCTTGTGTATACGACGCCAAAGATATCCTCAAGTTGCGTGCGTCACCGTGCAGTTTGTTTCTCGACTCTGCCCCAACGTGCAGACGCGTTGTTCGAATCAGGCACGCCAGGATGCGCCGATGCTGCCTCGTGTGTTACATCTAAAAGAGGTTGCTTTGCTTTTATACCGAAGTATCGTACGAGGGGAGCCCTCGTGGGTTCGCAGGCCATCGGGGGTCCGCATTCGCGTCGTACGCTCTCTCGTCTCCCTCCTTTCGCTGCTCCTCTCTCGTCACCCCCCACCCCTTTCTCTCTCTTGCTCCGTCGAGTGTATCGGGTGCTACAGGATCTCCCCACACTGACTTCCTCCCCTTTCATTGACCTCCCTCTCATCATCCCGCTTATTTTGGCAAGGTAAAAACCGACAAAGTGCGAAAAAGAGGAAGAACGGTAGAAACGCGATCAAAAAAAGATTGGGGAAAAAAAGAGCATATAGTATAAAGGGATTCCTACATCGAGTGTACTTTGATACATATTCAGCATTCTTTATCCAGAATTAACATGTATTCTCAAATTGCATTCTTCTTTGACCAATCTTTTACTTCTCCGTCTACTCTTCCTGCTAACATATCCGACATGTTCTCACGTTATGGACCTACTTTGAGTCACATTAATCCGCGATAGAAGGGGGGGCCTCTCGAGTACCAATCGAGACCAAATACGATGAAGAAAACCCGTGTACAACGAGGGAAACTTATAGGCATCCAGGACGACGGAAAAAGTATATGTAGATCCCATATATAATTTACCGCACCATTTCACCCGACCACCCGCCTACTATTATTGCGGCATAGTGTTGTGCGACTTAAATGACCATCGCGCATGCAGAAGTCCATATGCGTCACAATGACGTTGATTCGAGACGCCTAATCAAAAAGTTCTGGTCAACTGTGAGATTCCTCGATGATCGTCCGCCGGTATGCAATTCACGGAACGAAATTCTAGAGCTCTTAAAATGAGTTACTCGATATTTCTCCTCGTTTATTCAAATAACCAGAAGCGCTTTGGCCGCTCCAGATACTTCAACTCAACGAGGTCATATAGTTTCGATAGGTATATGGTGCGCCGCGTGTACCTCTCAAGGATGAAGATCCACCGTCGGCGGATGCGATTACAAGGTCCATTAGCGACGACTGATGACTCATATCTTACAACTTTAGCTTGATTAATTCATTGTATTAAGTAGCACATGTAGAGCGCGAGGAGTCTAGATACTAAGTCGCTTACGGTAAACTGTAATTATTTTCGTTCCTTTACGCAGCTTTCCTAACAATGGTGAGCCATGGGAATTATCTTGCCATCTGATCGCTCAATTTTGGTCGGAAGTTGCGGTTTATAGCAATCACTCTGGACATACGGATACAGACGAAACTACACGAAGAACGTTTTAAGAGACAGACGTTTTTAAGATATCGAAGGTGTTTAATTGTTGCAGATGATGTTGCTCTACCTTCGAAAATTCATCGGCAGATGATGAACACGAGATATCATCCCTGGAACGAGGTCGCTCACCTATTTATAACTGGGTCGAGAGTTGGGCAATCATTTTGGTGTCTTTCTCTCTCTCTTTCTGTCTCTTGCCTCCCTCTCCTCTATCTCTACTTCTCTTGCTCTTTCTCTTTTTCTTGCTCTTTCTCACAGTAACGATGTTCTCGATCCCGACTTCTCTCGGGGATCAAGATCCCCCCGGTACGCGAGAGCGAATGTCGCCTTGAGCAAAATCATACACCTGACGCGGCCTGTAACCCGGCAGGTTCTTTAAAACATCAAGCTTCAAGCAAAACGAACAAAACAACGAACAAGAAAATTACGCCTGAATATCCTTAAACAAAAGCAAATATCTCTCATTCTCGATACTTAATTGAATTGAGAAATAATTAACGTTTTCATCATCTTTAACGATTCGTCTGTCTAGTAATAAATGAATAAACGAGTAAACGTTGATGTTTACATTCGTGTTTAGCATTGTATTTAACGCTGAAAATTGTTCACAGCGGAGCTATATTAAAATATTTTTTATCGACACGTTTTTCATCTCTAGATCGCACTGAATCGTCAAGGAAATCGCGAAGCGCTTTATCAAAGGTTCCTCAGGACTTGTGCATGCCGCAGGGGAGATAGAAAGAGAGATCCACGCTGGGCGAGCACGAAGAGAGCGTCGAGAACAAGTGATGAGAGAAACCGGGCTCGAATATCGCGACGCTCCTGCGATACTAATTAGTCAGCCGCCGAAAGCAATTAAGCACGAGAGCAGCAATTAGATTTCGTTGTATAGATATATCCATTCCGTACGACTACGTGACCCTGGCCGTGGTCGTTGAAAGTCACGGGAAAGGTAACGGTTGCCCGACGATTGTTTCGACATCGCGGTGCTCGGTTAAGTTCAAGGTGTACCAGCCAGCACCTTAGGCAATCTATAATGCTTGTGTATGAGTCATTGAATGCATACCAGTATCTTATAAATGCGCTGCCGGTATATGCCAAGATCATAGATCATCTGATTTGCCAAGTAAAAGTGCATTTCATGAATAAAATTTATTTCGTGTGAAAAAAAAATATATAGGATTAGATACACGATGATAGAAGATTGGAAAGTAGATAAAACGCGATAAATTTTGACTCACAAATTTGGAAGATTGAACAATGTAACTAAGTAAAGTATATGAATAGTATCTGAATGTAAACCTTTATTACATCTCTGACATTATAAACAAGTAGAGTATAACCAAGAATATAAATAACTCAAAATATGTTTTAAATTGCTAAGTGTCTCGTCGGCGTTGTTGAAGAGAAATGTTTGAATCGCTATGCAAAATCGCAAGAAGATCGGTGTTCTACCGATTGACAACACGGCGATATGCGCGCCTAATAATGACCTAGGAAATCGACCCATCGCTAGGAAATCTAGTAACCCAGTGACGCATGAGAAACTCTCGAAACTAATCGTGACGTGAGAACCATACCTGGATTTAGATGCGAGTAAAAGACGCGATCGACACGGAACTTTACGACTCTCTAATAATGAGACGACGAACGCTTGGCGCTATCAACGCGGAGAAATTCCGCTTTTGTGAGCTCGAAGAACGGTTCTATTCATCCGCTTGCACATCCGTAACGCGGGCTGCAGCGGGCCAATTTTTATGACACTTTTTTTATTCGCTCTATGCATCGTGCTTTTCGCATCTCGTGATTGCGGAAGAAATACTATTCTATTTTCAAAATGTTTCATATACTGCAGGAATTTATGTTCTCGTATAAAAAATTGAAGTAAAATTGCAATTGATCATTTGAAATACATTATTACATAAAAGAATTAGTACTATTAAAGTATACAGACACACGTATAGACATATAGTAACATAGACTTATGTTACTGCGACCAGGAAGAATCTATAAATCTAAATAATCTGAATCTAACAAGAAAAAGAGATCCCGAGTAGCAATTAATAGTTGGCCAACTGTTGGCCGCTGGAAATATAACATTGGCCCAATATTTTGTGCTGCTTGGGATATCTCTTATTGTAGCGTACGTATAATTAAGAGGCTTAAGTATATAATATATACATAGTCTTGAAAACAAAATACAAAAATGTAAACCAATAAAAAGAATAGTTTAAAATTTGTTAGGAAAAAAGAGATACTTGTTCCAATTTCAGTTGTATTAATATAGCGCACCACATTGTGCTCGGCTGTACTATGAACGAAAGTAACTCCTCTTCCTCTCGAAGCAATTTCGCGACTTTTTCTCCGTTGTCCTTCCCGCGGCCATGTCGTGGTCGTTGTTGTTACAGAAGAGCGTAACGAAGCATGACAATCGCCTTTTTGCACCGGCGCGGCGCATCGCTTCTCTTCGTGCCGTTCTTATATATCATGCTACATCTCGTGCAAATAATTCGTTTTTCGTCGTGTTTTATCCACATGCGAATCTAATATATTTTTATTTATTTATACACTTTTTGTCTAAATTATCTACATCTAATTATTATCGCGTGATGCCTGTCACACACAACATGGTCGTTTAAAATAAATCACAGGTCTTGTGTAAACGCTAATTACTGTTGTCCATACCGCCATAGCATACCGATCCGCACCACATCGTCCTAGAAAAGACGATGTTAGACCTGCACATACCTATTGTCGAAGTAAAATTCTTTTTATTGCGTCCAGTGGGGTTTTAGCGCGTCGTGAGGAAGAAACACGCCATTTTGCCTCAACCTCCTTTCCAACTATTTATTTTTCTTCTATGTGGGACTTAAGGACATCCGTCTCGAGAGATTTAGTTGTATGCCTATCCTCTCGACCCGATTAGGAATGATGTACGTGTGTCGCGACCTCCCCTCGACCTCCGGCCACCACAGATCGAGGAAACAATCGACTCTGCCCGGATGCACCTGAGACATGCACTTTCCCCTGCAACCGTACGAGAATGCCGAGAGTCAGCCGGCATTTCCATCTCGTCGGCTCAGTTTCGAGCAGCCGCCAACCGGATGACTCGTCAAGGAAGCAGAACACTCGCGATGTATTAACGATTTCGAATGTGCTCTTTATGCAACGCGGCCGTCGCGAAGAGTTTCGCTCGTATGCGAAAAAAAAAGAAAAAAAAGAATGTTTCGGACCTTCCTGGAAGACTGGAAAGTTGCCGCTGCGGTGATTTCTCTTTTTCGGAGCTTCTCAGCCAGCTCATGAACGATTTGCGTATTCGGCATTAACAATAAGAGTAATTATTAAGGGCTTCTTTAAATTAGCAAAGTTAATTGCCAAATCAAAATTGATTGTTCTTTCAAGATTGAAATATTTTCACTGTTAGCGGTTTAAGAACCTCTAAAGGTTTAAGAACTCTTTCATTATATAGTCGGTCGAAAGTAACGATTATCATGTAGATATTAAGTTACAAATTTCTATATTATCTAATTTTATGAAAATTCTCTTAAGTACCGATTATACTCTGCAAAATTGTGTTGCATAAATTTTAAGAAATATCTTGTAGAAAAGAAAAACAAGATAATTTGAAATGTGGGATGGACAGAAAAAGGATTTTAAGAATTACATATTCGAATTTTTTAAGTACTATTAATGAATTACATATTACAAAGCGTACAGATTCGTAAGCATATAGCTTAATATGTTGCATATACATCGTATTGGACTAGATGTAACTATGAATCATCAACTGCGTTGAGTGAGTTCTATTATAGATTGTGATCGCGCTAAAACTTGCGCTGATGTCGTGATGGCGAAATCATAATACATATGTAATATCGCATTCCGTAATTAGCGAGTTACGTCTTCACCAATCATACGTGTTGTGACTAGCCTTTCCGTTTGATTATCGATCTATTTGCATACGCGTACGCGAGTAAGTTTTGTTATATACTTAATGTACATCGCGGAAGGACCAGATGTCTTATTTAATAATAACAACAATAAATAAGAATAAATATCTCCATGATTATGAACAATGGAGGATCAATGTGAGGCCTGAGTCATCTAACTTCCGCCGACATCCCGTTCTTCCCATTGCCCATTGTTCAATGAAAAAGAAGAAAAAGAAGAGGCAGAAGAAAAGAACATCAACGATCATCAACTAGTGATGATGATATCCAGAATATGCCTGGCCATGCGCGTAATGAGGATCTTCCCAACCGGAAGAAACACCGTTGGCCCATCCACCGGATACTACGGGACTAGACCATCCACCGTTGACGGGACCTGACCATCCACTACCACCGTTCCAGCCACTATTGTAAGCAGTGACATCGTGATGATTAGTTTTGCCTGACCAGAGTGACCTTAAACCGACAAAGGCAGAGATGAGGAGGGAAATGATGGACACTGCGATCGCCTTCTTCGCTAAGAATCCGATGACGAGGTACGAGAGAACTCCCAGAATGCCAAGCTTCACTTTCGCGGCAATCAGGAGAGGCAGAATTCCTTTCAGAGATCCCTTCTTCTTCTTGCCTCGAGCTAGAATGTTAGAAGAGATTTATTAAATTCATTCAATCAGATTAAGTAATTAAAGTAATTGTAAGACACGTAATATCAATCTAATTTTATCATAGTACATATTAATATAATGAAGATCAGTGAGAAAATTATTAGCAATATATCTATCAATTTTGACGTTACCTTCAACAATCTCATCGACGGCTTGACGAATTTCTAGCGGAGCAGATTCGCTGATGGCACGAGCCGATTCATGGATTTTCTCGAAAGTGGGTGCGAGATTAATCTGAAAAAAATTAATAGCTTGCATGTAATCACGTTGTGCCTCTGACTATGAGATGGAAAGAAATGAAGAGAAGCTTTGTTAATCATCGCGATATTTATCCGCTACATTTTATATAGTAATTTTTAATTTCAGTAATTTTTTATGTACCCTAAGACTGCGACCGGTCAAGAATTGTCCAGCTTCGTCGCTAATGAAGTTCTCGAGAGAATTCTGTCTTTCTGTGATGTCGTTAGCGGCCTCCATCTCTTGATCGTAAGCAAGTTCCTTGCCGGATCTGGCGTTAGCATTACTCTTCACGAAGCTGACTCCGTTCATAAGCTCCAGTTTATCCTTGGCGAAGAATTCCTTGGCGGTTCTGTATAGGGTCTTCTGCACGCAAGATATGCTGTCTTGCTTCAGGCATTCGTCGATGCTTTGTCCGGCGGTGAGAACGACCGCGGTCGTCAAAATCAAGAATTTCCTCAGCAGCTTCATGACTCCTTGCGAGTTCCACAAAACGTGTGACAGAAGCACTTAATCGCGGCACGACACGTTTGTAGAAGATACAAGAAATTCGTAGATACCGATGGATCCACGAACTCAGAATTTGCCGAATAAACGTCGTGTGAAGCCAAATTTCGTGTGGTCCATGGGACAATCCGTTTAGCTTATATTTGGCGGGCCCCTCCTTTACGGTCTCCATCGGAGACTGCCCCACCGACTTCTTTTTTTCTTCCTATTTGGCATGCATGAATGCGTGAACGTCCTATGTGTCGTATATCCGTTTAACCTGGTATACGTGTTCACCCAATAGACGATAAGTGTACCTATGACCGAGGTTTGGCCACGCCGCCTATCACGATGCGACCTGTGACCTACCTACGACAAAATAAATAGAGGCCGGGCGTATAGGTGTTACGAGGGACGCCTCGAGCGCTAGTAAAATCGCTTTCTTCCAACAACGATCTTCTTAAACATAGTAAACTAACTTTACATTACGGTGTGGATTACACAGGATATGCAATTTTTAGTTAAATGCATTAGATGCGAAGTATTGAGAACTCCGATCAAATATAAATATTATATACATATGTATACTAGTAAACATATATATTATTGGTAAAATTATTTTAATGCTATAATTGAATAGAAGATATTATGTATTAAATATAATGTATTTCTACTTTCCCAAGGCATAGAGTAACTTTGCTTGGCACTTAATTTTACATCTTTAATTTCACTGTTGAGTTTTTTGTAAATAATAATATGTAAATAATATGAGTTTAACAGCATTCACACATATTAGAAACAATATTTTAATATAATATAAAGCCATAAATAACTTTATATATTCAATATAATATTTGTATTTTATTCTTAAATAATATTTTAATAGATTTTTAATTTTATAAAATAATATATAAGTGTGATAATTAATTTAATATATAAATATTAAATTTATGCATGTGCTATGAGAAAACGATAACTTATTAGTTTCTAAAGATAGACTAATGCTCACCCGAATTCAACGATGCATGCATATTTGCTTGTCCTAATTATTTTACACATTTACATATTCAAAATGGGAGAACGGATGGGACCCGAATTTCAAGAATGTGTTAAATCTCATGTAAATAAACTCTCGAGAAAGTTCTTCCAACGATCTCTTAAACTCCAGTCTTAATACTAATCGACTTCGGTATATGACAAATATATCCTAATTTATTAACGTTGTTTCGATGTTCGTTATTGTCTTCAATGAAAGATAAAGAAAGACTTAATGAGAAATGACGGCTCACCGTACCTATTCATTTTAACTATAGATATTACTTCAGTTGAGTAGAAAGTGTATATGAATTACGAAAATGTTGAAAGATCCAATTGCTAAATCTGCGTGGTAATAATGCATTCATTATGATTTCTACAAACAGCAATAAGCTTATGTTACAACCCATTGTATTATGCTTTCCAGTGAAGAAGAAGAAAAACGATAATAAATAGGACAGCCGGACGAGAGAGAGAGAGAGAGAGGGGGGGAGGGAGAAGGAGAAGGAGAGAAGAGTAACACAATCTTTACGGCTGATTAAATCCTTTACTCTTACTACTGAAAATCTCATTTGTGAAAACACGGTAAGCCGGGTACACGTATATGCTCGTGTAAGCGAGTAGTAATATAACGAGCGATAACTTAAGTAGCTCAACTAGCTTCCTAGTGGTGACAATCACGTTGCAGTTCAAGGAGAAAAGCCTTGAGACTGTCGTGCTCTCTCCTCGTGGATGGGTCCTTCGTGCGTGCGTCGTTCATTTAAGGTGCGGATACGGGACACGATCGGCATGAATGAAAGAAAACTGGTATAGATCAGGTTCAAACATCCCGGATCCGACCTTCATCGCGGCGCACGCGGACACCACTTTCTATTCTGACCCTGCAACTCTCACGGGCCAACGGATAACGCCTCTTGTCATTTTCATTTCGTTCCTTCTTGCGGGAAGAGCAAAGCGGTACAATGCAACAATCAAGAAAACCTTCGCATTCAACAGGCGTATATGTGTGGCGTAGGTTTAAATTCCAAGAAAGTGAAACCGCCAGTAATCTAACGATAAGACTAACAATAAGACCACCGATGCGGTGAGAACGCATATTTTTGTGACTAGTCAAAATTTCAAATTTGCCAAAATGTAACCGAAAATGTATGTAAAATATAAAATGTTCGCCTCAACTTTGAAAAAAGAATAAAACCATATTAAAAACAGGACACATTAGACTTTTTTTTACTTAGAAAGTATCATATTAGGTGTTTTCTATATAGAAAGTGCGTTTTCTCTCTCTCTCTTTTTCTCTCTATATCTTTTTTTTATTTTTAAATCTGTTAAAGACATGTAACTTAAAACTTTGAAATGAGAAACACGTTCCACATATTTTTTCAGTATACGAGTTAATATTATAGAACATCATTCGATTATAAATTTGTCAGACTTTCTAGCAACTTACTTTTTCTTCGTCGTTTACATATTACACATTACAATCATTACTTTCCTTTATCATTTTATACATATTCAATAAAATAAGATTATGAGATAGAAAAGAGGAAGTGAAAAAATTACATGCATTGTACGTTGTACATTCTACGTCTATTCTCTACTAACTATTACTAAAGATCTCACGCATCTCTATGTTAATTCACACACATAATCACTACGAAGTAACGAAGAAGCACTCTTGTCTTGAACTCGGTCAATGAATCGTTATAAGAAGGGATTCAATGAAAAGCAAATTCAACAATAACACAGTTCCCATCCCCGATCTTACGTCAATGCTCATTCATCTTTTCTCGGTCATTGGGTAGCACTCAGAATCCTTTCGTCGATCCTTCACTCCCAACAGAAGAGCAAGCCTTAAAAAGTAAAACCAAAGTTTCTCCTGTATGACAGTAATGATCGTTAAGCCACAGGCACGCCCATCGCGGTAAAATCACTATGCTTTGCGCGAGGAATATCGACGTAGATCGGACGTATGATTCCGTTCAGTGAAACGCGGATTAAGAACGGATGTTTCCATTAGACAGATTACGCCAACTCTCGCTCTTGTCAAGTGGATTACTATTAAAAAATTACTTAACTACTTACTACTTAACTAATTGCTTATCGACGCATTAAAGTTTCAACAAAACATTTTAAAGACATGTTGCATATGTAAGAAAGTGATATAATTTGTTTTATTTAAATTAATAATTAATTACTGTATTGAAAAGACTGGGAAAATTTAAATTTGAATTTACCAGTACTTCCAATTCTCTCTCTGCGTCAATTTCATTTTCACAAGGATAAATTAATACTTATTTTATATTGGAGCAATTATCACCAATTAAAGTAATTTTAAAATTATAAGTTCTAGTAAAAGTTAAGATACCATACGTTATTAAAAACGTTATTAATTCTTTCATTTTCAAAGTGTTTCTTGATAGAGTCTCATATGAAAAGACTTTATTCTAGATTCTCTTTACTTACTTTTTCATTAAAAAATTACCCTCTTTTTCCCTGGTTGCACTTACCAGTTTGGTACATGTAAATGTATACACATCGAGGTCATTCGCCGACTTTCGGAAGTCATGGCATTTTTTTCAGACCAATATGCGAATGAATCGAAATGTTCCCACGATATCTAGAATTCCGTGTGCAAAGACAGAACTACTTAAAAAGCGTATCGATTTAGGGCAGCAACGTCCATAAAAGCGTATCCAGCAACCGTGTTGCGTTTCCTGCCCTAAATCGGAAAGAGCCGGTGGTCTTCGATATTCTAGCCTTCGAACTTGTCAGGAACTGGTTTAATGTCTGTCAATCGACTGTGCTAGGAATTTCTGATGCAATGTTCGATTAATTCTACAACGCCCGTTGGCCATCGACGTGCGTACGACCTGAAAAATCGACCGGTAGCCAACCAGATCGAATTTGAATTTTAAATTTCCTTACAAGGTTTGTAATGAGTGTGGAATGTAACGGGGCACTCTTCCGCGCCCAACTGGTTCTTCTCGTCTATGGACCATAACGCGGTTGCTGTACCAGAAAACACGGTATTAATCCTTTCAATGCTAGGCATTATAAGCAATAGATCATAAATGAGCTATATATTTTATATTAGTAGAAGATTTTATATTAATAATAGGCATTAATAATGGACATAGCTGACCGTGTCTAGAGGTCGTATTTATAATTAAATATAATTAATAAGACAGGACAGGACAGGAGTGTCAAATAGAAAAAAAAATAAACCAAGTGACAACATAGATACATCGCCCATTCATTTCTTTGCACGGAGTTGTTAAAATGATCAAAAAGGACTAAAGGGAAGAAAAATAAATTGTGCATTTCCATTAATCATTGCGTTGACAGTAATTGCAGTTCATTACTGCTTTCTTATTAAATATAATGAACCGGATTCGATCATTCGTGCGTATAACGTGCTATCTTCGTTCTTTCTAGTCATTAGGAAAGTAGCGCGATGTATATAAGTACGATGTATAAAATTAAATATAAAAATGCAACTAAATTATCAATGGTAGAACATTTCGTAAAGTATTCGATGTGCATAATTTATAACGCTACGAATTGTAAATTAATCGATCCGACATTCCACATAGACGGAGCAGCAATCGCAGACTGCACTCGCTGAGAAGCGACTGGCTCTGTTCGGGACTGCATCGCCGTCTGAGCTGCTTTCAGCTCGAGCCTCCACGTTTTATGATATTCGAAACGTAAAAAAGGAAACGATCGGTATGTATGCCAGTAGGTCTTAGCCGGAGCTCTTCCTTCCCCTACCGCGTGGAGAAAGAAGGAGCCGAGGACTGCAGTGGAAGGGATCCAACACAGAGAAGAAGCGGCGTAGAGAGATGCGTGAAGAGAAAGAGGACCCCGTTCCTCTTACACCGCTCGACCGAGCCTTTCTTCCATCGCGTCTCTCCTCTACCTCTTTCTCCCTCGCCGTTTTTCCTTCCATCGAACTCTCCGATCCGCTTCGGGCTCCACGTGCACGCGGGAACGCCGCGGATAAAAACGAGTACCGGCATTTGTGTCTACAGACATATTCTCGCAATTCATCTTTAGGTCTGAAAGATTTAAATTAGCTTCCTCGAGAGGAAATCGCACCGAATTCCACGTACAAATTGCCGCAAAGTACCGCTACATTCCAAACTCAAACGACTCTAAATTTCATGAAATACGATCTTGAATAAGCAAATATACGAAACGCATAATGAACACGTCAGTCGCATTATTAATCAGATTCATTGCATATCGCCGTACAGCCGCGTGCTTAACTTTCGATGCATCACTATCGCCATTAGTCCATTTAGGTGACAATCGCGCGGACTATTATTAGCTTTGCATCGTGTGCGCGTCGCGACGAACGTTAGCTAAGTAAACGCGCATCCAGTAAACTCAGGTGAATATGCGACACGGTAGGTCGCTGGCACACTTTCCTCATTGGCTCGATTCGTTACCTCGTTCCTGCGATTTTCCAATGTTCCGTGTGCAAGTAAACGGGAAACATCGGCGGGCTCGTCCCAGCGAACCGTGTCGCTTCATTTCCAAGCCTGTTATACGAAATGTTTTATTAATTTCTAGTAATAAGCGACGTTACGCTGGCTCGTTTGAAAATTACGTACTAAACGCCGCTTCTGTTTAAACTAATTTTGTGACTTATATCTTCCTTAACGTTTAATTAAAATAAAGCGATTTCATTATAATGTCATTAATAAATATCGTTGAAGCTTGAACAGTCACGTTTCATCGAAATGGTAATAAATGCAAACACGATATTTCGTATCTTCCAAACACGTATGCTTTATTAACATGTGTTGCACAATAATAAATACGTGGATAAAAAAAATAAATAAATAAATAAAAAAGTCAAACAACGTACTTTGGTTTCTTCGGTGCGTGTCTATGATTTTTCACTGAGTTCTGTCAAAGTGGCAGACCAATAGAGATCAATTACCACGTTTGTCGTGAGCAAGCATTTGTTAAATATCACTTTCTACCGTAACTGTCAATCAGTACCTCAGTCATTGTCGTTTCGTCGATGTCACTGTCACTGATCTTGCGTCGCGTCACGTCTTCAGTCATTTTCCAGCGCCTATTAACCCTCCTACCGCAACTGACGCTTGCAGTTTTACAAACTATAAAGAAACGAAAGCCACGTTGTGAAAAAGGTGCACGTTGCATTAAATGAATATGAATATGACGATGATAAGAGAACAATGATGATGTGACTGAAATGCAAATTACGTGAGCGCAATGTCAATGTGCCGTTGTCAACGTAGTCTATCTAGTCGTAACTATCTGAGAAGAGCTTTAGTGGCGATAAGAGAGTTAAGAAGCTGGACAATCAATTCAATCTCGCGGTTGGTGCAATTAACGGTCAAAAGCATCAAGACGATCCCAAGTTGGCGTAAAGATGGGCATATCCTCTGTAGGGCAACTGTGTGGAGTCAATGTCTTCGACTGATCTCTTCTTGCGATGATGATGGCCAACTTCCTGCGCGTAAACGACGTGGTGGCCACCGCCATGATCATCGCCGCCGCCTGCTAGCTTCTTCACAGCTACGATCAGTGACAGCATCAAGGCCATTGCCGAAACCATCAACGCCTTCATAGCCAGGAGACCCAATGCGCCAAAACCCATAGCAGCCATCATCTTACCTAGATAAGTTAGAAAAAAGTGAATTTTAGATTAAAATTATAATATTTAAATTATAATATGAAATTTAAATTATAATATTTAAATTATAATATATCGAATGTAACATGAGATTATCAAAAACATAATGACTACAATAATATACGCATAATCATAATTAAACGTAATAATACGCCTAATTATCCATTCGCCGTTAGATATAATTGAATAAATTACGAACTCTTAAATAACACATATTTATCAAGTAGTAAATATAATACATAAAATTGAATATGACAATTATTTAGCGCCCTAAATATTTTAACCAAATTTACGGAATATTTACGCACGAAGCAAGATATAATATTGAACGCACATGCGTTAGATAGTATGTAACGATTATTTTCACATAATTATTTATCTCAATTAATCACTTCTTTACGCGGTAGAAATTATTGACGAGCACTTACCCATCATAAGCATCATTAAAATGAGCCCGCCCCCACCGCCCTTCTTGCCCCCTTTGCCGCCGCCGAAACCGCCGCCGCCGCCGCCGCCGCCGCCAAAACTGTCTCCTTTAGCTCTCGCTAAAAATACAAATTTTCAGAAATTCTCGTGAATTTCTTTCGACACCATTCGCGTCGCTAACAAATTACCAACCTTCACCTTCGGAGGGCAAACTCTCCTTCAAGGCAGTTTCGATATTCGGTGGGAGTAAAGACGGCAGCTTGACTCTCAGTTCTCTACCTTCCAGAAACTGCAGGAAGGGTCCGAGGCCTCCGAAGCCCTTCAAAACTCTAGCCTTTCGGGGAGAGCCGTTTCCAGGCACCTCGACCAAAGATACACCGTCGAACAGTTCGATGTTTCGTTCTTTGCTGGTGGTCTCCAGTAGCTGTTGTACAATTTTCCGTACAATTCGCACTCCGTGACAAGAGACCGACGCGTTCTTCGAGTCCTCCGACGTGCACGACGTTGAAAATCCCGTCCATGTGTCCTTATTTTCGTCCGTGGCGGCGTCGATCGTGTCAACGATCAAGAACGCGCAGATCGCCAACGCCAGACAGATGTGCAGACGCCGGCGATCGATTCCCGGTATGCTGTCTATCCAAAGCATCGTTTCGTCGTGGAAACGAGCGTGTCACGAAACAAAACGATTGGGCTCCGTCGAAATCGTGGCGGGCCTTGATCCCTGGGCTTTTTGCGTCGTTAAACCACCGCGCGGCAAAACTACAAGGGAACGTCGCGTATGTACTATGAAGCTGCGGAACCTACGGCGGAGGTCCGAGTGCTGCAGCGTAAGTGCTTGCAATTCCCATTTATATAGATCTACGTGAGGGTCGGTGATTGTACCAAGAAAAAAGCAAGGAGAGCATCGGGCACGATGGCTGCCGTTCTCTGCTCTTGCTGTGCATTAGCCGGTAATTTTTCGTTCACTTAGATGCCGGTCTCCTCGACGATTCGTTTAATTCTTGTTTCCGACGCGTTTCAGAGCGTTACGGCGCGGTCGGCTTGCGAGAGCGAGGTTCCATCACCGGCGCGGATGACGCCTTCACGCACCTTCCGTTCCCTACCTCCGCCTATTTCCTTTACCTGCTCCGCCAGACGTAATCCGCGTCTGGTAAGATCTCACTATTCTAGATCATGTACTACCGGCTCCCGGATCATTCGATACCGCGGCTCTCTTCTCGCAGCTCCGGTTCTTCTTCCTTTCTCTCTTTCCCGCGCTTTAATAGAGCGGAAGAGAACGTACCGATTTCGAATCGTGATCGCCGGTATCGATCGTAACACGATCGTACGCATCTCCGGTAAATAATAGACGCGAGCATACCGTGTTTGAACCCATGCGAGAAACCAACATGGAATTTTGCGCCCCGCCATCGTCGATGGCCGCGAAGCGATTATTGGCGATCTTGTTCCGATAGGTAGATCGTGTCAACGTACGCGACGACGTACAAGACGACACGAGGAGGACGACCCCTTACGTAGCGGGGAATGTGAGAAATGTGTGAAATGTGTGTGGGAAGGGGCAGGGTGTGGAAGAAAACGAGCAAGAGGCAAAGACGCCGACGGACAAGGATAGCGAATGCGTGCAAGGAAAGGAGAGATGACTATCCAAATCTAGTTCATCTCTACGTGCCTTTCTCTTCTGTTCCACTTCCCCTTGCGTGCCCGACACCGTGGTATATACGTAGCAGAGGCTGGTAGGTATAACTACAGCCGGTTCGAAATCATTCTTCCGTTCCACGACACGACTCGATCGCATACGGACGATCGTGATCGACTACATAAACCTTATCGAAGTTCACGAGGCTTTAAAGACGGCACGATCTATTAGAATTAGATTAGCGTTCTCGAAAGCAGGTGCACTCTATCGCGTGAATTCACGTACTTACAAACATACGGAATGATAGTTTTAATTAGCGCACGCTAAGCTGTGCTCTGTTTACTTTGAAACGCGGATATTTACGACTGTATTGGTTACGTATTTACATTGTATTTTAGTTCATTCATAAGATGGAGGTTTATTGCGAATTTATCTCACGCAGCATAGTGTCCACATTAAGTATTTAACGGGCCGTAACACAATCGTGTTATCGTAACATTATCGCGTTACGAGATTTTTGCATTTAAACGCTATCTCTCTCTCTCTCTCTCTCTCTTTCTCGCGTATTCCTTCTGTATTTTTATTTCGTCTGATTTATTATACTTAATGTTGCTAAAACTTTAGGAAATGTCAACTAAATCCAAAAATTTGGTAAGTCCTAAAAAGTATGGGAACTTCTTTACCTAATTTAATAAATTTCAAAAATACCACACAATAAATCGTCTATAGAGCGAAAACTATTGGTTCTAATTAATGCTGCCGATTCATTTATCACAAAAATTTAAAACAATATTAACGTTCTGTAAAGTTTTACTATTATGACAAATTAGCATTTGATATTATTTTTAAGATCAGAGAATTAGGAAGATTATTTGACGTCTCCAAAGAAAAATTTATTGAATAAGTCGGCACCATAATAATTACGCGATGAGAGGTCTTTCATAATGAAATTCAACTGATTTTCACCACTTTGCTCCGTTAATATCGTCGATCTAGATAATTGCATCTCGAATAAGGAAGAATCCAGGTTACCGGCAAATATCGACCTACATATAAGAAATCAACAATTAATTCCAGATCCGTCTACTTGCCATCTGATCGTTCTCCGATATCGATAGAGCTGATTACTTGCCTGGCGATAAATAGTAAATGATTCGGGCACCGCCCATAAATAGCAGATAGTAACAGTTTGTAATAACAGTAATTGAGTCAGGTTCAAAAAACGTATTTATCAACGAACACCGGTATGTCAACGATATCCGTATACGATCGAGGTTTCGGACACACCAGACTTCAATTTCTTTCTCCGCCACGCGTGCGAACGCTTTTCGAAAAAGAAAAAGAGGAAGAAAAAAGGATAAAGAAATTGGGTCAAGTCCGCAATGCCCCCGTACGTCGGAAATCGAAAGTCGATTTCCTGAATGGTACGAGATGAACGGTACTCTCTTTCTGCCACGCCGCGTCTGTCTTATCTCACGGATATCTTCCTTCGAATCCTTCAGAACTGATCAGGATGGAGAAAGCGGACGTTCTCAAAAGAAGGTCAACTTATTTGAATGAGAAATCCCTGGCGTAAACGTGGTCCAGGCAGTTTTCCCTTCGATTCGAAAGACGTGCCCAATTCCTCTTCAAACATACAAATTCTTTGTTCTCTCTTAAATAAATACTATACAGATGCATTCTATAGATATGTGTAAATTGAAAAATAAATTATGCAAAAGGTGTATACAAATTAAATAATTGCTATTATTGTTGTACGCATATATTACAAGCTGTAAAAAAAAAAAGGTTTTGCGGTTTTTTAAATGTACAACAGCGTATTACAAGAATTTACATGTAACACGTCTATCAAACGTAGACGCACATTACGCCATATATACACAATAAGCTAGTTAAAATAATCACACGCCTGAAAGTTAAAGTTCCGCTATCTGGAACGTTACACTTGACATTTAATTTGATATCTTCGGTGACTTAACTGAGAAAAGTTCGTTTTTTTACATAAGAATCTCACGTAATTTCACGTCAAGTCTTTTGTTAAACTATACAGAATGAAATTCAAATATTAGATATAAATTCTTTAAGAAACGTAAAAAATTAATCGTTTACTAGTGAAATTTTTATCATAATTTTTACACTTTCATAACTTGTTAATTAGTAATGTTAAATGTTTCAATTATTAAATTTTCTACCGCACGCACTCGCAACTTTGTTTTGTTAAATATCCAAACGAAATGAATCGCCTGAACGTGAAATCGCGGTAACTTTTATTCTCGGGTCTACACGATGTTTTGCTCTATCCGGTCTACAAGTTGTCTTAAATAGACCACAACTAACGATCGTGACTAAAATACTGCTCCACACAGTAATGCCGGTATCGTTCACAGGGATTTATGTTTAGCGTAGTCGAGCGTATCCGTCTCGATTTATTTGAAAGTCGTTTTTTCAAAGATATCAGTCATCGCTATTAAAAAAGGAGGACAACCTTAAATTGAAATATTAAATCTTCTCGGCAATTTTCTTCAAAAATAAGTGGCGTGTTAAGAGATTGTAACAAGTCACTATCATCAGCTATTATTTTTACTACGTTTTGTTGAGCAATTATAAACAATTATAACCAAGTTTTATTATAATAAATAAGAAAAAAACGGGATGTTTTCAGGATTAAATTTATATCTTATGAATCAGAGGTACCCTGAAAATTTTATTAAAAATAATAACAGTTATTTCAATATTGAAGTCTTGTTCTAAATTAGATAAAAATCTTGATGCTATTTTTATTTTTACTTATCAGAGGTATCGTAATCTTTTTTAGTTTTATTATACATATAAATAAGAATGTGACATATACAAAACTACATTATTGTTATAATTAAAGTATAAAAATAAAATTTGCTTGTAATATCTTTATGATTATAAATGCGACAGATAAATAAAATTCTATAAAAATAATATTTATTTATTTGTATAAAAAATAATATAAAAGATATTATTATACATTTCACAGTCTTGTTAATCAGACAACATAAATTTAACGCATATTAATTTAGGATATTAATATAAATATAAATAAAATATACATGCACTTTATGTGGTTCATTGTCAGTTGTTATTTTTCGTCATTTTGGCATTGTGCGTTTAAATTGTTCTTTTGCTAAAGAAATATCTATATAAACTTGTATAAATTTGTCCGTCTATTGCGTCAAGTAAATCACTACAAGACTCTCTATTGAAGATAACACATTTCAATTAAAAGCACAAACGGAGTAATCAAATTTATTACACAGCATATGTGTAATTGTTTTACTATTTACTAATTATTTACAAGAATAGAATTTTATAACATTCTCTCTTCACGATTCATCACATTAAAATTATACAGAAATCTTTGGAAACCCGATGAAAAGAGCTTAGAGAGTTTTTAAGCTTTTGGTATCATATTCTATGACAATCTCTTGCCCTGATTTCGAATAACATTTAACGTTAAAAGTGATTAGCTTTAATAAATATAAAATCCTTAATTTTAAGAGTAATCTTATAAATAAATAATACATATCGAATAAACAATAAAAATAATAAAAGGTAAAGAACTGTATTCTCTTATGTTCATTTAACCGCACATTTGACATTAAGTATAGTGTAGCCTCTGGCATTAAATTTGATCTATCTAAAATAAAACTTCTATTCAATGATTCAACATGAAATGACAGTTATATTTAGCGCCAAATATAAGGTGAGAATACAAACGGAAAATAGAATAATCACGTTTAACGTTTATAATGCATGTTACGAATATAATCCTAAGCTCTCGAAAGATATCACAGATCTAAATACTGTAATGTGAGAAGCGAGAAGAATATAACGCTCGTGCGTATTTGATGTCCTAATGACGAGAGTCTCGCAGTATCCGCGATTATATTCACAAGTAGAATCGCGAAAGTAGGTAAAATTCTTGTGATGCGTATCCTCCATACGTACGCATCGAAGAATCTCTCGCCCACCTGTCTACATATCCGTAAATCGTGATGTGACATCCTGATGTCGCCGTTGCGTACGTCTTGCTATGTGTCATTGACGTATTCATGCGTCGTATAGTCGTTCGGAAATTTAAGCGTATAGTATGAAAGAAAAAGAGAGAATTAAAGAGGATCACAATGTTGACGATCGTGAGAAATAAGAGAGGAAAATGGACGAAGTAAAATGGATAGTAATTATGAAAATAAATAATCTGTAGAGTAAATCTAAGGATGATTCAAGAATACGTTTGGTATGGATCCAAGGACGTCGCACTCCTCAAACGTCGATCTCTCGGCGATTTTTGGATCCTGCTTCTAATGACAGGAGTCCATCACTTTACGTGCGCCGCATAAGCCAGCTCGTGGGCGTCTGGCTGTCCAGGAATCAGAGTTTGTTCGTGAAAACTTCTCGCCCAACCACTGGAATAACTATCGCCATGACCATGGTCGACCGAATGGCTCGACGATGAGTGATGAGGATGCGCTACCACTTCATAGGTCACGTGCTTTCCTTGCGAGAAGAGTTTCTTCAGGCCTATAATACTGGCCAATAGAAGCGCGATCTTCGACAAGAGAAGTGCTTTGCCGACCAAGAGGGCGAGAGCCTTGAACGCGAGACCGCCGATGAGACCGATCTTCAAGACGGCCGCGGCGATCAACGGGCCCATATTGTTCTTCTTTCCACGGCCTACAAAAGACGGAACGGATTACGCTATTGTCACTTTCGGCGAATTAGTCAAGGAGATGTCAAAGAAACAACTTTGCCGATACATCATTGTACTTTCCACAAAGAAAGCAGCAAAGTTCGGTAATAAGCAGATGATTGAGCAGATGAATGAGCTAAAGGTGAAAGCTATTTGTTTATGCAGTCTGTGACACAACTTTATTCATGTGAAAACGAACGAAAATTGAAACCAGAGTAAAACTAACACGTCATTTAAATGTAAGAGTTTGATAATAATTTTGATAAATGTCACGCTATTTATCAAAATTATTTTGTCTAATGCTGGTATAAATTTAAAGGAACAGAAATGTTAATACATCTATAACTTTTGAGTAATTAAAATAAATTGTTTTCGAAATTAAAAATGACAAATAGATGATAATATTTTACACGAGCTTAACAGAATCTTAACTCAAAGCTTAACTATCAAGTTTATTTAAGTTAAATCTTTATAAAATCTATAAATGTATAGCAGCTAATTAAATTTTAATAAAACAAATTAATTATTTAGAATAATTATTTAGAATCGGCACGTAATGCCTAACTAAATATGTAATGCTGTTTAAAATATCTTCGAAAATTCTTTAAGGGAATAGTTTTAATTATAAAAGTTATATAATTACCGTCTTGAATGGGTTTGTCGGCGCGTTCAATAGACAGACCCAAATTTAACGAGCCAGTCTCGTCTTCCGATGCAGATACAACGACATCGTCCTCAGGTAGAATTCTCCATTTTATACTTCTCGATTTAATGAAGGCGTAAACTTTATTCGCGACGAGATCGAGGACCTGAATCTCATCGTCCTTGCTTCTGCCGGCTTCGAACGTGATCACATCTTCCGACGTCTGACTTGTCTTCCTGATCTCGATGTCGTCCGTAAGCTCGATCGAAGCCTTCTTCAGCAACTTATTCATATACGTCACCAACTTCAACATCACACAACTGCTGATGTCGTTTTGGGAGCATTTCGAGTTGAGTTTACGAAGAAGTTCCTCTTCGTACTTAGCTCGATCTGTTAGCGTCACGGATTGCTGCTCGACGACGCTTATCTTTTCCTTCTTCTCTAGAGGGTTGGCCATACATACACCAAGGCCAAACAAAATCAATATGAAAGTCGTCTTCATGGTGCTATTCTGCTAAAACATTTTGTATAATAGATCAATGATTCTTGAAAGATAATATCACAAAAAGATATTAATTAAGCAAAAATACAAAAAATAAATAAAAATTATATATTTTGTATTTTTGCTTAACTAAAATCTAAAATAAAATAAAATAAAATCTATAATTAAAAAATCTAAAATAAATAGAAAATTTTAAAAAATAAATAGAAATCTTAACGACCAATCAAGATCCAAATTGAAACCGAGAAGCAAGCATGTATATTTAATGTATGTATAACAAAATAAAATCTGTAAAATAAGACTTGATTCACAATTAGATTATTATAAGAACAAATTACAAATCACAACTAATCTCAAATAAATGTAATGCTTAACGCACGGCGAGATCAATGCTAATCGCACGTAAGGTAAGATACAACTGTCGACGCGCGTGAGCGACGTACGACATGCATTCAATGATCCGCAAGTAATGGAAATGATAAATTGATCTACCTGTTGGGCCCGATGCCTTGAAAACTACAGAAGCGCAAGAAAGGGGTGGATGAGATATGCGCGCGGAGGCAAAGCGGTAACTCTTCCCTCGATTCACCGATGAACTGGTCGATACCGTATCGCGAGGACTCCTTTTCGACGTGCTTTTCTTGCCAATCCCGACACGTAGATCGAGGAGTAGCACGAGACTTCTGAACTCGCGTCTTGCCCCGACGAGTTTATATACGTAGATCTCCGCCTTAGTAGATACCGAAGTGTGCACAATGTCGTCGCGAGTCGACCCACCACTTCCCGCGGGAAGTATATAGGGGCCCCTTGCGAGACGATGATGGCACGGATGGCGGATGGCGGGTGGCGATGGCTATGGACGAATGGTAGTGGTGCCCACTTTTGCCTTTAATACAGCTTTGAGAACGGCCGCAATAGGCCTGCCATAGTGAGCTCAGATAGTTGTTGGTGGTGGGATGAATCGTTCATGACTACCTTGCAAGCGCGTAAGAGAAGATCGAGCCCATATAGCAAAGCTAAAGCTTGCCGTCCTTTGCCCGCAAACTGGTTTTCCCGCGGCGCGCGTACACGACACCCGGCCCGGCGACGCGCAAAGGAGAGCGACGGCAGCGTAGCTCTCCTGAGAGGGAGGAGAACGACGTCGTCGCCTTGTGTGCGCGCAAACTGGTTCCCAGCGATGCACGGTGCATCGTGTAAATTGGCGTCGTAAACTCGCGAACGAGTAGCGGCTCATCGCTCGCGCGTCCTTGTGTGTAGGTGAAGCGGCACGTACGGCTCATGTACTTACGGCGCTCGATTCATAACAGCCGCATGGAAACACGCGAGCCCCTGCGGTTCTGATGGACCATTAGCCGACCTGCCCGCCCGCGAGAACCGTGTCACGGATGTAGAGCACGCACGCCATCCATCCCCGACTCGCGAAATGCGTAAGCATCTACATCTACCTTATACGCGAGCGTGCGACTTGCGCGGCACGTTAATCGCGGCTCTAGCCGCGTCTCTTCAGCCTTCTCTACGCACTCGTGGACTTTTAGGGTAGAGAGATGAGACTTGACCACGAACGATGTATAGGCAGGAAAGTCGAGATGCTGGGAAAGCTGGGATAAACGAGCATAGTTCGAGGAAGTTACTGGAGCAGAGTAGTCCGAGGAAGCGTCCGTGCGCTTTAAATTATCCCATTTAATTAATTTTCCGAAAACCGTTCAAAGTCGATGAGCGAGCGTGACGGTTGCATATGTCAGATTAACATACTTCGGTGACGGCATGCAGATGCACCGGATATACGTTTGTTCCAGAATGACAAGGATTCAGGATATTGAGGAGAAACTCTAATGCGTATCGGTACATTCGCAATACTCATGCATGTACATGCCTATAAACAACATTATCCAATATCTAATCACGTTACACACACACATACGTACACATATGGTCTGATGAACAATCGGGCGACTCTCGGATTCGATTAATTTTATTGCTTCCGTTGTTCCCGATGTTAGATCCTTATTAAGGAGTAAGTACTATCGGATGTGTTCACTCGCCATTCATTAACTCGCTCGTAAATCTGCCTACGTCACTTCGATTGCAAAACGAAATCAAAGTGCAAACGCGTAGAAAGCAGCGATGCGTTACAACAATTCCAAGGAAAGTAAAGAGAGGCAAAGAGACGAGCAAGCGAAGGTATCGTCAACTGCACATTTACTGCATTGCATGTCACATGTGACGGATATATGAGTTGAGTGCTATGTAGGCACCATTCAGTAACATCTTCCAATAAGTAAAGATCATATTTTATCGGACTTGTAGTACCCGTTACACAGCTAATCCACAATAGACAAGGTGTACAGAGTTAAGAAATTATTCTAGAAAGTAACTATATAATCCGCAAACTAAACTAAGCATTACGGCGGGCGTTTCACGCGACTGCTAAGAGCTGTGCAAGCTTATTTAATCAAATTTCATTATCTTGATGATTAATTAAGACGTACACATGATATGATTTAATTAAGCCATGAGCTCTCTCTCTCTCTCTCTCTCTCTCTCTCTCTCTCTCTCTCTCTCTCTCATAAAAAAAGCAAATTATTACATAGGAAACGATTTCTCATCAGACTTGTCTGGTAGAATACATCTTTCACAAGACGAGTATGGAGATACATGATCCTTGAAGAGACATTAACACCGATTTATGTCCACGTCGTAATGAGGAATTTGCATAATTCCATCTAATTAATTATAAAGAAGTCCGCAGATTTCCGCTTGTCTAAAATATTTTGTTGCAAATGATCGTCGTAATTACAGCGAACAAAGAAAGCAACACATTTACATGTTTCATTATCAGATCTGTGTGTCAACTTTAAAATAGTTATATATATCAAACATTATATATGTAATATTAAATATTAGAATAATCTTCACAATCTCGTCTTCATTTACATTATGTTTACTTATGAAAAATGAAGTGATATAGTTGTTCAGTCAGACGCGTCTGCGTGAAATGGTATTTAAAACCATAGCCTGAGGTATCTCTTAAATAAATCGAATATTGTTAACTGGATGGATAATGAGGCGTGGGGGAGATCGAGGAAAACGACCATATCCGCCTCTCTCGTTCTTGAATTTAGCCCGTTTTCTTGTAAAAGCGACTTTCGCGGTACAGAGGTTAACGTCGCGACCTAGCCGCGAAAGCTCGTCCATATACACGTTAACCGATCTTCCCCACGCGAACTGCACCATCGTGAGATCAAGGCGCTCGCGAGAACGAGCGTTTTGGCGCTCCGTGCACCGTTACATCGAATTCCGGACGAGCATTTTGTCAGGATCCTGAATGTATGTACACTTCGGTCGGAACAAAGTAGCGTGATATAACATGCAAATATAACTGCATCTCATATCATGCAAGATCACTACGTTATCGTTTTATACCATGTTGAAAGATTATATAAAATTGCTTTTTTACTTATCCTCATTAAATTCAATATATCTAATATCTACAAATTTTATAAAATAATAGACATTAATTGCAAACTATGAGAAGATAGATACAAAATAATTTTGCACATGTGTCTTAAGACTCTTCGCTTTAATTTGCGTATGCACATAGCTCTTATAAGCACATCAGCTGCCTAGATCCCACACTCATAATGTGCGATAACTGGAACCGTTGTGCGATGGTGAAAAAAGATAATACGATTCTAACTGAAGGAGCACAACGTTAACGATCAGATCTACTAGTATGATACATTGACAATTATTATTTAGTACATATAACTGTTCAGTCATACATTCCTTACAGTTGAAACGAGTTATGTGCTTTATAGGAAATTGGCAATGGAAATCGGCAAGAAAGTATACGGAGGAAAGTTTTCGAGCTCATTCCTCGCAAGAAAACTTCCAGCAATTTAATAGAAAATATCCGAAAGCCGAAAAGTCAGACGGCCCATTTTATATGCGGGCATCGCTTTCGCTGCGATACAATAAGCGGAGCATCAATGTCCTCAGTAATTCGACATAGATATGCTTGCGTATCTAAGAGAATTTATGTTATTATAAATGCACTAGTTCGCACGTACTACTGCGTTTTCTTTGTAGCATGACGTCAAATAATTGCATTGTAACACCGTAGCTTATACATAATCTTCTTTCACTCCCGCGATCATCGAACATAGGAAGATTAATTATCTTTCCTGTCATCCCTTTCAGATACAAATTATCGCCTTGAAATATTATGCATTGTATTCGAAAATTTCTTGTATAACATAAAGATATGCTTTAATATAGCATTTTTTCTCTCTCATTTTCTATAAATTAATTTTTTATCTATCTATTGATTTTTTACGTATAAATTACATCAGACTATTTTAATGCAATTTAAAATTACTATTATGTCAATATTTATTATCTAAAAAAGAGGAAATTTAACATAACGTTCTCATTATCTTTTTCATTTTTTACTATCATTATTGCAGTGCCTATACATTTTCATTTCTTCTTTGTCCGCAATTATAAAAAGAATGTTTTAACATGTCGCAGCTCTGAAGGGTTAGAAATGACGTGCATTTCTATCGAATTGCTTTCCGTATATCGCGGGATGATCGGCCGCTTCCGGTCTTCTCGGCAAACGGGGCCACTTGGTCAACGGGTCCGTTCTATCCGATTCTCCGGATCGCGAGTGAGAATCATATCGGACCGGTTCGTGTACAAGATAGTTCCTCGTTGTGCACCTGAGAGAGAACCGGTGTAATATCGCACACCGCATTTTCACGCAATTAGAGAGACATTTCAATAATAGTCAACTATCTACGAGTGATTTTGTGATCAGGCACGCGGTTAGTATTTTTGGGTAATAATATCTTTTGACTATAAATAAAAAAAACCATAAATTTATATTTTATATATAAATTTTAAATGTACATTATTATTTTATTATATACAAATAAGTTCCTAAATTATAAATTTTTGTCATTATTAAAAAATAATAGTTCACAATAGTCAACTTCAATTTCTAATCTTATTCAATTATTATATATTTTTATTTACTTATACTTATACTTACTTATAAACTTTCATATTTACAAATAATAAATTTTTGTACAAAATTTTTATTTTCATTTTCATTTCAATTTCTATTTTCTCTTGATTTTCTATTCTATTAATATAATATTTTATTTATTTTTTCAGGTATGTAAAAAGCTTATGAGAGCAGCTTAGACGCTTATGTTATTAATGTAGATCTAAACGGTTTAAATCTAATTAAACGGTCATTATGGTGAAAACAAATATGAAATGTGTTAATGCTTAAGTAACCAGCTTATTGATATGCGGTATCGACTCACGCAAGAGTCATAAATGCTGTTGATTATAGTGAATCTTTCACCAGGAGATTTATTTCTCGACGTAAACTAGTATTTCCTGGACGTTTCAAAATCTTTAGTATTAAGAGACTAAACGTTAAAAAATAATTGCAAAAAATATTGAATATATTCATATAATTGCAGTATTTTAACGAATTTATAGTTAACCTTTTTTAATAAAAATGTTAAGGTAATATTTTTAAAATTGTTCAATATTAACTTGAGTTTTGAATAAATTAAACTTCAAGGGAACAGAACATAAACAAATAATTTATCCTTTTAATTTTAACGCAATTAATTTTAAGTGCATTAATTTCTACATCAATATATGTATATCACTATATACTATTTGGTGCTATAATGCCCAGATTGCCGAAGCCTTATTTTGTTCTTTTAATAATAGATTCTTAGATTAGTTTTCACCTAGAGGAAATTTTATAGAAAGTTTGTAATAAAGACACATCATTTTCATTTTAATAGCAGATCAGAACACAATTAGGTGCGTTCTCTTTTACTTAATTTTATATCATAATTATTAACCCAGTTGCAATAATTCTTATAATCACTGCAAACAAATCACATCACGCGAACGCACAGTGCATCGATTCTCGAAATTGTGAGCGTATATCACAAAAGTAGCGCACGAATAATAGGTAGAAACTAAGACAATAAGAAAGCCAATTGTACGTTATTATGCATGAACGTATAGAAAGATTCAAGCATTTCCGACAAAAGATATAAATAGAAAGTCGTTAGAAATATATTTTAGATATTGGCACAAAAACTATATTCTATATATAAATAACATGAATTTAAAAAATAGATTGCCATATAGTACGATAAATATAAAAATTAATATAGCAAAATTAAAGTAGTAAAAATTTAAATTATAATATTTTTATTAAAAAGGAGAAGTTATGAAAACTTGCACACATTCACGCTTTAATTATATGTACACAAAATATATTTATATATATTTGAAACATTAACACAAAAACACCAAACTATATACAAAATTAACATAAATTAATAAAAAACAGATTATTATATACAAATTACTATATGGCATGATAAATATAAAAATCAATATGGCAGAATTAAAATAATAAATTTATATTTCAATATTTTTATTGAAAAAAAGAATTGTATAAACATGCACATTCACACTTTAATTATATGTACAATAATAATTATATGTATTTTTATTATGTGTATATATATATATATAATTTAATTATATGTACATATTTGAGTCACATTCGAATATATATAGTATAACTTAGTAAATAAAAAAGTTTACTTTATAATAATGTAATTTAAGCATTATAATTTTTAAGATAATCGAAATAAACATTTCATATATAAATAACTTTTGTAACTGAAATTTTGATTCGGTCATAATCTGTTTTTCTTAGAAATAATGTAATAAATTAGTAAGTTAAGATTTATAATGCTGATATCCGTGATATGCCAAATCGTGACCATAGGAATCTACATTTCCATAATGATCTCCATGATAATCAAAATTCGAATGTGATTCATAATGAGGTTGAGCGATGCCGTTTTTAGTGTACACTGGGGGATAATAATTTGGGTACGGTCTGTAAAGCTTAAAGAAACCTATTAGACCAGGTATAACGATCGCCAAAAATCCAAGGAACTTCTTAAATGAAGCTAATCCCAAAATCAAAGGCAATAGTAGTAACAGCTTCACTTTGAAGAGCTTTACGACAAGCAAGAACGGTATAAGAAATTTTCTGAGTCGATGACGAGCTAAAACAGATTCAAAGTTTATCTAAATATGTAAATTTGCTTTAAGAATTATTTAATAAATTTAAATAACTTATGTAACTTAATTTTAATTTTAGTTTTTAAAACAATTTCAACTATTAAATAAAATAAAATAAAGACAGTACTTAATTTTTTAATTGAGTTAACTAATTATTAATTAATTGTTTTATATAATAGTAATTATCTGATAAAATGTTTAAAAAATTAAAGATGTAAGATACTTAATAAGAATTATATTTATTTTCCTTGTAACTCTTGTAAGTAATACTTATTAAAAATAATAAAAATTTTGCATGTAGAATTGTTTTTAATAACATACGTAATTTATAAAAACAGAAAAAATTAGCTTTGCAAATAAATTACATAAAAATACCATCTTTATTAATTTCAGACAATAAATTAAGAAATTAATTGATTATGACGCTCAATGGCATTCTATTATTACATATTATATATATAAACGTATAAAATAAGAATTAGAAATTGTAATAAGAAATAAAGAAAATTTTTCTTTAAATAGACTTTCTAATAAATTCTTTAAGTTGTTCAAACGTAAGAATGGATTTGCGAGCGTTCTCTGCATAAACATATATTACGCTCTCAAATTTTTAAATATTTTCTTAAACATCTTCTATCGTCAAAAACTCAAATCTTTATGAAAAATTTCTCTTGTATAATAATTTTAAATAAGTACTTACAAAATAATGTATCCTTTTTGTTCTCAAGTGTATCGATCTCATCAGCAATTTCGTTCAAAAATCTCGGCTTATACTCATCATTAAGATCAGTCTCCGTATCAGGAATGGTCAATTCGAAGGACATTGTTTTAACAAACCTTTCCATTTTCCTTTTCATGAAATTGACCATTCGATCCCATTCTGTTTCACCGGATCTGTTCAACATATTTTACTTTAAATTTAGAAGGTACATTATTTATTATATTTTATTAATAATTCGAGCAATATATTTTTTCCAACATTATCAAAATATTTAGAAAAATTATTTGCATTTCTTAATCGCGCATAAATATTATATGTAGAAAAGAATATCTATATATATATTTCACATATACTTTTGTATCTGTGAAGATGATGACATACCTAGGTTCATTAGAATATTCATACGGCTGACGATGTACTTCCGTTACTACTTGATCAGACATTCGCTTAATTTGGACATTATCATTTAAGGAATATTCGGCATGATCGAAAAAGTCCGAAAAATAATTTAATGCTCGTGATTTGAAACATTCAGCTAAATCACCAGTTAAGCAACGTTCATTAATTTTTGCCAAATACGGATCAACATTTCGCCCAGTTCCAAGACCAATGTAATTGAATAAATCTTCTACATGTTGAATAGGATTAAATCCTCTCTGTTGCGATGAAACTTCTTTGAGATTTTCTAAAATTATAAAGTCACATATAATTTTAAACACAAAGTATTATAATTTAAAAATGAAAAATAATTAAAATAAATTATAATAATTTAAATTTTCGTCAATTAATATCGTAAAAATATATAGTACTTTCTTTAGTTAAATTATGTCAAAAAACGAGATGTTTATGAAAATTTTATATATTACGTAACGAAGAATTAAACATATAAGTTATTAAAAATTATTAATAAAAATTTATTTATACAAATAATGTTGGAAGTTAAAATACCTTACCTTGTTTATCTGCTTGGTGTTCGGTAACGCTATCCTGAAATGTAATTTTCCCGGTAGACTGACAACATGCCAGCAAGGACAATACCAAAAGAACTCCTACAATTACCAACAACCGCTGCAATTGCATTCTGCTCTTCTCTTTACACCACCTACAATCACAGGTCTCTTTATCGGAATTTTATAACAAAACATATATTGGAAGACACACAAATCACCATATCGATACAACTGATTAACATTTATCCGTTTCTGAAATAATATATGGATTACCGCAAACTATTAATTAATTTTATTATTACACTCAAATTATTTTTGTTATGTTTCTAACAAAACTTTTTTATTTTGCAATAACAAAATCAACGTTGAAATATTTTTAAGTATACATATATAAAATACGCAATTATATTACTATTATAACACGGAATATAGCAATGTGACAATATAGCTTATATGTTTTTGATTTTTCAAGAAAGTAAGAAAATTTAAATACGATCAGATATCTCACCAAATTGTCAAATTATCGTGACTCGATATTCCTTACGTGACATCCTTGCCAAAAAACGTACTCGTGGTGATCCTCAAACGGCACTCGCAGGTCTGCGAGATCGACTGTTGGCAGTCGACGCGCTGGTTCACCAAGTGCCGTTAGATGAGCGCACCAATCAGAACTAAAGGATGAAAGGAAGCGGGTTTCTGATTCCAATTTCTGATCACGCGCGCATTCCATTTGAGTAATAATAGTAATATATATCTCAGAGTCATCTCTCTGACCACAAATCTTTCAGTTAATTTGCGAAATTGCAAAATAAATTGTTGCTCTATAATATGATTAGGAATTGTAACGATATCGGTGAGTTTCTTTTAGATGAAGCAATATGAGTAGACCAAAATCTTATAAATGAACAACGAGTAAACCAAAAACTGATTTAAAAAATTAAAAGAATGCGATTAAAATAAATTTCAAATTAGTTGGCCAAAAGAACTGCTAGAAAAGAAATAAAAAATTAAAAATAATCTAAAATACATTAGACTGTATTAACTTACCTTACTAATTAGAAACTAGAGCGTAAAGAAAGAGTTAGTTTATGTAAATTGAAATACTACACGTTTCAAAATTAATTAATACTAATAGACTATGAATTTGTCGATACGTACTGGATACAGTTTTAGTCGAATGACGCCTTGACACACGCACCATCTTTGTATTTATATGGGTGTATCGCCGAGTTCAGAGACTTCAGAGAGGGGATTGGGATCCGCAAGTCGTTCCCAGAACGGCGAACAGAAAGATTTGCAAAAATTGAAAGTGAAAGTGGTGTCCAGAATAAGAACCGGAACTAGGTAGGCTTGAGAAACGGAGACGGAAGGTGCATCGCTGTAGGAGGGAGGAAGTCAATGTACTTTCATCTCCGTTTTACGATCCAACGTGCGTCATCGCCATATTAGAGGGATACGATTCTTACCGTTACCAATACTCTTTTTTTCTCGCGTCGTAATATGGTTCCTGAGCTATAAATCACTTCCTACATATACGAGATAACATTTATTATTTTTTCTGTGACGCGCTGTCATTGATATGCAGTTTTGTCCGTTACAAGGTTTCATTGATTTGTGACATGTTGTCCTGTGTGATTGTTGTAATTCACGTTTTAAAAAAAAAATAAAACTCTTTTTTGTTCCTACCGCTTTATGTCTTAAATAGGATTTTGATTACATAAATGGGTTATGTATAGTATGCTGACGCATTGCGCTGCCTTACTTTGGAGAAACCCGCATGACTGACGTCATAAATCTTTTATTGACGTACTTTGTACATCAATTTATAAATATATCCATGCAATTAATGGGATAATCGCAATTTTTAATAAAATTAAAGTTAACCTAAATACACATGCCCTCTGCGCGACACGTTTCTCGCTCGAATTGCATAAATTAGTATCTTCATCCTCACACATCACATAAATAAATAAATATCCAGAGTCACTATCATGGACCGATTGTTCCAACTTCTTGGTAAGCTAACTAACAGTTAAATCATATCTTTGTCTAATTTGAAGGAAAAACAAAGAGAGACATATGATTTAACTATTAGTTAGCTTACCAAGAAGTTGGAACAACCGGCCCTAAATCTTGTGCACGATAGTATTTGACAAATAAATATAAATTAAATATATAATAATTTCAACAATACGTCATATTTTACACAACTCATCGAATAATAATTCATTTATTTACCGATTATTCATCTATGTAAATATCTATTTAAGAAAATTCATATATTAAAATTTTTCTTTAAGATTTGCAAGAGTTCTGTGCAAATTAAAAAATATTCTTTAGTGTAATGTTGATCGTAAGCTCCTCAAGATACTCTTATAAAAGAATAAATTTCTCTAATAATATTTTCATATTAAAATCATAAGCAGATCTCATTTCTATTTTCAAGTCGCTTTGTTACGTGAAAAGTAGATTGAATCACATGTACCCGTCTCGTAATCTAAAGCGAAATCGTAAAGCGTAAATCGAGATGCTCTTGATGGTGTCAACACAGTTTCTACTTTCCAAGATGTTTAAAAAATAATATTAATATTGGCTTGTCGACAATTATGTCGGTATGATCGAATGTCGCTCTGTTCTATATAAAACATTCAAGAATCCATTTTTCACAATGCATTTTCATTGGATTTAATAGTTGATTATATGCAAGAAAGTGCATTTATTATTAAACATCTTTTAAAATCAATAACATACTAAGCAATTATAAAAAACATATATATATTAAAAATTTTAATAATTATTAAAAATATGTCTTAATTACACAGGACCACAATTTTTTTTTTAATTGACACAAACTAGACCACGTCTACTATACATATTTTGGGTCGCTGAAGTCGAATCCGTTAGCCGTTTTTGTCCACCATGTCTAAGTTTTTTGTAAATTGCAAAGAAATGTATAAAATCACTTAAAATTTCTAACCATAACCGACACAACAAATTCCTTTTAAGGGTTAAAAGTCCTAACAATGTGCTTAATTTTGATTGCAATAAATCTTCTCCAACATGTCACATACTGTAGTTATAATATGCCAAAATTCACTAAAATAGCCCTTTTTTGCAACTTTAACTGCAATTAACTCAAAATTGTGACGTGATAGAGCAATTTGGCCAGCGGCATTGTTTTTTGCGACCCAAAATCTATAAGAATCACCTACTCTAATCCCAGTTGATTTTCACAAATTTCTTTTTGTGGTCCTGTGTTATTTATGATAAAATGTATCTAAATTATTATTATCTTAATTATTACAAACTTAATTAATCCTGAATTTTCATAAGAATAATCGATAAAAATTCTGAGACTTTACTAGTTTACCTGCTACTGTAATATCGACATCGAGCAAACACTTGCTACAAATGATAATTTAGGAAACTGTGTATGGTACATCAAGAGCTTGTTGAGTTACAGAAGTTGTAAATTCGAATAATGGCGGATTAAAACTGTCTCGGGTGCCTCAAAGGCAAATCAATTTCGGATTCTCTTATCTAAGATGCTATCTCAAAATTTTAAATTAAGACAGTTTCGAAAACTTTGAAATATTATTTTTAATCTAAAAGTTTTGTTTAAAAGTTAATTAAACTTTTAATGGAAAGAAAAATTGAGATTTTGCATCTTGAAGCCCCGAACGAGCGCCTCGTGCGACCGTAGTAATCCACCACTAACAATAAGAACACCTACAAACTTTACTTAAGCACAATATCTCCGAACAAATGTTCAATCATTAACGCAAACGCTAAACTTTTTAGCGATTGCACTAGTGCATTCGATCAGAAATATAGGCCATTGCTCTTAAAGCTCGCATATTCGATGATGCGATGAGAGATACGTCATTTTTCTTTACCGCGTTTGCTATTAATAACAGCAATAACGAAAGTAAGTTATGACGTTCTCAGATCTTTCTGGCCTGAACAAGCTTGTTAATATCTTGATATGTCGCGAGCATCGCCTGATTTTGCTTCAGGGTTTGATCTTCTCGAGCGTTCGCACAATTCGTATAGATCTCTTCGCACTTGACGCCATCCTGGCCGTCTTTGGCGGCCTTCATGTATCTGAAGAAACGTAGAACGTCGGGATTGTCACTGCTGGGTTTCCTCAGCTCGTTCAGTTCCCTAGACAGCTGAGCAGAGACCAGGTTCGAGTATGGCGCGTAACGCGCGGGACTCCGATACATCGCGCACACCGCATACTCCCTGCAACCTTCCGTGTTGTGGCCGAGACGGGAGAAAACCGCGTCCAGACGTGACAGCAGGGGCGAGTAGAACGGGTCATAGTTCGTCAAAAGCAAAGAGCTCGTCGGAATCTCGTGGAAGACCTGCCACCAATAATCAATATGCGTGTTTACAGCTACGTATATTTAATGGTCACCGTATCCGTTACGCGCGCGGCTAGGTGCCGAACGAGTTAAAGCGATGTAAACAAGGAAGTGGGTCGCGCGAATATCAATGACCAATGTCAATAGCCGAATAGTATAAAAAATGGAAAGCACAGTCACATATCTATTCGTCAACGGTGTGAAAAAGTGCCAGAGGAGGAAAAGAACGAACGAATATTTTCATATGGCATACTTACCCAGTTCATTATTAGACCAAACATTAACAAATAGTTCTTTCGAACTGTCACGATTGTTAATGCGATAGCAATATGTACAAATCAACATGCATTTCCTATTAGTTAAAACCATTCGGTAAGAATTATTACTATTACACAACCAAGGATTCCATTAAACTTTAATAAGAACAGTCCTGGTAATTTATAGCTTCGTTTAAACTTCCTCATTAAATGTACTTATAGATTGCATTAGTATCCAAGTCCAAAAAAAAGAAAGTAGTGCAGCGGCTTGAAAGCCATGCGTTTATACTATGACGAGAAAATTCTATACGAGATCTGCAAGTAATTGCGCATTACTTATTCGAAAAGCTCACCTTAAAATCTTGTTTCTTAGAAAGTCCGTGCGCAGCCACGTGTCGCGTGTAGTAACGATCCGAAAGCGCATTCGCGTGAGATATTCTCGAATCGACGAATCCATAGCGGGACGCAATATCCGGAGTTTTCTGCGTCTGCATCATACTTTCGTCGTACATGGCGGATGCTGGTAATGTGCCTACCGGTTGTCGCGTCAGATAGTCATCATTGTAAAGATCAGAATTATCCTTGAACTCGAAATTTTCTTCGGATGCCGCCACAGGCGCGGCATGCGAAGATTGCGCAAAGGAGGAAACACCTGTAATTTATGCGTAACATGTATTTACACTCTTAGTTCAGGATGCTTTCTTAATTAATATTAATGCGACAATATAAACTCCATAAGAACACAAGAGACGAAGAAACCATTTTCTCAACAGAGATCTGATTTTATATTATTCTTCAATTCCAAACATTAATTCCATTTTAACTTTCCAAAATTAAAAGATTTCACTAAAATAAAGTTTATTAGAAACCGATTGAAAAGTAAACATTTATATTATAATGTTATATCTCTGAAGCTGCTGCAATTGCTAAAATTTATTTTTCAATATTAGATATCATACGTAAACATTGATATTATTAAAATTAGACACTTACCATGTACTATAAGTACTTATAGCATACTCTTTTAATAAAGAAATAAAATATGACCATGATTGTCAATCATTACAAATTGTTTCGAAATATTTCTACTTTCATAATAAAATTTACTAAATGCAAAATACATACCTTTTCCAACGATATTACCAATACTGCCGATGATACTCGGTAGGAAGAGAGCGAGTAACACACTCTTGATAATCTGTACGCCGAAGAACAAGGGTAGCAACAGTTTCTTCAGACCAAATGCTAGAAAACCAAGTCCGAATCCTGTTAAAAAGGTACTCTTTCCCTGAAACATGGCTGAAAGCAAAAGTACCAGCTCGTTAAAGCCCTGCGGTTAGCCCTGAAAGCCATGCTGCAAGCAGCATCTTTTTCATATTTTATCTCTCCAACTCCACGTGCCACGCGCTTCGCTGAAACACTCCACGTATGAATAAAAAATATTCACCGTAATTATAATTAATTTGACTGTTCACACAATGTTACACGCCTCGTTTTTCCTCATACCTCGTTTTATCGCTGGTTTAGTTCGCATTTTTGCCAATTAGCATAGACCCAACCTCGTTACTTGATTTAACTCCAAAAAGCCAATTCATGAAGTTAAAGCTTTCTCTCACACCCTAATTTTATTTATGCTAGATCGTGCTTACGAGCGTACTAGATTCGTCGCTTATCAGGTAGTTAAAAAAATTCATTGAATAATTTATTTTTTAAAAGGTAATAAATTTTTTGGAAAAATATTTGAAAAAACTACATTTCTATAAAAAGATTATAAAAAATTATCTTGAAAATTAGATTGAAAGGTGGAAATAGAAAAGATTGCGTTATTTTCTTTCATAAGAAATATTTTCCTTTCTAGTAAATTGCTCGATTACTCTCACTCCGCACCAATTAGATATTATGCAATTGCTTTACGGTAAATATCACACATAAGGATAATGATCGATACTATATCGCTCAATATACCTATACAACCGTATCGCAGTTTTAGAAAATCCACCTTTCGTATCGACAAAAGTAACGGCACTAGTACACACGCGAAAAAATCTGTAGCAAGCGGTTTAGAAACTCACAACCGAAGAACGTCCTGGCTTTCCTGGCGAGACTCAAATCCTTGTTCAGCTGTATCTTCATCACGTGTGTTCTGGCGTAACGATGAACCTTGTCCAGAAGATTCAAATCCGGATCACCGCCTTTCTTTCGATCGTTGCACGCGACGTTTGCTTCAGGGTTTCTTATTATCTGCACGGATTCCGTTACGTTATACGTGTCAACCCTTGATAGTTGATCTAAAAAATTCGAGAAGTTCTTTCGTATGCAGGAGACCGTGAGCTTCCCTCTGCATTTTGTCGAATTGGACAGAGGCTGACTGGTCGTTGAATTCATTTCAATTGGATTAGCTGTAACATTGGCCATCCTCGTCGGTTCGATCTGATAATCCGCTTTATCGTCCACGTGAAGCTCGATATCGAACTTCGTTGGTTTTCCAGGCATGTTGTGCGGATGATCATGCGGGAGTACGTCGGTTTTGTTTTCAGATTTGTGAGAGAGCGGCACCTCGTTCTCTTCGACAATGTCGTCATCGTGGCGCGCGGTCTCGTTCAAGGACGCAACCTCCGCGTAGACCTTGACCCCCACGACGGAATGAAGGCACGCAACAGCCAGGAGCACAATCGAGAATATCGCGGCTGCTCTCCCTTTTGCCATTGTCCGACCCATAAAAAAGGCACCAAGCGCTTGTCTATTGGCTAGCTACGATTATTACGAAAGGAGAACTGCATCTCGACCTGCGGCACCGTTTTCTGAAATTAAAATAAATAAAAACACGTAAGAATTAAGAGCTTTAAGATCAAATACGTAAAATAACAATTGTATTGTTTATACAAGCGCAAAAATGTATACGCTAAGTAATTGAGAAACCGATAAAGAAAAACAGAGAAAAACAAGCACATAAATTCTGAAGAATAAAAACTCAAATAGATAATATAAAATATATAAAATAATTTTGTATTGCCTCTTCTAGAAAAACAATTGCATAATTTTTCATCATTTTCAAAGAATTACCATTCTATCGATTTATATTTTCAAGTCCATTGAACTTTATCGGTTTCTCAATTGATAAGGAAAACACGTAACAGTATATAAAAAATATTATTACTCAAATTATTAAGTAAACTAACAATAACATGGCATTCTATACATGTAGTAAAACTCGGTTATGCTAGATCAGTCTTGCATGTCCTTCCAAGTAGTCAGCTGATTGTTTCACCCATGTGGGTGAACTGTATACAGAGATTCTACTAAATATTTGTAATAGATTAATTAAACAAATTCTATTTCTAATTTGTCGATATCTGCATAAACTATTTGTTACTTTTTATTTTTAAAAACTTATATTTTGATTAAGCCTTTCTTTTAAGGCAATCAACAATTAATTACCGGAAATGTATTTCTTATTAATCAATATTGTACACATAAATGGAGAGGGACGACATTCGCGTCCCTCTCCATTAATGTATACGTTTTGTTATTATTTTACTTTTTTTGGTTTTCTTTTAAATTTACACTCTTCATACATATCTTTTTGGTTTCACTTTAAATTACCTATATTTTCGATCCCCCTTTTTCTAAATTTCTTCAAAAAAAATTCTATTTTAGTAATCCGTTCTGGTGGAGACTGACGCGCAAATCTCATATCATGTTCCATTTCATTAACATCATTGTTTTTTGTATGCACTGAGGAGGACTCGAATCGGAGTCGAAACGTTTGCGTCGCGTGTTTGTACAATTGTACATTGGTTTTTTAATAAACGATTTTTTCGCCCCAACATATGGCGTTTGGCTCACATTGGCTTTCTTTTTTATCGTATTTGATCTTAAATATTGTACACCGTTACGTTAACATTAATTATAATTCTGAATTATTACAATTATTTCTTAATAAATATATTTTAATAAAATGAAATTGTTTATAGAATTAAATAAAGAAAAAAATTAAATTGATAAAAAAATCCTTATCTCATAACATTTCATTCCTCAACAAACTATGTTTATATATACACATAGTACAGTATAATATAAAATTAAAAAACTCGAATATGTGTATGCGTATACATTAATCTAAGTCATAATTTAGTCTTTAAAGATCCAACGATGCGCACGTGTTCAGTTAGAATTAATAACCGGTATACAAAGTGTACGGTTATACAAATGTCCTTTCACCCATCTATTCTAATATAATCTCACTAGCAATGCTCTGTCCATGCATTTTTTCTACATGTGCATATACTATAGATAACTTCATTCATCAATCAAACACACGACAATCTATAGAAAACTATTTATCTATTTATATACTTTTTGTCGCAAATAGGCCTATACTCACTTTCACGGTATATATCTGACATCAACAATCTATCCGCACCTAGACCAAGCGATCGGCGTCAATTTCAGCAACCGGATGACTTCTTTTAATATCAAAAAACAGCCGGTCAACAGTGCGCGCCTGAATGATCAAGCGGCCAGAAAGTTGGAATCGTGTACGACGTCCGATACTCTACTGGCAGCCGGTCTCCGTAGGATCGGCTCGACTGACCCGATCTGGGTTACCCGGCCATCCGTCTGTCCGTCCCTCTATCCATTCCTTTCCACCTTCTTCGCTCACTACGTTCGTTCATTCGTCCGTTTATTCCCGCCATTCGGTTTAGTATCTACCCTTTTTCCAAGGAAGAATCGCAAATACGACTGTTAGTCGAGGGGGAAATTTCTCCATTCAAATCGGTCGAATTCGTCGCAGGTGTATAACTGCTGAAAACGCATACTCCACACGGACGATTTCACTTGGCGGTATTTCGGCGAATGTCCAGATTGGTGAGTTCAATGAGCCTGACCGGACGCCGCCCAATGACACAGGAGATGGTTTTCTCACAGGAGAGGCAATCGCTGATGAATAGATCTTAATTTAATCGAGGAGAGGAGGGGGAGAGGAAGAGAACAAGAGGGGTAAATTATATATGAGGGGATGATCAAGATAAATCTAAATTAATCTAAGCACTCCCAATTGGTTTAGTCTATATTCTTCTTTGAAAATACTTTTGGCTCTATATATAGAATTAGTCCATTCTATTATTAAGAAGAAAATATAGAATAAAACACAATACATTAAAAAATAAAAACTTCTTCCTAGTTAACTGGAAGTTGTTAATGAATCCTCATCCTAAATAAAACCTCTCAGAATGAGGATGTGATATGCCCTGAAGGGTATAATAAGTCTTTTATAGCATATAGTCTCTTACAGTAACAAGAAAATTAAACAACTTGATTAATCAAGATTACTCTTTCATATCCATTTAATCGTCAAGTGTAAGAAATCGCGATTTTTACTAAATCTTTTTTGTATGATCTACTTTTCATATGGAAACTATCTTCGGTTATGACGTCAGCTAAGATCACTCGTTCAAGTCCAATCGAATTAGTCACGAGTTCAGTCGCGGTTGCACACCTTTACGAGCGATTTCTCTTGTGTTTTCTCGGGAATTCAGCGATCCCAAATAATGTCTGTGACCTCCGAAAAACTGGTTTACCTGATTTTAGGTTTCATCTTCATCGACATGTCGGCCAGCCTTTCTTTCGTCTTGATAGAACTGACAAATGACTCGATTACTACAAAATGATTACCATTTATATGTGACATTACAGTATACATGCCCCGTGTTTCAAAGTGCTATTTACTAATGGACACATTGACGTTAGAAGAGGAACCCGTTATAACGCCAAAAGAATCTTTACTAAAACGTCGTAGAATGTTGTCGATGTTGTCAAAGAAAAACAAATTTTCCAGGACTTTATAGCTGATAAACTTTGTATCGTAAATCGCGAAGAGCCCGTAGAAAACGGTATATGAAACAAACAGCTCTTTCTTTTTTCATAAAAATTAGTATACATATGAGACAATACTAGTAACAGACCGTACTTTAAAATTCAAATGTAGCTTTTTATGTGAATATTTTAAATTGCAAAGAAGTAATAGATTTCAAAGATGGACAAGTTTCTTTTGTCATTAAAATTTCGTAAGATATTTTCATAATAATATATACTTTTTTTACCGGCGTTTTGCAGTATTTATAATTCAGTATTGCATTAAAAAATCTTTAATCCAATTTTCTTTTGCAAAAATGTATTCTTTATAAAAAGAGGGTCACGCCAGTGTGTCACTTCTTTTGGTTTAAGTTTCACGTTCAAGCCAGTGACATATTTATCGTATTAAATCGTTCACTCGTTTCTCAAAAATGTAAGTCGCATAATATTTCCCGTATTTTTATTCTTATTATACCTTTCGCAGAAAGAAAGATTCTTTCCAAGTATTCCAAGTATTGGCATCCACGTCTAGCTTCACGCATTGAAATTAATTAAGGAGAAATTATAAACAAAGTCATTATCTTCAAACGCATGAAAATAATTACAAAAAAATTGTATTTTTACAAATATTTTTATATTAATATGTATGTAACAAGTATGTAACAATGTAATGTAATGTTACAATTTTCTATCAATTGGTCTTTTAATAAAACAGTATGAAAAATTCTCAAGAATATTATAACGTGCATTTCAACTGAGGAAAAGAAAGGAGTAGATTAACTTTTTAATTATTCTACAATTTTATTTTTCTTATAACTATAGTCATACGCACACGCGCGTTCACACATACATATACGTACACATACAAATGAAAAATAATATTAAACACGCAACCCGCCTTCAATACACATAAAAAAATTTCAAAGAATAGATTTATGAGAATTAAAATACGAAACAAATAATACATACAGATCGTCATACAGATCGTCGATTGCAAACAGAATTTTCTCCTGTTTACTGTTGTTTTATTGAAAATTATCCATATACGTAGTGTGACAGTTACAAGCGTCACTGAAATCTGACAACACATTATTTTTTGTGATATCCATAAAATTGAAATTGTATGTAGATATCTTTTCTCAAAGGGTCAATCATTCAATATGAGTTTTTGATTGACTTCCGCAAAGACAATTTTCATTTAAAAGAAAGGAAGGACTGTTCTATTCAAGCTAGATCTTCAATTGTCCACGCGGCTTTGCTTTCCGTGAACTTCATCTGTAGCATCCTGAGGAGTACCTCCGGTATTTAACGCACACTGCTCAAAACTGTCTACGTCATACGCGCGCATGAATCAAGCACATATGAATCGTACAATGTGCAGGAAATACGTTCGACGTAGATACGGATACGCAAGTCGAACGCCGTGACATGGACGATGGTCCGTTACATTAATGCGACTTTTTCGTTCGCGTATAACGTAAGAACGTAACGGTCGAGTTGCCGCGGACGAGTGCACGCCGCGTATCGATCGCCTATCCTGTGGCGATGCGCGATGTGTCGCTTCCGATTCGCGTTTCATATCCTATCATGGAGTCCAAATATTGTTGTCACTTTGTGTCGCTCGCCATCAGAGTGTCGGACGACTCTCGCACATCTTTTTGTTATTCTATAATATATTTCTAATGGTAAACAATATCTATTCTTGCAATAGAAAATATTAAAAATTGTAACAATATGGAAAATTAATTCTTTATGAAATAAAATGATCTGAATCAGAGTAGCGGCTTCAGAGACGCGCGTTGGAAAGTCCAATGAAAAACACACGCCGGGAAACTAAGATTTAATCCTACCGATGAACACGTGGTCGGTCAAGAAAAGCGTATCGAAGAAGGGAAAGGGTGAGAGCAAAATTCACCAGCTGTAACCGTCATCTGAGGCCTAAAATATGTGTCGACGACAAGTACGATGACTGGCCTCTCGCCGTGCACTGTCCGCGAGCCGATAACGGTCTTCGATCGGCTCGTGCATGGGTCACATGTGTGTATATATATATGCATGGACACACCGGTCAGGATAGACGCACGGACGCATAACAGCGGCACATGAACTGGCTTGTGAACGCGTTTGAGCCACAAACTGGGCGCTTGTCCAAATCTGTCAGTAGGTCAGTGGAGGGGCCATCGTACTCGGTCGAGTGACCTTGACCACGAATGATCCTCCTGCTCTGGTATGGTCTACCGATTTTCACTTTGAAATTTGAAAAAAGATAGCTTGGAGAAACATAGCATAAGCACGCCAAATGCATTTAGTCTCAAACATCGCAAAACAATTCCCGCTATATCGATGTAATCGCATATTTGTCACATTTAGATAATAAGCAAAGATGATTAAACTTGGATTATTTGCATAAACTTCACACTTGACATGCTGGGTATGCTCTAATTTAATTACTTTAGCATAGGTATTTATGATTCGATAGCGTCAATAAAAAATAATGTAACTGCATTTTTTTTACATTTTCAGTTAGATTCGTTTCCTATTTCATTAATAATATGCCTCGGAAAGATATTGTAATTCTAATGGTAACTCTAATAGATAGTGTACTTATTTCATATTTTGCTTTCGTTGTAAATGAAAAACTTTGATGGAGAAAATTATTGTATAAATAATCCTCTAGAAAAATTACAGTTTTGCAGTCACATATCTTTTATTAATGTCATCGAGTTATAATAAATCAGAGCTAATCAGCAATGAACACGTCTCCGATATCATATTAATGCAAAATTAGCAATAAATATTATAAAAGATAGAAGATAGAAAGTTGTATAAATTAACATCCTAAAAAATTAAAAGAGTCAGGTATTTTACGCTCTTTCACGCATTCTCGTTTGTTTAATGCGAATTTTAAGGAAAAGCCGGATGTATCCTTAATACCGTACCCTTTCTCAAAGCCCGCAAGTTGCAAAGGTTACAAATATATCGATACGTTCCTCAAATAACGGTAAGCTATGTGAAAGTTATTTCACGAGTTCTTTGCTAGAATAAGCGACGAACGAGCGTAGCCAATATAAGCGTGGCGTTTGGCGACGTTCATTCAGCGCGTATCAATTCACCGTAATTGCCACAAGCAATTTTACAGGAAATTACGCGATTACTAAGATTACACGGATCACAATTAGATTAATCGTACTTGCACTACTTGTTAAAGTGTTAAAAACTTTATGTGTCTCGATATAATTGACTTGTATCTATAGCTCGTCTTCGGAAGATTATCGGAAGATAACAAATACGAATTTCTCGTTGATGGTCGCGATACCAATCTGCAATGTTTTCACCCGTAAGGATTGCGAAGTATCTGATAACTTGGATATCCCAACTGGTAATCGTTTCTATGCCAATTAGTGTCATCTTGTCCGTATCCTGCAAAGGAAATGTCAAAATGCGTATTACGAGTTTATTATATTCTTAGCGAATAGGTATAGAAATCTTTATTCAAGATGTGCAAATTTAGTGTGGGGAAAAATTCAGCATTATTGACATGAAATATTCGTGACATGTGACATGACATTAAAGATTTTAAAGGAAATATTGACACTTATAAATATGTCAAACATAAAACACTATCGGAACGTACACTGACAGCTGTTTCAAATCTAATACTTGTCGCTGTTGGCTAATATTAAATATATGTTTATGCCAACATAAATACGTCATATGTACTAGCCCGTAAAGATGTATCATCTGTTACAGCTGAACGACGCTATCTTAACTTAGCCTACATAATATATAATTATGCAAACTACCACGTCGTGCCAGTTACTTTGTTTGATAAGAAAATTTATTTCAACATTTAGCATACATAACTCAACAACATAAAAATAAATGCACAGCCAATTTTTATTGTAAAACAAATTTCTAATACAATATTTAGACATGTATTTTCGCAATCATCAAAAAACAGAAAGAATATTTCTTAAATAATCTTACCTGTTGGATAATCTGCTGTTGTGTCCGCTGCAGTGGACCACAGCTGGAAAGGATGTGAATGATGCGTATGAGGATGTTGCACTTTGCAAATTTTTAAATGCGCAAAGACTGATGGTAAAATTAATGATCCAAGTACGAGAAGCTTTTTGATAAAATGAACTCCTAGGAAAATTGGTAATAGCAGTAGTTTCAGTTTTACTAAATTTAATAATATAAGAACCGGAAGGATTATAGACTTCTTCTTTTTAAAAATTCGCCAATCACCTGTAAAGTGAATAATTTATTAATTTTCTCTTTCACCATAAAAATCGCCATTATTACAGACCGTACGATTGTTGACATCGTTGCCGTTACAAGAAATATAAGGTAGTAAACTCTGTCATTGTGCCGTCGCGTTCATCGCTTTTTTCAAATATATGGAATATTATAGCAGATTGCATAGTTTTTGCAGTGATAATACTTGTTACGTGTAACGTTCGCCGTTACCCGAAACAAAGTGTAATAGAAGCTACGATTATACCGTCGAACACATCAGAATTTGAACGTCCCGTTATATAGAACAGTAAATACACCTTTTCTTTGATATTGCCAAGAGATCAATATGTCATTATAAGAATTTCAAGAATTTTTCATGAACCTCAAGAAAAAGAATATAAAGCGCTATGATGTCTATCAGTTTATTGTATTTAACGCAAATAAGAATATTTAACCAAAAATGAGGAAAAATGTTGCAAGAAAAACAATATAAGAAACTATTCTCAAATATTTTATTATTCGGCAGATCTGCTACACGATCTTACCTTCCGGTTCTTTGCTATCCTTCAGCCGCTCAAGTTCATCATCATCCATGAACATCAGATTCGAGGAAAAGTCTCTGGCAACTGGCGAGTTGCCTATCGTATATACAATGGCACGTTTCGTCATTAAATCCTCTACACTATCTCTAATAAAGTTTAGAGCTTCCGTTATGCCGCTCTTAAATGCTCGAGAACGTGGCAAATAGGGCAAAAAGGATTGCTTGTAAATCGATGGTATCCTTATTATTCGAAATGGTCCATAACTAAATTCCTAAATTATAATAATTTTCTATAATTAATTATATATATAATTCTTTCTTTAAAATTATAAATTATATATGCATGTATACAGTCGTTATATTGTGTGTATAATAATATTTTATCAATTTTATAATTATCTAATTAATTCTTTAGATTTCGTTATAATTCTATTAGTAATATTTAAATATAAACAAAATGAAATTTATAAAAATAATAAATATTAAAAATTAAATGTTTTAATAATTTAGTATAAAAATAAAAATATTTAAATTAGTAAATTTATTTTATCATATCTCATTTGTTACAGTTAACATTATGCAACATGAGTTATTAATTCCTAATTATTTTTAATATAATCAAATGTTGCGTAGATTATACATTGCAAACACATACCTTTTCTCTCACTATTGTGTTTAACCACTTTACGACTTTGTATTTGCCGCAAGTTGTAAAATCTTTCCTTAAACTGCACTCCATTTGGCATTTTTGAAGAAAAAGATCCGTTGTATTATCAAAAGCCAACGAATGAGTCCGTCGTGAACAAATAATTAACAAGATGAACATCCAACACGATACTTGGGTCACTCTTGGACATCGGATTTTGCGAGACCACTCGATAACTCCGAAATATGCGCACTTCATAATTTAGATCGATGACTTTAACTTTGCACTATTAATTTGGATTTTGTTAATTTCAATCAATCGGTTTATATTTCATTGCAGACAATAATGACGATCACCTGTCTCGCTTCGAATTCTTGTATAATCATTGCTAATCGTGAGGATTGTATTAACTATATAAACTATCGAGATGCATCTCATCGAGAGAGAGTTCCGTAATTAATCAAAGAAAATCATAAGTGATGTCATAAGAAACGAAGGATTATCGCATAATATCGCGCACTCTTTTCACAGAATGATGCAGAATGATGCACGTTGCAGAAAGATGAGATTAGGTGCACACGCTCACTGACAGTGGTTAGAAGGTGTTCTGACCATTTATACGGCGTGCATTTAGGTCGGTGGGGGTAACGGTCCATGGCTTAGAAAATGTTGTGCAGAGATTGCTCCTGTACTCTACGCGATATGACGTCTTAGGAGACACTCGCTGACGGTCACTGGTTGGTCGTAAAAATGCCATGTAATGACAATGAAACAAACTCATCGCACCATAAAATTCGTCGCACATTAAACGGGATATTTATAAAATGAGGAAAGAGTGCCAGAAAGATTATTCAATAGCATCGCGAATATACTCTTTTTGATAGATTTATTAATATTCTTCGCTAATCGTTTTTATGCTTTTTCATATTTACAGAAAAGTAAAAAAAGCGTTTATTTGACAAGTATAATTTATATATAGAAAATCAAACTGCTTTAAAAGCCCCAATCTAATTATTCGATCGATCTATTAAAACTGAATAAGGAGATCCTGAAAAGAATACGTCCTTATTTTTTACTAAACAAGAATATAATTTTAACGGTATATCGCAGCTGCACGACTAACTTGTCAACTCTTAATAGCTACCAGACAATCAGAAAGATATTTCACGAAGGCTTCAGACTTAGCTGAAACAGTGGTGAACCGCATCATGATAAACGGCGTGCACTATGTTAAACGTTGTATACCACATTTTCGTCCTCTATTACGTGACCGAGCGGGGAGTTTTATATCGAATTTGCAGAAAGGGAACAAACGGCAGCACGTGCCGTGATGACCGTGATAACAATGTCCTTCCGTTAGTCGTTTTAAAGATTCAGCGAAGGGTCCTCTCCGCGACATTCTCCTCCAAGTAATTGCGACATTCCTTGCAGCCGGTGGAAGCACTACATTTTCTGGTGCACCCACCCGCAACGGCCGCTCAGTTTTTTCTCGTAGATAATCACAGGTAACGTTATAATTCGTAAATTATCTCTTTGTAACGTGGAAGTTAAGTAAAATTAGGGGTACTAATTTATTTTTTAAGAAAATATTCCTCTGCCAGAAGGATCTGAAATTAAATCCCATACAATCTGTATGACCTTAATATTGTTGAATCTTATGAATCTATTTTTTTTTCTTTGCAAAAAATATCGGGATCCCATATAAAATCTTCCTGTTCTAAACTCAATTAAAAATTTAGAATTTCTCATAAATTCAGATGCAAAAATGCAATTTAAGATAATAAAATATTATATCCAGTTTAATTTAAGTTTTTAATTTAAGCATCAACTGCGAAGAAATTTAATATCAACTATTAAGAAACATGAAGAAAAGTAATGGTCGAGTTTCCGCTATAAAATCACGATTCTAAATTGTTCCAAGAATAAGAAAAAGTATAAGGAAATATGTAATTATACTGAAATATGTAATGTTATAAGTTGAGTGTTATATAACAACCAACACAAAACACGGTAAAGGATAACAACAAGAAGCAAATAGAAGGAGATTGATTGACCTATTAACGCATTGCAGTCTTAATGTGGAATCAGGATATCGTGCACACACGTGTAAGCAATGCAGCCTCTTTTCTGTAACCGGTTCGTACGATAGTCGTCTGCTTTACTCTGGCCTCACATCAAACTGTTTAAAAATCCAGATTTTTAAAAACTGTTCTTCTTCCTTGATCAATATCTAATTTTCACGGTATATCTGACTTATTTTAAAACACTTATAAAAGCAAACATCATTCAAGCGACATTATACCGTAAACGTGGAGTTGAACAAATAGGAGTAAATAATTTTAAACAATTACTAAACACATGGTAAAGACTTTTAAAAAAATCTAAATCTCTGTATTATGCTTTAATTTTACGATTTTCATAGACGGCTTTCTTGACTTGAAATATTATAAATGTATTTTAAATTAAGTTGTATTTATATATATCTTATTTAATTATATATTTTATATTGCTCATGGCAATATACTTGCTGTCTATAACTTTTTACTGATCCTGAATCAGATAGCGAACCCATCACAGTCGTTTACATTATAAGTTCCGTAACTTAGATGGTGTGTTATCGCATACATAGAAGAACTAAATTATTAGAAACTGAAAAATCTCGTAGACATCAAGCGTAAAACCTGTAATTATTAATTCTATTTTTTTATTCGTAATATGTGTTTATTAGATTGCCTCTGTGCAATTGCTAATGATTCAACGTGAAACTATAACTCTTAAAACCAGAAACACTCATCAAATTTATTTTTCTGATCACAAAAGAAGCGCAATTTGTTAACCCACTAAACTCGGACAATAAATTTTTGCTGTATGCAACGCTGGAAGACATCGACTTACTCCACTAGCCTGGAAATTTGATCTATCACATCTGCATAAGGAACATCACCGAAAGATCGTTTTTCGCACGCGACACGCGCCGACGGGGTTGCAATGGTGAGGAACGGACAAGCGTGCCATTCTTCGGTCATGTCGAGCACGTATGTGCTTTCACTCGCTGTTACGGAACGATGCAAAAAAGGACGCACGACGAAGGCGCCTGTCGTTCATCTGCACCGAGGATTATGAAGCAAGAAGAAGACGTCGCGCGACGGGCGAGCCGAGTGGGCGAAACGCACGCTTGTTGGCTCGCGATATAACCTGTTTACCCCTTTGCCCGGCTGACCCAGTACGGGACGTCGACAGGATATAAAGTGGTAATATTGCTGCAGCAGATTACCGATCTCGATATTCCAGTTTGTTACACATTCCCGGCCGGAAAAGAGATTCTTGGGAGAGGCGCAAGAAACTGTCTACGAGATCAGTATCCTCTTTAAGCATCAGATATCATCAATCACATAGATCGAAGTCTGTTAATTGAAGTCTGGTGAGTGAAAATTTATTAAAGCATATACTATGTGGAATGCGGATTTATCGTCATTTATTTTGGCAAGGAGTATGACAGATCTAAGAGAATTTTCACACAGAAAAAATACGTTTTTAATATCAATTAAAGCATATATAATCCTCTAGAAAATAATTACTTTATTAAAGATTAATAATTGTATTATTATTTGTATGTTTTCGATAAAATGCAAATAGGAATTTGCAGTTCGAAATATGTTGTTAATACAATATTTTATCGGATATTCATAATTTATATCCTTCTCAAAATAAATCATACATTCAATTTTCTCAAACACATCTCCGTATGCAAACAGATTCTGCGGTTATAAAGTGAGTTATTTACCTTAGCGTTATCAGTAAATCACTTCGACAGCTTCGTAACTATAATAATCAAGATCTGGTATTAAAAATGAATAAAAGGTGAACACGAGCTTACGAGACTTCACAGATATTAACCTTGATGCTGGTGCACGTTTACAATAATGTTATAAGCAATTTATTTTATTCTACGTTAAAAGCCGCAGCCAATCGTTAATATCCACCCTGGAGGCGAGAGATTTATCTTAGTGGCTTAGTTACGGTTACTTTGTGACATTTACGGCCTATTTCATGAAGACTGCACAGTTACATAAACAGTGGCAGACAAATATTGCATATTGCGTAAATGATATTGATTAAATAGATTTTTATTCGAATAAAATGCGTTGTTTCAAATGTTTAAGAAACATTGTGAAGATATTGATAAAAATAAATTTATATATCAAAGCAAAATATATTTATAAATATAAAATCACTTTTACATATCTTCACGGAAACATTATTTTTTATAAACTAAATTATTCTGTAACAAAGAATCTCTCTATTTTATATCAGACAGAATAGTTATATTGCAAATATAACTGACATCTATTCATATTGTGTCACGTATCATTTCAATGAATATTATTAATTCACATTCAACTCAGCAATTCGCATGAAGACATATTTGGAGTCCTCTATGGCCAATTCGTGACTAGAGAAATGTCTCAAGATTAACCCGGAAGAACATCGATTAAGGCCTTTGACTGTCATCAACATTGTGAAATCATAAACCGCAAATTGTCGCATAGCAATCCTGCACATTATGGACAGTAGGTACACATCTTATTCTCTGAGTTCTCACGGTTAAATCAGAAAATGAAGATGCATATTTTTCATCTCCATATTTTTGCTTTGGAAAATATCTCATCTTTAAATAAACAGATTAACAGTCAATGTCTATATTCATCTTCCATCAAACTCTTATGAATATGGAAATAGAGTCATTGCATCTATCTTTCAATTCACGCTTATGCAATCAACCGCCATTTCACACAACTATCATCACCGATGAAATCAATTCAAAGATTAAATCAAAAGATTTGATCACTCGAGAATCAAATCCTTTGATTGGCTTCAGAACAGCATCTCGTCTGCAATAAATAACTTTAAAGGATATGATATACAGAATAAAATATCACATGATATTGAATTCGCCGAAAGTTTATCACGATTTCTGGTATGGGGAAAATAGTGTAAATGTCAATTTCATAATATCTGGTCAAACTGGATCTACTTATCAATATTCGTAACAACAAAATTGGAATCATCCGCTTTTTAGCGTCTAGTATCGTAATCGCATGAAATTATTCAAATAGAAACTATGCCACTGTCATAGAAACTATCTTCCTAGGCGTCAATATAAGAAAGAAACATAATTGTAATCGCTTAGAAACTTATCATAAAGTGCGCGAAATCCATGTTCGCTGCATGTATCGATGTTCACGGTATTCAAGATAAGCCAACTAAAATCGTAAATATAACATAGTAGAACGATTTTTGTAATAGAAAGAGAAATAATCACTGTAATAACATTTTTTTCAAGTATAAGCTATTGAACTCTAACATGGAACATAGATGCGGAGCATAGTACCGTACCTATTTTAATTACCAATAGAACTACACGTTCATAAAGCTATAATTGATTGGAAAGAGAAGGATATTACGTATTACATTCTGTCTGATGCTATCTTCCTAAGATCATATATCATCAAATGGAGCAAATCGCTGTCAACGATCACATAGAAAATAACAATTATCTGCGATAATAAATCAAGTAATAATACAAGAAGTCAGATATTTATTTATATCAGCAATTTAAATACATGTATAGTACAAAAATGAAGTGAAATAAAAATAGAAATCGAAGAAAATGACATATACATACAAACATTTATACTAGTGTATATAAGTAATTGATATTTTTCAAGTAACTATGTTTTATATTACAAATTAAAGTTATTTCTATATATAGAATGATCTCATATCATGCCTTAATATAATTTACCGGAAGTTAAATCCGATTGAAAAGTACTATGCTCCAAAATTTTAACGGTAAATTATTATGACTTTGATTATGCAGATACCTGCACACAATGTGTCGGAATATTCTTATCGGTAAGTGGTATTTCAATGCAACGTTAAATCTTCAATAGAGTGTGCACATAGGAAAACCTGTTATGTTTCGCATGAGATACTTATCTCTTAAGGTTGGGAATAATGCGACGTACGTACGTCCACAAATAAATATATCTTGACAACACAGTGAATATGCACTTCTGTAACCTTCCACAATCTCCCATTCTACATTCTATATTCTCATTCCATCTTCGTATCTTTCATTTTCGGTCCCGGTTCCATACTCAAACATGTAAGTAGGCTACTGGTGCATCTCTGTTATTATCATCATCTTACTATTATCATCCTGGTATTAAACTTGACACGAGGAGAAAACAAGAATTAACAGAATGGTTGTGTCTGAAAACAATTTATCCGGTAGTAGCTAAACGTTGTTTCGCAAATTATCACCCGATCAGCTATCATATTAACACATAGATATTATTTCTTTCAGCAAATATTTTCCTGGATTCCTTGTTGATGGTGTAAGAATAATTTCTGTTTTAACAAGACATCATAAAATATAATACATAAATTAAGCTTTAGAATAGTTTTGTGCGTTATTAATTCCGAATTAATTATTTATTCTGTCAGATACATTGACATACAAATGTCTAATCATGAATGTATCTTTTCTTAATATAATATTTATACTCCTCATAAAATATTGATACATAGCCGTCCTGCATAATTCCATTCCACAGTTAAAAGACATATGTCATACATACATTGGATTAATTAGAGACCTGCGGACATTAAATTGTGCTTTGTTATGAGGAAATATATCTTGTAGTCTTCTACCCTGGAATGCGGATTAGGCATACGATTATAGCCTTAATATACATATGTATTCCACACAGTATGTACATACATTTCTATTAAAATTAACGTCATGAAAATACGTACCAATTTATATAATTCGCATTAACAACATCGATAAATATAAATTTAGCAAACGCATGTACATATTTTAAATATGAAACGTTAATTTTGTGAAAAAATTTTTTGGCATTCCGGCCATTGAAATTGCGATTTGTTTGCGGTCACCGCATTTAATTAGTGCTGATAGGATTATATGGTTCAGCAGTACAATCTATCTCGCAGATCGATTCGTTAAAAAAATAAAACATCGTTCGCCATCATGTCTGATCTATTTTTTTAAACAAAAATTAGTTTTTTCTCTCTCACGAGATGATGCTAATGAAGTATCAACATTAAAAACTGTTACCGGAATTATATCAAAAATTTTAAAACGTTCCCAGCCTAATCAAATGTGCTAATAATGTGCTAATAAAATTTGTTAGCTCACAATTATTGTGTCATAGTTGTGTGCAGATAGTTCCGGAATATTCCAAGTTAAAATAAATAGACAAAAATAGTACCAAGTAATTAAACTAAAGACAGAAGGATAATAAACCTAAAAAAATTGCGCCATTAAAATTATATCAAGTTATATGATACTTTTAGTAAAGTGGTTTAGAAAGTTCGGGAAATGATTAGGCATTCGCTAAAACGTATAGCGTCAAAAATATGCCAATCAAATAATAATATAAAGTATAAGCGATTGACATCTCGGCGATTGACACAGTACCCTCGGTAACACATGAAGATACATAACTCTCGTATCGATGCCAGATTTGCATCATAATAGTTGGATATAATTCTATATAATTTGAAAGATTACACTACACATTGTACATTTGATCATCCGATGCTTTATTCATTTTAGTCAGACTTGGCATAGATTTTCCTTTCTTGTTGTATAATGCGAAATATTGGTTTCTAGATCGATGTCAGATATTTGCATAGTAGTATTTAATTCTCGAACAGCTATAATAAGAATATTTATTACCGGTTCCATAATATTCATTGATTATGGAAAGAAAATGCAAGTAAAATAGAATATTATATTAGTATTGTACATGAAGTAGATTTTTAAATGCAAGTATACTTTTTTTAAAAGCTGTAATAATTTTAGAAACTACGTAAATATAGAAAGAAAAGTAAATATTAATTTGTTCCAAGCTGTTATTTGTAAAATTATTAGTATATCATTAAGATTAAGTCTCATCAATCTTCTAATTACATAATTATTATATATATAATTAGAACATTATCTTTCATAATCACTAAAAAATTATGCGTTAAATTCTGATGTAAAATGCTTACAAAAAATGCTCATAAAAAAGAAAAATTATCCTTATTTAAACAAATCATTACATACTAATATTATTATAATGCTACGTATAAAACATATATAAACTTGATTAATAATCATTTATATTATCAATGGCCAATTAAATTAGGAGAAAGTAACGTTAATATAATTTCGTAACGTATATATATTCACATATTTGAAATATATATAGAAACGTAATCCTATTATTTTAAAAAGATAGTCATAGCAGTGAAAAGTTTCTTTATTATCACTACCATGCGATTAATTAAGTAAAGTCACTTAACGGTATTATCACCTTGAAAGTGAATTTTTTGTCCCAGAAAGCTCATTTGACAATCAAATGTGCTACTTAAAAATTTAAACACATCGAAGTCACATGATGACAATGCTCATCCGTTTTGTGCGAGATTCATTTAATATCATAAAAATATTATAATTTTGTAATGACATTTATCAATACAGACTTAATATTACCGATATGGTGTGCGTGTATGTGCGTGTGGTAAGTATGTAATGAAATTATAAGCTCGAATATTATAAATAAATTCTGACTGAAACAGATATTTATATATTTCCAATATGAAAAAGTTATTATGTTAGATGTTTGTCAACTTTTAAGCGTTATATTTGAAAATCGAAAACATTAAACGCTTACGGCGAGATTACGGTTAAATAATAAGGTGCTGGGTTCTGACCTATGCAAATATCGCAAAACAAATCCGGTGCTTCATTGTCACTATCCCTATATTCTTGATAAGCACATTTCTTTCAACAATATAAAGTACATTCACAAATTAATAAATCAGAAATTCGAAGTTTGTAATTTTAGATTTTGATTTGAACTTTATATTCTTAATATATATCACGTGCGTTTTTCTTTCTCTGAATACTGGAATTTGGATCATCGCACTCTTGCAAGAAACTCGAAATGCAATATCGAAATAATGTTATCGCAATACCAGTAAGATAATGTTTATATAAAATTAGTTTATCAATTTCTTCTTCGTCTTTTCTTTTTATTACATACTTTATTACATACTTTTTATTACATTGTTACATCGAATTTATCAAACATAATCCAGTTTCTCTCATGTCTTGTCTATAAAATTAATATTACGAACCAATATTAATATCTTCAGTTACATTGATAAGTTTTTATCAGTTTACACACGAAAAATCTCTCCGAGTGCCACCATCTCGTGGTAAATGCGCCAAACGTAGATACTGCTGGACGGTTTGTGCGCACGCACCAAGTCTTATCGATGAGAGTTCAGCGCGGCGAAGGCAAAGCCACCAGCGACAGAGTTGATGGATCGAACGAGGGGAGTGGAGAGGAAGAAACGGCGCCGAACGTGCGGAAGCGGAGCATGGTAGAGAGAGAGAGAGAAAGAGAGAGGAGAATCAGCGGCTGGACTCTGGAGCGGGTCAGTCGGCTGGGAGCTGGGTGATCAGCCTGTCTTGTAAACGGTCGTGAGACATCACGTATGCCGTCTCTCTGGAGGCTGACGGGCTCCCAGCAGGAGTGCAGGTGCGACGAAAAGGCGACGACGATTCGCTAACACGTCATCGTCACGGTGAAGTGGGGAAGAGTAGGTAAAGGTGAGGAAGAAAGGGTACAGCCAAACGGACTCAAGGTCGTTAGGAGCAAAACGAAGAGATGTCGGGAAGAAAGGAAATTGGAGCACAAGATAGCGCGCCAAAGGAGATAGACATCGATAAACCGTACTGGGATCAGAGCACTTACCGAGGAAGGGCATTGCACTTCTTGACGGTAACGAACCCGCTCAATGTCTTCGCCACGAGCCAGCAGCTCGAACACGCGCGTGATGTCATCACGAAGTACAGGTAGTCGTTGCTATAATTAGTTTCTTTTTTCCTTTCGCTCAGTTGAAATGCATAATCGACGCGGTGACATCATATGTCATACTACGCACGTATAGAACATATGTATCAATTACAACGGTATTCTGTTTACACCTTGAGTTGGAGTTTCGAGTTACTGCTAGTTTACTTATCATGCATTTAACTTTATGCCAAAGAAAAATTGCAACAAACTCTGTGTGTAGCATAAATCATATATCTTCATTATTTTACACTTTACATCTCTTATAAATTATTCTTCATTTTTATATTAATACGACCAATACATTTTTTTAAATTTGCTATATAAGTACGAAATAACAATCCGTATGTAATTTTGATGTCGCAGACAGGGTGAGGTCCTGGAAAAACAAGGAATCACTGAAAACGAGTTATGGAGATGCAAATATCTTTACGACAGCGCCTATCATCCTGATACCGGCGAGAAAATGCTATTAATAGGACGTATGAGCGCTCAAGTTCCCATGAACATGATGATAACCGGCTGTATGATGACGTTTTACAAGTACGTATTCGAAATTGTCGTTGCACAAATTTTTATCGTAATATAGCGCGATAAGAATAAATACTTTGACTTTAAGTGTTTTGTTAAGACTTATATTAAACAACTTTAGCGTAATCTTTCGATAATTTTATCTCTCAGCGTTTACATTTCTCGAAACGACCAAAACCATAAAAGAAAAGACTGCTTAAATATAATTATTTCTCAATCTTGAGCAACAGAAAGTTTAAAATCATTCAAACATTGTAGAAACGTTTAGGAAGTTGTTGTCGTTTAAGAAATCGTTAGAGAGATTGTTGCTTAGATGTCTCTCTGTAGCAGTTGGTAGAAGCCTGCGATTATTATCGCGATTCATTATTTACAAATCTCGTAGATCAACGCCGGCTGTAATTTTCTGGCAGTGGGTCAATCAATCGTTCAACGCCATAGTGAATTACACGAACCGTAGCGGTTCGAGTCCGATTCCAACGGAAACGTTAGCGCGGAGTTACATCGGCGCTACGGGAGGCGCCGTGATAACGGCGTTGACCCTGAACCGTCTTGCTCAACGTGGACCACCGCTGGCAGGCCGATTAGTGCCGTTGGCGGCAGTCGCGGCGGCTAATTGTGTGAACATCCCTCTCATGAGGGTTACTGAACTCCAAAATGGTATTGAATTACAAACCGAGGATGGCACGAAAGTCGGCCACAGTAAACGGGCAGCTAAACAGGCGATCGCAACTGTGACGTTATCACGAATACTTATGGCCTCTCCAAGCATGAGTAGGTTTCGTTGCACTTACTTCATTAATCAATTCTCTTAGCGAGTTTGTCACTAAAAGCCGATTACGCTAACATTAATGCTAATTTTAATCAAATGAAAATTTTTTCTATACTCATATTTTTGTATGTGGCATATTATTCATAAGCAAAAGTTATGTAAATAATTATGTTATTGTCATATTAACTATTTAAATAACTAATCTAAATTTGTTCTAAATAGATTTCGTCTCTTTTAAAACAATTAATTAAGAGCGTATAAATATTATTTATAAAGGTTTATAGACGATGTAATGGATAGCATTTTATTTTATTGTTGCAGTATTGGCGCCAATAGTAATGAATTATCTAGATCGAAGACAGCTGTTGCGTAATGCGAAATGGGCTGCCGGACCAATTCAAGTTTTCATTTGTGGAGTGTGTCTCACTTTCGCGACACCGCTTTGCTGCGCTCTTTTCGCACAACGCGTCCCTATCTCAATAAATCAACTGGAATCCGACATACAAGAGCAAGTACGATCGCACGACAGCAGTCTGGAGACCGTATACTACAATAAGGGTCTTTAAACGATGGGGCAGAATACCACGTACACGGAAAAAAAATATTCGCTACCATAGTTAATTATGATTTGCTAAACTGTGTTTGCTGTCGTGACTATAAATTTCTAAACTACAGCAAAATGCTTGCTGTAGTTTAGAAATTTATAATCACGACAGCAATGAAATAGGTATCATAGCTAAGATTTTGCTGTCCATATATTACGACTGCAATTTAGTTACCACGCAGTTTTTAGCTACGGCAGCTACTTTTTTTCCGTGTGATACTTGAATATTTTTACCGGCCCAAGGACATGGCCTACTCTTGAAACTCAGGTATACACGAGACATTCCCGAACAGAACATTCGAAGGCACACATTATTATCGCGGACTTCCAATGATTGCGTAAGCGATTCGTTTTTGTGTTGGTACTTATACTTCCATAAATAATTGATGTTCGTAATAGTGAAATGGAAATTTACAAATCATCATACCAGGGTGTCTATTCAATCTGGAAAAAAAGTTCATTGAAATTTTCCTGATTTTCCTAGTATTTTCGTTCAAATTTTCATATAAAATTTTTTTTTAAATCGTAGTGCATTCGGAAATTTCTTGAATTCCGATAAAAATACCCTAATATTCTCCAGCAAAAAAATTCTTGAAAATTTTAAATTTCCCAGGTTTTTTCAGATAATAGATACCCTGCTTATGATTCAGAAGTGAGTCATTTTACATTAGCTATATACGTCCAAACAAACGCATACATATCTCTTCTTCTTCAGCCTGTGTATGTATAACGAACATTTTAAAACTTAAGAGATCTAAATGTTTTTTTCTTATTAAGTGAGAAAAGGTAACGAAGACAATAAAATTCAAAGTTGAGTGTTTGAAACAAGCATTTATTATATATTTTAACCTAATTTATCTGTGATATAGCTTATGCATTGTGGTGGCTATTCAAAACAAGCACCTCGTAAGGTGTCTGTTGTATGTCGCCAACATGTTTTACACGAGGAGGCGGTCTGATTTTACGGCCGAACCTACCAGTTTTGCGTTGCCACAGACCGCTCCTTGGTCGATTTCCCAATTCCCTATTTTTCTGCGCGCTACCAAGTTGCGTGGAACCGTGTTCGATGTTCGATAATCGACCAATCGAAGCCATGCACGATTCGTGCAAGCTAAAAGGTTTCTTGCTGGGCATCTGTACTATCACGCGATCCCCGTCTCGCCTTAATACCGTTCCGTAGGTGCCAGCAGAGTGAATTAGAAACCCACCCAATCCCGGATATTTCTCTACACAATGAACGATGGTTCCTGTGGGTAAAGCACCGAGAGGATAGGCGTCCCCCTCCGATGGTCTCACAGGATGACGCGGTATTCCCTGATGAGTACGTATTATGTCGCCCGGCTTCATGTTTTCTGTAGCTAAAATGTACTTGAGCTCACGACCACCACCGACTAACGCGACTAAACTCGTTCTACAGCCGTCCTTAAAGACCTTTAGAACTTTTTCTTCCTTCGGCGGTTCATTAAGATCCTTAGGTCCATCCCTGATCCACTTGATCCAATGAAACTTGTGCTTTATGCCACCCCCGATACCCTTGGCTACTAATCTACCTGTTCCAATAACACAAAAACAATTCATTTTCCTAATGACGATCATATCTAGCTTCAAATAAGATGCTTCAGCACGAAATATATTTATAGCGACATATTTTTTAAGGAAATATTTATCTCGATCAAAGGTATCGATATTGGATAAAGATTAATTTTAATTCAAAAATTATCTTTTAACTTTTCTATCCAGAGGCATAGCCAGGATTTTATTTCGGGGGGATTTTTAAAAAATTAAATTCACAGAACTTATAATTTTTTAAATTAAATAAGATAACAATATTCGTTCAAGATATTTTTTTAGACCTTAAAGCATTTACCATTTCATTTCTCTCTTGGCTTTCAACCTTTCATTTTCATATTTTCATATTTGGTTCCAAAATTTCGGGAGGAATTTATCCCCCTAATCCCCCCTACCTACGCCACTGTTTCTATCTATAAATCTTATAAAACAACCTAATATAAAAATCATATTGTATAGATACGTGTGTGTTGTATTTTGGTATAACGTTTGCAGGGTTGGGTAAGTTAAATCTTTTTTTTAACTAAGTTAAGTTAAAGTTAACAGCCTTAAAAATTTAACTTAGTTAAGATACAAGTTAACCCATAATGAAATTAATTGAATTAAAAGTTAAGTTAATAATAAAAAATAATTAAAAAGTTAAAAGTTAAATTTGTTTTATTTCATGATTTCAGGGTTTTACAGTCTTACGAATAAACAGAAATAACAAACATCATTTTATTTATTATACACTTTATTTATAAAAATACT
>NJRL01000043.1:445052-462529 GCA_003063815.1 Aphaenogaster rudis
TAAATTAAAGTTAATAGTTACCGAAAAAATGTAACTAAATTAAGTTAAAAGTTAAGAGTCTAAAAATGTAACTAAGTTAAGTTAAAATTATTTAACTTTTTAACTTTTTAACTTAACTTTTATCTTTTTAACTAGGCACTACCCAACCCTGAACCAAATCTTTATTTGCAACGAAATAAATTGCGCCTAATAAAGGCTGATACATAAGTTATCTACATTATCTTCAAGTAGTTTTCTACTTTGGTCACAAACGGCGTAACAGCTGCTGATTGGCTCTACCACTTTTTATATGTTCAGTTAGATAGAAGAAAAATATCAGCCATTTTTTCTACAGATAACATTTATATATATGCTCGATTGCGCTTTTCTCTTTATCTAGGACTCTAACTTAAGACCTTCTTGAAATAAGAACGGACTATGAATACCGCCCTAGCAATCTGTACGGCAATGCATAGGATGACGTGCATTGAATACAATTTTATCCCTGTTAATGTGTAAAAAATCTACTAGTAAAAGATACTACAATTAATAATGCATATACAATCTAAAAAAGGAAGATAACATTAGAATAACGATCTCACGTACCTGTAACAGGATCCCTGCCTGCTAAATTCGTAACTCGCAAAGGCTCCACCGTGTATTCGTCCTTATAATGGACGACTCTTCGGAAAGCTATGCCGGTGCCCGGTTTTGGTAGCTTCACGAGTTTCCATTTGTACCTTCTTGGCACTTGGGACAACACCGAGACTGTTAAACTGGCGAAATTAGATATTTGTTGACCGAAGACACAACGTGTCAATGCCACAGCAGACATCTTGGATCAGATTGAACTACATTAGGCTTAGCAGTGGTGCCATCTTTGAACGCAGTGTTCGCCGTGGCTCTAACAGATTTCATACTTTATCGTTGGAGAGTAAGGTAGGTGTTGCTTAATAAAATCAAGCGCATAGACCACGCATGGCCAACCTACGGCCCGCGGAGCAGTTTCATCCGGCCCGCGACAATATTTTGAAAAATAAAAAGTTCAAGAAAAAAACTATAAAACTATTTTTATTAAAATTTAAATTTAACATTAAAAACAGTTCGGTATTTGTTCTTGTAAAAAATAAAAAATTTTTAACATTTTTAAGACTTTTTTATTAAAAAAAAAATAAAAAAAATTTAACACATCCGAATCCCCATACAGCACAGAACATTGCAGTAGCATTGCAGCAATGTTTCGACAATGTTGTTATGTTGCTGCAATGTTGCTGCAATGTTGCTGCAACTTCTGTGCTGTATGGGTCTGAATACGGCCCGCGGAAAGTTTGAAAATTTTGAACGTGGCCCGCGAATTAAAAAAGGTTGGCCATGCCTGGCACATAGACGGCTATAAACTTTAAGAAATAGTCAAGAAAGTTCACCGCTGATTTGAAGTTTATATATATTTATAATGCACGATGTATAACATATTTTTTTAAACGATAATTAAGGATTCTCATTAAAAAATTAAATTAAAAGAGGGCTAATGAGAGTCAGTGCAATTAATAAATGCACAATAAATATAATTAACGATTAGGATAACGTTACATATAAAAATTTGGTCGAACGTTTCGGCTCATCTTTGAGCCATTTTTAATGACATAATCCTGCATAATCCTGTTATCGTTCCTTCTCCATCCCACAAAGCGCAAAGAATACTTTTTAAAAATTTTTAAGGTATAATTTTTAAAAAGATTAGTATTTAATATTTTTGTATATATCTACAGTCAAACCGAGATGTAATAACACTGCAGAATATATCTTTAACTGCATTTTAGCTAAAAAAACAGATGTTAATTTTACAAATTAACTAACTGATTTTTAAAACATTATCGGGTTGACTTATATTTAACTTGACTTGCAAATTCAAAATTAATATATCTTCACAAATATTTCAAAACTAAAGAGAGAACTAACATGCATCCATATTCTTTATCAAAATTTGCTGCGTAGATTTTAAACAAATAAATTTAATAATTCTTACACAAAATATGCGATTTTATCAGAATTTTTGTTGTACCTTCGAAATCGCACTACACAAAGTCGTACGATCAAAAACGTGTCTAACTGCAGCGCTAATAATAAGGTTGAAGTCGCGCGGACGCGTACAGATATGACGCGTCAATTAGCCGACATTCCTTAAGATTTTGGCCTTAAGATTTTGGATAAATCCCGCAAAGCGATAATGAATAAATGTTGAAATAACCTGCCGCGTTATTATATCGGCGAAGGCCGCGCGCCGTCCATGAAGAACGCGCACGGGGTCCCACATAAAGGAACGAGCGAACGGTGTAGAGGGGAACGCTTAATTGGCCCGGGGTAATTATTTTATTAAGTGAGAAGATGGCGGATGGAATGCTAAGAGAGAGCACGCTGGTGCGGTCTGCCGACTAGGGGACGCCGACGGAAACGGCTCGGAGGAGGGAAGAAGGGGTGAAAGTGAGGGGGTGGCAGGGTCGGATAGCGCGACGGCGGCGGCGGCGGCGGCGGCGCGGCGGGTGACTGTGTGGAGAACGTTTAAATACCTACGTATCCACCGACGATTGTACTCCGTCAGAGCGGCAGTTTTCCGTGTAGGTGAAACGCGGCCGCAACTCTCGGTCGTGTATGTATGTACATGCCTCACGTGCACGCGCAATTCTCACCGTCACGCACGTTCATACCCATGCCTCCCCGGGCGTCGTTCCCTCGTCTTCCTCTGTCTTACCGCGAGAGAGAAAGGCGACAGCGAGGGAAGAGGCCACAAGATAAAGGAGGATGCTGTACGCTTTTGCGCGCGCGTTCAGCGTCTCCGCGTTGGTCGTGAAGGAGGAACATCTATTACCCCGTACATAGACCGGAAGGGGGACCGGAGGAGGTGGAGGTTGGAATCGTCCAGGGAGGGGTGCGGGCAAGAGTAGTCGAGCGGCAAATTGTCCGCCATCTTACCCACCTTATACCTTATCTCACACCCTCGCCCGTAACCACCCTTATCCACCCCTTCCTCCGCTATGCTTTCCTCCAACCAGACCCTCTCACCCTACACACGCCGTTCTCCCCCGTACCCCCGCTTAGCCTGCCTCTTCATCGTCCTCTTCCTCCTTTTCCTCGTCCTCTTCTCTCCCTTACCCTCCCCTCTCCCGCCCTCTTCGCCCGTCCTTTCTCTCGACAGCCCCCGCTGCGCCGCCGCTTCCAAAGCTTTAGATTACCTACCCCTTATAAGCGCTCGTGTTGCCCATTTATTACCACGACTCCCGCGACTACCACGACCGAAAGACCAACCGCCCCCACTTCCTTCCCCGCGCTCCCTTTCATCCTTCACCGTTTTCCACCGTTCATCCCTCCTTCCTGCCTCCTACCACCTTCGACGCGCACCGCCCGCGTATTTCCTTCGTTTCTTCGTTCTGTTCTCAAGCACCGCTGCGATCCTTATTAACGCTTTAACGCTACCATTACATAACTACGCGTGCCCGCTCCACGACTCGGGTGGCTCGAATAACACGATTAGTCGAGTTTACAGAGAATTACTCATACTAGGAACTATGTCTCCCTGCAGCGCGTCGCTGCGCTCTATTCGTCTAGATTTAACAGCGATCGAGCGACTGCGGAAACAAGCGGTAGTTAACTAATGAACACTCTCGTATTGTGTTTACGTGTTACCGCTGTCACGACCGATAATGCCAACTCCATTACACTTTGTTTTCGGAGTCTTCTTTTTAATCTTAATCGTATCTTTTTGTTTTTCATTATTCTCGCACTTTTCTCCATTTCATCCTCGATACCTATCTTCTAACATCTTCTTTCGTCTCTTTTCTTTCGTTTTCCGACATTGCTCCCGCAGTCTTTATTATTCTACGAATTGTACGTAGTAAAGGTACATCTGTTTGAAACGTAGCACTGGTTCCTATCAGCTCCTCAACCGCGAATAATATTAATCGTGTTTGCAGAGAATTACGAATACGAGAGCCGCGATTGTTCGGGGCATGCTATTATTCTCCATTCGCTTAAAATTTAGAAGAATGTACAATTTTCTAAAAGAAATGTATTGTACTAAGTGTATTATACTATAATGTTCATATGGTTCACGCGTTGTCGTATTCGACATCTTTCCTGAATAATTTTAAATAAAAATGGATCGCCAAAATCAACTTCCCCCACACATCTCGTTTTTCTATTCTCTTTTTTATTTTTTTCTACGTTTCATTTTCATTTGGTTTTCAACCATACCCAACATTTCCTTTGTTTCATAGTATTCCCGAGCATTCGCTTATTATCTTCAACACTTACTATTATATACCTACGCTCGCGGTTTACGGCGAGAGATTCGAATAACACGATTAAGCGAGTTTACGACGAATTACGTGTATTAGAGCTATCAAAGTGACTACCGCTTTTATTCGTTTAGAGGCATAAACTATCGATCCCTTCTTTATAATGAAAAGTACAAAGAGATTGAGAGATCACGCTTTGGGAATGTACCATGCAACATTTCTTGTCAAACATACTAATTTCTCCTGAAAATTATAGTTCTTCCATTTCCTCGTACATTTAACACTAAATGTGTCAGATTCTGTGCTTTATGTGCTTAATATGAAAATCGCATACGCGCAATGTAAACAGATGAAATGGGACAACGCAATGAGAATTAGACGGCTACATTTAGCGCTAAATGTGTGTTTAAAATTCAAATGCGTTGTTTATATTTCTGACGTAACTCGCACTAAAGCTAAAGCTCATATATTTATTTTTCAACCATGCGATAATTAACTTGTACATGCTTGCATCACGAAAAGTCACGGCATTGTTCGCAACGTGAGCAGGGCACTCACTTTTCGCGACGCGTGCTATATTTAAAATTAACATACTAAACTGTGTGTGTTTGCTAAAGAGCTAAAAGTTGCAAACGCTAAATTGTAAGACAATATTTTGTACAATAGTACGAAAAAATAAATTTTTTAATGCATACGCTAATGAGATAAGATTTGAAGTTATGTTAAAATGTAATATAGTATACAGTTATCATGCTGTAAAATTTTTATTCTTGAAGAACGAGTGACTTTGACGCTTTTAAGTGCGATGCAGTTAGTCTCACGTAATGTCACGCAAGTTATTTTATGTTGATCGCAAGCAGTGGTATTTAATGTGTACGGCGCGGCAATTTTCACACGGGATTTTCGCCCGCTGAAAAATAACCCTGATATTACTATATTAGATACGCGAGAAAAGTTCGAGGAGGCGAGAAAAAGCCCGAAGGAAAAAAAGCCGAGAATGGCGGTCGATGAAACGTTTCCGCAGGGACGAGTTGGAATGAACCGCGCGCGGAAAGCTGCTGCGGGGGAGGAGCAATGAGCGACGGAGGGAGCGAGAACGATGGAAAAAAAGTAGGCCCGCGCGCAACTACGGGAGAGATAAAGAGAAAAACAAAGAAAGATAAAAAGATAGATGGAGAAAGAGCGAGCCGAAAAGTGCGACGCGGGGATGGCATTTCGCATTGTAAAGTTTTCCGGGCGACCGCAGGAAAAGGGTAGGACGACAGGAAGGACGACAGAGAGGACGACGAAAGACGAAGGGGACGAGAGAGGAAAGCGGTCTCGGTTGACGGGCAGTTGCTTCGGCCCTGTTCTCGTTCGTTTCCTCTCAATTCGTCGGCCAGCGGTAGCGGAGAGAGATCTACACACGGGGACGGGGGTGCGGGAGAATAGAGTCGCAGGATGACGCGAGAGAGTCGACGATGGGAGAGGGAGAGAGATCCGCGTGATGAGAAGGGGAGTACAGGAGAGAGTTGCAAAGCATTACGCAGGATGGCACGACTGCGGGGATGCTGCGCGAGAGGAATAAAGAGGAAGAGAGAAAAGGGGGGAATGTGGAGAAGGAGAGAAAGAGAGAACGGAGGCAGCCACGGCCACGCCGGTAGGATGACGGGACTGTTACGAAGAGGTGAGGAGTCAGGAGGATACGACCGAAGGAGGGTGCAAATAATAACAATAATCATATTTCCCGGCAACATGGCCGCTGAAAGAGGGTGGCCGCCTGGTATACGCGTAGGAGGGAAACGAGAGGGAGAGCGAGAGAGAGGGCAGGAGGGAGGAAGGCAGCCAGGCACAGGCAGGGAGGGTTATCATAATATTACAAACCACCGCCGCAGGGACGTATCTATACAACCCCTCACCCTCGCTCGCGCTCATCTCTACCACCGCTCGTCCTCCCATCATTTCATCCCCCTCCTTGTCTGCATCCTCCACGCGGAGATTCGCGTACACGGTACCTACCTAAGTTCCCCGCGCGCAATTCGCACGAACGGTCGCATCCGGCAATTGTCGCGTTATATACCCCCAACCCCTCGCGCGTCCTCCTCGCTCTCCATCGCGTCTCCTCCGCCGCCGCTTCCTCCACGTCCTCTATCCGCGATCCTACCACCACTGGCTCTTCCTCATCCTTCTCTCTCGCGCTCTATCTCGGCCTCCGCTGTGTTCTCCGTGTATACGATCCCGTAGAAAATGTACGCCCGCATCCGCGACACGATCTGGCTTTAGTTTCCACGCCCAATGGCAGTCGCCGTTCGACGCGGATTCTCGCTTGACGAGGTTCATTCGCAGCCCCCATTACACACCCTTCCCCGCGCCATCGCCTCTCCATCGTCCTCATCCTCGATACCGACGCGGCGAACGGGCCGCGTACGCTCGAGAAAAATAATTACCTATAAATTCTATGCCGCCGAGGTTGATGCTTTCGAACGCCCGCGCGTTTCGCTCCGCTCGACTCTCTCTTTCTCTCTCTCCTCTTCTCTTATTTTATTTTTTTCGCATTTGCTCCCGGCGAACAGCGCATTGTTCACCATTGGCGTAATATCTGAACGCGAAACGTCGGACTTCTCTACCGACGATTGTCTTCATGGCAGTGTTAACGGCCGATTCTCTTTTGTTTTCTCTTTTCCTTTTTTTTTGCACGCGAGCCGCGAATATGTCGAAGCGCCTCGAATACTCGTCGCCGCTGCCGCGCTTTCCTGGTGCCGGGCGTATTTGTCCGGTGCTCGCGCTCGCTTTTGTTTTAATTGTACAGCGCGCGCTCGAAACGCACGGAAAAAAATCCCGCTGGAAATGCTGCGCACTTGCAAACGAGCGGGAATATCAAAACTACGGATAACTCGATGGAATTTTAATGCCGCTCCGCTCACGCTTACGCGCCGCGGAAAAAAGCCGCGTATTTATAATCCCGATTTTGTTAAGATGGTTTTTTAGATGAATTATGTTATTTAAATTCTCTCGTTAGTAGGAAATTACTATTTGCGTCGCATTGATGGGATTGGCAACGAGGTGTAAATCGTTATTCGGCGCAATTGTGAGAACGCGCGTGTTACAAATTTCATCACCTATTTCAACGCTTGTACAAGTTCTTAAACTCTACGCAGGCTAACGCGCGCGCTCATTAGTTCCTTGTTCATTATCAATTAGCTTGTTGAAATCTGAATCTAATCTAAAGGATCGAATTATACATTTAATTCCTAGATTTTTCTATAAATCTATGTTTCTAAACATATAATATATGCATTGCATTCTAACATGTTTAAATAAGTTAAAAATAATTTTAAATGTTATTATTAATGAAAATGTTATTATTAATTGTATTAGAAAATTTAAATTATTTTTGTCAAACGGTGATAAAGACTCATGTTCGAAATTTTCTTTATGCATCTCTCATCAAAGCTATTCACATTTGGTACTATTAATCTCAATTTAAAAACTTTGATGTAAATTGTGTGTTACAATTGACTTGCGATTAAGAGACTACTAATGTCGCGTGTGAACGGGATATCGCGCCTCCCACTGCTACTTTTTCCGTTCGGAATAGGAAACCGATGCGGATTTTAAATAAATAGCGACGGGGACAAAGAAATACTAAACTGTCGAAATGCACCGGAGACAGCGTGTCTGCGGAAGAGAGCCGCTCGACTTAATTTCATCCAGATGTTGTCGGGCATCTTCGAACGGTTCGTTGACTTTTCTGCGGCAGCGCCCCGACATCACCCCTTTTAATGGCTTCCCGAGATGTCCTTGCCGACAAACTTGGCGCTATATCGGGTACACGCGCGAACACAATTCCGGCATGTAAATAGGGTACTTGGCGGGATTATTTTGTTCATCGCGCGAGAGCAGGCAAACACGGAAAACTGGCTGCCACGCAAGTAATTTTACTCATTCGCGGAGGTTACACCGGGTCGATCCGCGCGCGTACTCATTCAGGGATAATTATGTCATTTACCGGGCACACAGCGTGCCGCTTCGCGCGACGCGAGTTGCGGAAGTTACGAGCCTCACGTGTAGTAATATCGTTGCAATTATGAAACTCGGTGTTTCAAATTTGCGGTAGTAATGCTCTATTTATGATGCAACATGCGCGCTATGTGACGCGCAGGGATCGACAAATTAACGGAAACACCGTGGATGCTAGGAAAATTCAAGCGGAAATCGAGTCAAACCTTGCATCGTGCCGTTCACGGTGCTTAAATTCTTATTCATTATCGAATATCACGGTTGACTATTTATTAAAATGCTTACAACATTTTGATTAAACAATTATACTTTTTTTTAAACGTAATCGTTGGCGCGAACAAAAGCGTTAGTCACAAAATTACTGATTAGACGTAAAAAATGCTGCAGATGTCATGGTAATAATATTAATGGTTGAAAATTGTAAATTGTACCTATTTATGAGAAAAATTATGGTATACAAAAAAATGTTAAGTGTACGCGATCCTTGTACATGTTTAAAACGAATAAGCGTTATTTGGTACCTGCATTACCTTCTTTTTTAAAAAATTGTCACTTTTGGCACAATTGTCAATTTGGCCGTTTACAGCTCTTTTCAAGATTGCATCTCGAGTCTAATGTACATAGCACGGCGTAATTCCCTTCTGATATCGGAACACTGCTCTCCTGTACTCATTACAGCGCATTCAATCTGAAGCCACTTAACTTTCGCATCGCTAAGGAGATTAACGGCATTACGTTAAGGCGTCCCTCTCTCTTTCCCTCTGTCTCTCTTTCTCTTCATCTATCTCTTTCTGTCTCTCCCTCGTAGGAGCGGAGATTAGTAGCTGCATACGGAAAATTGTTAAAAGCTACCCGGCACCGAGGACGACAAAGAAGAGAGGAAAAGAGAGCGGGTCGTATATAGATCCTGAAGTGGCACCGCGAGCACGTCGGTCTGATGGGTAGCCGGGGGTAGAGGTCGAGACCGAGGATCGGCCCCCGGGTAAGAGCGGAGGAGTCGTGGGTGGCAGCGACGCGAGCGGGGGGAAAGGAAGCACTTAAAGAATTATCCGAACTCGCAGGAGGGATGGGATTCCTCGCCAGCACGTGCAATCGTTCCCAGGCCAACACCTAATACCTACTAATACCGTGCCGTGTATCTATCTACCCTTTTACCGCTCTGACGCGAGTCCTACGAGGCCAGGACTACGGAAAGAGTAAGTAGGGTCGTGTTTATAAGTGGATACCTACGTAGTGGCTGGCTGCGGACGCGACCCCGACGACCGAAAGGTTGATCGGATCCTCGAATCTGGACCACCGGAAAAAAAGAAGGAAGATGCTCGTACAACTCGCCGACTCGTCCTAGGGTATATCCGTCTAATTGTCTTCTATCACTGCATCTCGAAGAAAATCTATAATCATCAGAAACTATTTTACTTAAATTTTATCCGAAACGCTTCATGTTTCATTTAAAAAGAATGAAACGAAAAGTATTTTCAAGGATCTTCGTGACGGTCTCTAAGGTTGCATCCCGATGGAGAAAGAAATAGCGGAATGGAACAATAACGGAATCATTCTGATTGGTTAGCCCTATGGAGCTTGTTTGTGCCCTACAGGGCTAACCAATCAGAATGATGCCGTTATTGTTCCGTTCCGTTATTTCTTTCTCCATCGGGATGCACCCTAACTCGGTCTTATCTCTACCACTGTTTTGCGCTATATTAATAGATAGTAGCCGTGAATTGATAAACCAGAACAATATATTATGGTCTAATGACGCGAATAAACGTTCATAGTTCTCTACCAATAGATTCTAGAATTTCGATCCGCGTGAATTAGGATTTCTCCAAAAAGATGGAGTGGAGTAAGCACAATTTACTAATCCGTAAAGAATATTTATTTAATTCTGGTAACTAATATCATATAGCAGAAGAAGCACAATTAATTGATATACATATATATTTAATATATTATATTTAAAAATATACAAAATAAAAAAAAGTTACGATATATGACGATATAAAGAGATATAACGCATTATAAAAAAAATAGGTGATAAACATAGAGATATATCATAATATGAGATAATGGTTAAAAATATTTGGCGTGGATTATTCTTAGGGACTACTTTATTTAGCTACGTTTGTAAGAAGGATCGTCTAATTTATTGCTATGCTGATACATGGGTTTCTAGTAAAAAATACATAATAGCAGATAAGTCGTAGCTAAGACGAAAAGTTTCTACGAATTCGGAGGTACTTGGCTTCCTCGCATTCATTTTGGTCTTTCCGTCTTCCAGAGCAGACTGCGAGCCTGCTTTTTCGACGAGATTCCCGATTACTCCAGCTAATTGTCCATTCTTCGAAATAAGATTAAAAATAGGATCTTTTTCTATTCGTCTGTATTACAAGGAATTTGTGCTAAATAAAAAACTTATCCTCAAGTATAGCTTTCAACAATAATCAAGATGTAAAATATGCACATTTAATTGTGATGTAATACTTGAGCAATTGTAAAAATATTTACTATATAATTGCTCCGATAAAGTTATAAATTGAATAAAAATTCAATTTTCCTCTTTATATTATTAAATCGATGTTAAATTGTACATATATATATAATGAAGATAAAAATTTGCAGAAGGACTTTATGCAAATCTTATTTATTTTATATAGTGTATATATCAAATTTTTTATCTTCGTTAAAAGTGATAGAGAAATGACTTACGTCATTTTCTCCAACCAGGTTCACTTACGAAAAAACATATATCTTTTGACGAGGGTCAAAACGTTGAACGTGTCATCGGGAAAAGTCTACGGGTCACTTCACTCTGCGATCGAAAAGCGAACCCTCTTCCCTCCGGAGGAGGCTGCGAGTCTCCAATCGTTCTTCTCGAATCGCCTAATTGCCTTTTTCGGTGTACTCCATACGATGGTCCTCCGCGTCCCGCCTAGATTTCATGGAGGTTTTTCAGCATATTAATCGTGGGACGCACGAGACCGAGAGGGACGAAGAAGACGGGGGTCTTGCAAGTACCACACGTGTTGCCCCAACGCATTCCCCGACAAATTGACTTCAGACCTCGACGCGCTCCGCGGCCGTGCACCGACGTCCCTCCTCCCACCCTTGTCCTCTGAAAACGATCCTCTCCTCTCCTCCTCTCCCTTCTCTCTCCCACTCATCCTCCCTCTACCAGAGACTCGACCCACCGCCAGGCGATGCTCAACGTACGACGACTCCTTTATTATTAGCTGCGGCGAAGCTAGTTAACCGAGTTAGTTAAGTGAGAATTATTATTTAGCTGCCACCCTCGGTCCCTGACGTCCCCAGCCGACACCCTCGTGTGTCTCCGTCTCGCTTCCTCTCTCTTACCGTTTCTGATTCGCTTATCCTCGTCTCTCTTGTTTCCCCAAGCTGAATGGAAGGCGACCGAATCTCGGAGCTCTCGTCGACTCCGACATGTCTCACGTCCAACGATGTGCCGCTCGTTCGCGTCGTTCCCGTCGCCGTCATCGTCGTCGTCGTCGCCTCATCCTCTTGCGCGCTGTCTTATTTGTCCAGGAGGACCGAGGTGTCGAGCACTTTACGATTTCCGACTACTTTTCCATGCCGTTTCGTTTCTTTCGTGCGCCGCGAAGCGTTCAGGCTACAACTTACCTCTCCACTCGAGAGAAGCAAAACAAACGAGAATGTTGTCCGATAGTCTCATTGATGACATTTTGTATAAGTATTGGCTCTCATATGTATTATTGTATAAAATGTTTCATAAAAACAAACTTCTTAAATGTATCATCAGTAGCAAAAATTGACACATTAACAGATATTTCAGTGAAGTGATCTTTCCCATAAAATTATGTCTTTGCGATATTTTTATAACATTAAACACATTTTGTAATTTAAATTCAGCTTAAAAGATTCTGTCAAAGAGCTCATTTAAGAACATTGAGGATGTCCCCGATTTACCAATGTTATGTGAAACTGTCGCAGTAAATGAGCGGGAAGAAATTTTTAAAGAAAAAAAAAAATAAGATAGCTTATTTTCACGAAGGTGTATCAGTCTGAAAGTCAAGTCAGGTAAACATCACGTACACATTTGGTGAATCGAATTTGCCACTGCCTCGCTATCCAATACGAAGATCCGCCGAATCCTGAGCGGTCACGGTTCATCGAGGATCGTCCGCCGCTTTAGGAATCTACTCTAGATATCTCTAGAGTCGACTCCAGGGAGAGAGAATCCGGTGGAACTGTATGCTTTTTGGAGTTACGGATAAGGGAAACGAAGGGACACACGATGGTGAGGAGAAGGAAGAGGGAATCGAGGCGGAAGCAGCCGATGCTCTTATCTGTCTACGGTACGTCGTAACGATTACTCGAGGTTGGTCCTGGGGTATATATAGATATCGCAGAACGACGGAGGGTTCGCCATCCTCGCGTCTTGAATCCCGGGGTCTCAGGACACGTTGCTAGGTCGGTGGAATTTTGTTTCCGCTAGAGTTGCTCCCCGAGCGACGCGACGAGCCGCCGAATGGAACCATCTCTTAATTAGCTCTTAGGCGAAAGGTAATTCGTGCTTGGGTATAAGCCCAAGTGCAAACTTCTCGCTACGCTATTTTAAACGTTTACGCAAACTTTGAATCCTAGCCGCATCTCAATGAGATCGCCGCGAGCGGAGACTTCGCTTTCTCTTTCCCCTCTCTCTCTCTCCCTCTCTCCCTCTCTATTTCTGTTTGAAATTGCGATCTCAAAATAACTCAAACAATTTTCCAAATAATCTTGAACAATGTTAACAGCAAGCGGCTACCACATTGTGATTATAGCGACGTTATTATTAACAAACAATGTCAAGTAATCAACTGAATCAAATTGAAAAGGCAAGATTAGAAAAAGCACAACTGTATTAAATTTCCAAAATGGTTAAATTATAATGCGTTACGTCGTATTTATAAAATATCGCAAAAATTATGTAACTTTTTTAAAGCCAACCATGCACCAACCATGTCAGCGCAAATACTAATATATGAGTGAAGAATAGTAATAATTATAATCGAAGCATCAATATTTTATGAATCATAGCGATTCATAAGCAACTGATTTCAGATTACAGTGGCGAATTAAGCTTTACGGCTAGGAGTGGATAACCTCTCGCATTTGCCCTACTCGCAGCCGATTAATTAAACGCGACACGGTTCATGGCAGAGCCAATTTACGCAATTGCCACTTTTTGGAGCGCGACGCGGTTCATCGCCGAGCGACGTGTGTCTGTAATTTGATCCGTCGACAATACGGGCGAGCTATTTCGCCCTATCAACTCGGCCGAACTATCGCAAAATACTCGATTGCAATTTAAATGACGCGTATGTTTATAATTAACTGATCCGCGCGCCGATAGGATGGACGGGCGAACGCCGGAACGTGATACGTTCCCGGGATATGAATTAGCAAGCGGGCGATAGCTAATTCACGCTTCCTAGTTCAGATACAGGCAGGCATGCCGGCGTCTTCGGCATTGAGGAACCTTGGCGAAGGGCGAGAAGCACAACGAGACGATTCGTGCTCGTGGTTGGGCGCCGACGAGCGAGAGGAATCGCGCAGAGAAATGTGGCAGAGGCGGTGGCAGCGGTGGCAGGAGGTGGGAATAGGGATTCCATTATTTAACCGAGGTAGTTTAGGCGAGTATTAGGGGGTTGAGTTTATGACACCCCTCGGCTGTCCGGATTGCCTATTAATACGATATGAGCCCCGCGCTCTACGTGCGCGCTTCCGCGCGCGCGCGCCATCGCATTCGCGTTTCCTGGCCAAGCTTGTGTCGCTCGATTTTTTGCCGGTACATTTTTTTTAGGGTTGTCCTTTTTTTAGAATGCCCGATGTATACGAATCGCGGGTGTTCGTAGTTTCGCGCCGTGTCAAACCGACGCGGACGCACCGTGGCCGGCTATGAAATCCTTGATGATGTTACGATTTCGCTTGAATATCGCATCCCCTTTTCTTCGCCCCTCCGTTATTCCACACGTCGCGGAACAAAGCCGGCTCTCGATTAACTCGGCCTTTTGTGGCGCGTTTTAAACTTGTATCGAATCGCTGGGTTTCGCGCACTATTATCCGACGTAATCTTGCGGCTTGGCGCGATTATAGTGGTTTTATAGTACTCCATTAAGTTATCGTATCTTTACGTAGAATCAAACATTCGACATACTGTTGTTTATAACACTGCAATTGAGACGCTATTTTTAAATTACAAAAATCTCATCTAATCTAATAGACTCGGTCAGAAATGATGATGTGGTAAAGAATTGATGCATATTTGGACAGATGAAAGAAGCTTGAATTATAATCTTAAATTTACTTTGAAAGTTACGTAATACGCACTACTAAAATTGTAAGGACTTTGAAGATAAATTTCATCCGCGAACTATAAAATTACGAGCTTAAGAAATAAAGGGATACATCGCCAAGATAAATACATCGGTAGGGATACATTGCCAAGTTTAAAGTTAACTACAGCGTCCCGTTAATAAGAGGCTATATCGACGCCTGCCTTTATACGCTTCGGCCACCGTATCCCTCGTGTTATTTCAAGCAGAACGGTGGTCGGAACTGACTGCGACCACTTGCCCCGATACGGACTCCAGCCTGCGCGCGTACAGCTTCCCTTCGGCGGCGGGTCGCTCGTCGATGGTTTTCTAATTTGGCGAGCAAACACTCGCTTTACGGCGGGCAGGCATCGATGGCGAATAGTTTGGCTGAGCGCAATCCGCAGCGGATCCCGCGACGGGGGGCCGGGCGAGAGCGTTCTAAGTAAGTAGCGGCAAACGATCATCCTCTCTTCCACCCTCCTCCGCGCCACCCCCTTTCTCGCTGATTTACACGCGTTACACCGACGCGACGAGACACGTACCCCAGGGCACGTGCGTATACGATGCGCGTAAACGATCGCCGCACGGTCCCCCGTGCGCCGCGCCGGGTAGCTCTTGCTTCTCTCCCTCTGCCCTTTCGGGAGTTGCGCGCCCTACGCCGCGCCGCCCGGGTTGCAACGGCAACGGCAACCACGAATGACGGTAGCCTCCGATGGCGCGGCGCGGCGCGGCGCGGCGCAACTCTCGTCGGCGTGTCTCGTGTCGGTGTGCGACGCGCGTGTATCGGGCCCCCGCTGCACGCCGGCTAACAGAAGGCAGATCTCTCCCGGGAGACTCGACGCTTGTTTGCGCTGCTTATCATCAGTTCCCATTAATATTAAACCGCATTCAACGAACGAAGCCCGCGCCCGGCCACCCCACGGCGGCCGCCCCGATGTGTACATAGGTATAGAGGCGCGCCGTATACCGGGTGTCCCACGTTATCCGGATTTCCTTGCGCCCGTTCATTAATACGAAATCGAGTTTTTCCTAGCGAAAAGATTTTATTCGACGTCAACGTTTTCAATGGTCCCGTAACGTTCAACTTTGAATACCAACTTTGTGTAACCAGCTTCTCAGACACAACCTGGTTAAAATAAAGTCTGTTTAAAATTTTAGACGAGAACAATGAGATTTCATTATCTACCTTACTCTTGAGTACCAATGAAGAAATTAATGACATTTTTGTTAACTTATTCCGAATTAGATCCAAGGATCCGTCCATCAAGGAAATGCAGATAGTCCTGGGTCCCCCGTATATATACGATATGCGCTTCCATCGAACACACACATGCGCGCGCACACACACACATACGCACACACGTTTCGCTCGCGTGTACATACGTAGCGGTAACTCGAGCGTGAGACCGCTATGTGCGTCGGTGTACGAGAGCCCGTGCATATATGTACGTGTACGCGCAAATCGGCGTTTCACGCAGACACGGTCGATTGTGTTACGCGGGATGCGTACCGAGATGCGTGTATATATCCACGTGTGTATGTGTGCACGTCGATCCGCAGTGTGTGCGTGCCACCCGTCGGCGGGTTCACCGTCGGCACTGAGTCGCGGGGGGAGGGTGCTCAATTTTCACCCTTTGTTTAATCGCCGGCTACGGAGTCGACTACATTAATTTAATACCCACGCGTGCGCGCCGGCGCGTACCCGATTCTAAAAGGGAAAGATTTCGAGGTGAGGGCGGACCTTCGCGTCTTACGATCGACGAGCGACGCGTGCGAATGAAGCGGACAAGAAGGTATAAATCTGACGGATAAGAAAGCTTTCTTCGTGGCACCTGTGCGAATTAGGATTCTTGCCCAATCGAGCGTAAGAAAACGCCGATTGAAATTACGTGATAAACGCCGCGTAATTTCAACTTCTAGCAAGTCAAAAAGCTGCATCTTCTTTCAACATGCGATTCATCAGCTAAAAAAGCGAAATTCCTTACAAGATTCTTTTTTCAGACACAAAGATTCATGCATAATCTGATGAACGTTTACATATTTGAATAACGAAAATTTAAGAAAATGTTTTAATATACGCATTTTCGAAATGCGTTTGATGATATATATTACATGTACATGTGTATTAAGAATAAGTATTATATTCTTCTAAATATATTAAGATAAACTCTTAAAGAGAGGGAAGAAAAAGAAGGGCATATTCGTGTAGTTGAGAATGGAAAGTCGTAAATTGTAAATTTTACAATTCTAAAAATGATGGAAAGTAATTCTTACAACTTCTCGAGATATATGAGCCGCACAATCCTAAACTGACGTTAAACTTTTAACGTCAGTTTAGGCTTGTGCGGCTCATATATCTCTACTCCAAAAACCTTGCGATTTCGGCTGGGCGCAGGATGGCGCAGCTGTTAAAAGCGCGATGTAGTCGTGGTGAATCCTACTTTCCCGTTACGGAGGAAGATCGAGTCGATTACATTTAAAATAAGACTAGTCATCTGCCCGGAGGTCTTCACCATGGTGCGCGTAATAGAAGCCTGGGAGGGTAAAACGTCTCGCTCGTCAGCAACACAGTGGGCGGGTAGGTCTGCGATCGCTTAAAGGCCAAAGGACGATTCAATTAGTATCAACCAGAGCAATCCTGTACTTCAACCGGTCCCATTGACCGTTCTCTCGACCCATACCATGTAACTGTGCCCGATCGATCTGCTAGAATCTCTTCCTACAATTAAAGCGCGTCCCTAAGTTTGTTTCTACGCGAGAGGTGATGAGCATCGCCGAAAATGCTGTTGCATAGAATTGCGTTCAATAAATTATATTGAACGATATTTTTAAGAGAGAGAGAGAGAGGCTCGCGAAATTTATCGCACCGCTAATA
>NJRL01000043.1:462682-502447 GCA_003063815.1 Aphaenogaster rudis
GCATCGCCGAAAATGCTGTTGCATAGAATTGCGTTCAATAAATTATATTGAACGATATTTTTAAGAGAGAGAGAGAGGCTCGCGAAATTTATCGCACCGCTAATAATTGCGTGGTAATAACAGCGAATTGACCATCCACCGGCTATAATAGTAGATAAAAAACACGATGTAAACAAAGACCGTTCTTTTGTGCGACAATAATGCTCGTCGATATAAATTTTTCAACGATATTTATGTTTTCATTCTCGCAAACAATTTGTACTCTTTCGTTCATTGCTCATTACTTGAATATTTCATGGACGTTTTATATTTTATACCGGTGAACGTTTTGAAACGCGCAGTCATACTGATTAGAAAATAAATACGGGGATTGTTTTACACATTATCCACGCCATTGTACCTTCATTCGTATGTTTTTAATTCACTTGTGTATGGTGTTTTACCTTTATTACATTAAATTCTAATTTGGGATTGATCGTTTTCTAAATAGATGTTTATGACTGTTTTTACCTCAATTACCTTTATTTTTCAGTTTAAATATATATTTGTAATTTTGGAAACTTATAAATGAAATCTGAAATATGACAACTCTATATTTATCGTAAATAATTACTTGTATCCAAGAGTCATTTTGTGCCACAAGTTATTTCTCACTTTTTATATCACTTATCTCGCACATACGAAACAAAGAACTAGAGGGAGAATTTTTATTGAGAAACACTCCTCGGAACTCCTCGTCACAAATATGTCAGCACGAATTGAACTCTCGAGGGACATTTCTAAGTGATCCGCCAAAACGATAATATATCCATATAGATTCCCATAAAAGAGAGAATTCAGGAGAATGAGCGGGACAGGCAATATCTGCTCGATCGGTTTCAGGGATGATCGTTCGCCTCCTTACTGGCCGCATCTCAACGCGCACGGACGGGGTGACATCTCATTAGGGAGACAAATTGCTTCACCTCTCGACTCTATGCGCTCTCCCCCTGCTGCCCTCTCCCCCATCTCGTCGCGCGTGTTCCCTATCACGGGAGCGCGTGTGAGCAGTCTCTATAGAGATAGACGTCAACCGCCTCCGAGCAGCCCCCTTTGCCCCTCCGGTCCCCACGTGTGACTTCACGTGTGCGTGGCGCGCGCGTTCGGCATGTGCGTACATGTAAACGCAAAGACGCAATTTAAGCATGGTCGCAATCACATGATCGTCGTTGTCGTAGTCGTCGACGACGACGACGACGACGACGGAGTCCTTTATACTGCATCCAGACCACGTTGCCACTATAACCGCCTAATATCGAGCAGCGGTTCAGAAGCGCAGCAAAAGCCGAGAAGAGAGAGACGGAAACGCGGTGATCGAACGGAGGAAGGATAGAGCGAACGAGAATCGCAAGAGAGAGGATGAGAGAACGAGAGGGGAGGAGAAGAGAGGGTTGACAGGCGGACCGAGGGAGAAACGCCTGCGGCTGGTAGTCGCCGCCAGCGTGGAAATGTATTAGGGCTCGCATAGCTAAACTAATTGGTTAAATCTGTTGGGCCGCATAACTGGGAGGCTAATTGGGTGATTTCCTGACAAATTATATCCACCCCGACGACTACGCCTACTCGGTAGCGGGACCGTTTGTCACTTGACACTTTGAAGAGGCAAACGTCCAAGAAGCGCGAGAAAAAGGGGAGGAGAAGGGTGGTTAGGAGGATGAGGGGAGGGAGAGAGCAGAAGAACAAGCCCGAGAGAGTGAAATAGAGAAAAAGCTGATTTCGGCCGTGTGCCAGAAACGTCCGAGTTTATTCGCGCGGCGGAACCGACGCGGACTTATAGACTCGTTCGTTTACATTGCGCCGCGTCTTCTCCTCGTCAAGACGCGTCGTGTCGCAACGAGCGATCGTACGAGACGTGTGTGCAACCGAGAAGATCCAACCAGGAGAACAGATCTACATGAAAACTAATCCAACTTAAACTTCTGGCTCTATAAGAGTATTTTAGTTTTACAAAATTATATATATTGCGTTTGTAAATTAGAAGGGAAGACAAATCCTTTCATCCTTAACTGACGTCTCTAATAAACATTGCACCCTATTGATTCCATCTTTCATAAAGTTTTATAAAATCTTATCGCATGCGGATATGAAGATTAACATTTCTCTTTGTCTTTCGTGCCTCTTCGGCGTTCTTCAAAAATCGTCTTTCTCTGCTCCGAAAAAGCTCAGCATCCGTCCCTGGATGCAGCGAGTCATCTGTACGGCCTCTCCGCCCCTCTATCCTTCTTCACCGCGGCGTCGTGGAAATTATTTTTGCTAACGAGCCGCGATGGGACACGGCCGTAAGTTTCGCGCGAAATTGCGACCGACCGCGCCGTTAATACGCGCGCGGCCGTTTAGAATTCAGACGCCGAGCGTCGCAACGCTGAGACGGTGGACGGAATCGCGTGCGGATAGAAACTTATGAGGTTGCCTTTGCGCGAACAAGCGCGACTCAGCAGCAGCGACAAGGTTCTTTTCGAGGCGACGAGACGGGACTTTTCAGACGTTGCCGCGAACGAGCTACTGGAGCGTGAATGGGATAACGAAATCTTATTTTTCGGTCGATTTCAAGTGGGTCGTACTCTAACAGGAATTTAATCACCGAGCGAGTTAAGGCTGGAAATTGAAAAATCGTGACCTATGGCAGACGCAATTAATCTTTTCATGGCAGATGTATGGAAACGTCAAATCTAAATTTATCAGGGAACTATAATCAAAGAAAAGTTTTCCCTCTATTTGTGCATTTGTAGATTTAATATTTAAAAAATCGTCTGGTCTTCTTTATTGTTTCTTTTAGAATACTATTGACATTAAGTGATATGTGAACATACAAGAAATAAGATGTAAATTTAATTAATTTTGAACTAAACTGCTAAAATTTATACGTGTAAAATTAAATGTACTTTATATTTTCGTTCGGCAACCTAATCTCGAATGTCAGTCTCCTAAGAATATTCAGCAAGGCCCATACATATGCCAGAAGTCTGGAAAGGGTTAACGCACCCCGGGACTCGCGCCAAAGTCTTAAAGCACTGTTACTTAATTGGTGCAAAGACGTGACAAATGTGAAGTATGAATTAGCATCGTATATATATATATATTTATAATATATATATACATATGTGTATTAATATATACATGTATGTTCCTATCGAGCGGAACCCCTTTTCAACAAACTTCGCAATAGCTTGAACTATTAGTCGTCTATTCGCTATCGCGGTGAGACCCCGCCCGACGTGTATTTCACAGTCGAGCTCAGCCACTTTGCGGCATTTCCGTCAGAAAGACGTCTGGCACGACGTAACGTTTGGCAAAGCCATATACATTTCACGTGCGAGTTCTTCGCGCGAGCTACGCACGATGTCGTTAAGTATGCGGACAGCCGTGAATTTCAGTGCGATGCACTCGTATCTGCTATTAGACGTGTCATTAATCGCAAATTAAACGGGACAAATTTGCTCGGTAAATACCATGAGGTACTACGCAATACAATTTTTGTCTCATATGTCTACATTATGCTCCCTAATGAAGATAAATTAAATTATTAATGAAAGACGTAAAAAAGATGAAAGTAATGAAAGATGTAAAAAAGATATGATAGATTAGCAGATATGCTAAAATATTCAGAATTAACGATTTCTCTAGGTCCTACATTTATTTTACAGAAAATTCGATGATTTATCTCGCAAAGATATATCATCGAATTTTCTGTAAATTTCTCCACTGAAAACTATATCAAATCTAGTTGGTATAAAAATATTAATATGATTTAAAAACTAATCCTGGAAAGTATAATATATATTGATTTGTATAGCGACGACAATTTAGATTGTAACGTTTATGAAAAAGTAGATGATCCGGTCCATTTACCATGGGCATCGCGCTCCAGATTTCACGGTTGCCATTAAACGTGCCATTAGTCGCGAATTAAAGCCGCTCCTATGGCGTCGCACGCCGCTCGGTATTAGGCATTACATGCAGGATACTCGCCTAGTAAAGACGTGTGTACGAACTCGACAATGTAGATAGATCCATATGCGGGATACATACATACATATATATATATATATATATATATATATATGTTGCCCGAGTGGATCAGATCGCAGTTAGGGAACGCAAAGGAGGGAATCTTTTAATTTGACGCACCATAAAGCACGCCTAGCCGGTTTCCCGGGGATCCCCGGTTTCGGCGACGGTGTGACAGTTGGTACCTACATTGTATATGATATCGCGCGGAGCCCCCATGGGAGGTCACGGCTGACACCATGGCGTGTCGTATCGCTGCAATAATAACGCGTAAGCGATACCCGGACTGCGACCCCCGCGTCTAATGCGACATAATATATATACATGTATGTATATATGCGCGTCCCTTTTCGCGTACTCTTTTCGCGTGTCTGTATATAATGCACATATACATATACGATTCAACGATATGTATTTGCCGTATATAACGAATTAGTTCAAGAATGTCAGGGAGAGGATGCCTAGGGCGCTCCGTATGTACGTAATCGTGTATCGGAGCTCGATATAGCCGTATAATCACCTCCTTTGGGCCCGATTCGCTCTTTCGCACGCGACCCATCCCCGACATGCCTTCACAGTCATTTGGAAATCATCCTCCTCGATATATCCAGAAAGAGTAGCCCCACTATTATCCTCATTATATTGCAATATTATCGCGAAATATTTTTCCATTTTCATCACATGAGTCTACCTATCATGACATAATGTCAGAATTTTTCTAACTGAATTTATATCGGGTATATATTTGTATTTCTTTTTCTCTTTTTTTTTTATACGAAGCATATAATAAATGCGGTAGTTTGGCAACAGCGTTAAACAAATATCTTTTGTGGGCTACGAATCGAACATATCGAGCCGGATATATAATGCGACTATTTTTTCCAGCGATGCATAATATATATTTTTTCTCCATTGTGCGTTATGTGCTCGTTTTCCCACCGTAGGAGAATAGCGTACGTTTCACATTTCCACGCGCGAAAGTCACAACACACATGCTTTTGCATGTCGGCCGGTGCCGCGCCGACTGTTCGAAACGTTCGACGGTTTAAACGAAATTGCACTTAATAATTTACATTAATCGATGCTCAATAGCCTATAGGAAATGCTAATTGCGGGCGGGGTAATCGCTAACAATTAACGTTCACGCGATTACACAGCCGACGTCATTGTGTTGCTGCGAGTGCGTACACTCGGCGGCGGCGCGACAGCCAGGAGGAAAACTGCGACGTAAATGGGAATTAGTAACATATTCGCGCGCGAACAAACAGAAACACACATCGTAATGCGCGGCGCTTTCGCGACGCACATACAAAACGGCCGTAACGGCATGTCGCACTGTATCTGCGAGTTTCTGGAAAATCCGCGAATTGCATTCACGGAAAATGGGTTCGCCGGTTTCTGGTCGTTCATCTACCAGTACGCGCGGGGTGTCACTCAAGTATCTCCCTTAATTTTAACGAGGATTTCATTAACGAATCTGGCGTTGACTTTTCATTAGAAGAATTTCGAGAGAGGCAATTTTTGCGCAGCGTTTAATGTTTCGGGAAATAAATATCAAATTAATACTCTGAAAAAATGAAGTCAATTTAAATGCAAACGAAAATAAAGTTTATTTTTTAGTTACCCTGCAGAAAATTTTATCATCGAAAGAAAAATCATAATAAACTTTTCATATTCAATCGAGCTGGATCGATGTCTCGATACTTCATCATTACAAAATTATGTGTTAAACCTATGCGACACCCTGTAGGGGTCTCATGCAAAATAGTTTAATCCATTTAGTACCGCTAGTAAGCTCGTTAGTACCGCGATTTCGCCGGTACTATATTTTTCACGATGAAATATAGATCGAAAACGATAACGCCGCAATGCCAACTGCCGTCGTAATTAACGTTATTACCGCGAGATAGGGGCATTAAGATTTTCTGAAATAGAGCTGTCACTGGATATAGTTATCTTTACACCATCGTCGCTAACGTTACTGAAGTATAACGGCCATATATCATTCTGCTCTCCATGAACCTAATTTCCGCTCGTGTCACGCGTAATTTCGTCTACTTTTTCAAGAGCTCCCCGATCTCTAATTAGGGGTAAACGATCAATCATTCGGTCGCGAAGTAAATCAGAGGAGGAGTTTCCTAATGAGACGTGTATCATGGACGTGGAACTTATTCCTCTGCGCTTAAACGTCCATTAAATTAACTTTCGCGATAATTGTTACATACTTCAGATTACGCTTTTTAATTAATTCTCTTTCGATAATGATAGACGATGAAGGAATCCATGTAAATTCTGAATTAACGATTCATTCATAACTTTGATACTGCATCAGGAAGAATATAACACTATCGCAATAATCTTTAACATGTAATTAGTATTCTAACAATTTTAATATTAATTATGTCTATCATTTGATACTTCATTGTGATACCAGTGAATCGATTTACCCTTCATTAGGCAAGTGCCTATCTTACGAGATATATAATCGAATAATAGCTTGCGCAAATCCTTAATTTTTTATTTATGACTATTTAATACGGAGGATTGAATATACGCGTTTCATGGTTCAAAAGCTTTTCCGAAATCCGTCGTTAATGTCCGCCATTGTTGATGCAGTTAATCGGAGTATCTCGGTAAACGTCGCCCATCGCGACTAAACGCGGCACCAAGGAGTACTCCAGTCATGCGTCGCGGGGTTAAGGAAAGGGCGTGCTGTCCGCATTGATTTACGCAGAGGAGGATGGTAAGCGAGAGAACGAGAGGAGAGTCGCGGAGGTCGCGACGCGGGGCTGCGAGACGGAAGTGAGAGCGGGGTGGCATCGGGGAGAGGGAGGCTAGAGAGAGAGAGAGAGAGAGAGAGGGAGAAAGACCGGGAGGACCACCGTAGTTGTAGAATCCGAAGCCACGTGATCGGAATAGTCGATTCCGTCCTCCGCCTTTCGGCCCTCCGGAGAAACCTTTCCTCCCGCGTCCATCCTGCGATTCGAGTCCCACCCCTGTCCTCCAACCCCTGTTCCTCTCCTGCCCCCTCTCTCTCCATTGCTATTCGTCTCCGCCACCCACGCCTGGTCGCGTGGATACGTGGTCGAACCGCCGCGAGGACACCGTATAATTATCGGATGGCAGGTAACTCGAACGCTCTCGCCCGGTTTTAATTGGCCAATTATCGTGGCGCGAATAGATGGTGCCGCCGGTCCAGATAGGCGTGAAACTTTTGGGGTGGCCTGCTCACCGAGCGACACAACGCGACTTTCTGTGACGAATATCTCTTGGCAGGAGGGTGCCAACGCGCGCGCGGATCGGGGGATCCAGGGACAGGAGAGAGGGGGATGGGAAAGAGTGGGCGGAAGGGAAGGGGCAGGGGGTGCATGGGCATCGAGAAGGGAAGATCGAGGGGGTTGCCCGTCGATATGTGTGCGAACAGCGCGCGCACGGTATCCGTACGTGTGTATTCGTGTGCGGCGGACGGGTAAAATCGGGATCAGAATCGGGAGCACGAACGGGCGCAAATTGGTCACGGCTGGTCTGTCCGATCTCCGTGCAGAGCGCCCCGCCACCCTTCGTCCCTCACCCCGCTCGGCCGCTCGATCGCTCTATCAACCCCTCTCGCCGTCGCACCCTATCGTCGTGCTCCTCGTCTATCTCGCCAACTAGCTAACCTCCCGACTCGCGTACCGTTTCGGAACTATTAGGGATCCCCGCCTAAACCGACATCACTTTGGCAGGTGGAGTAATCCACCGGCTCCGGTGTTCACCTGAGCCATAATGACACGAGGGATACTCCCCGGCGTTCGATGATCAACAATAGAATTGCGCTACGATCCTCATCGAGAGCGCGTAATCAATGCGCGAGATCATCCGTGAAGGTTTTATACGTCACGTTTAACCGCCTCGGAGACGAGCAACACGCTTGCAAGAGCACCTGGATGGCGTGCGTCGATGTGCGTTACATTAGCGTCCTGAATTATTAATTAAGTTTTGGCGTACTACAAATCGAGTAGCAAACAGTGCATGCATACGGAATGCACCGCAAATGACCTCGATCCATCGTACGTGACGCTTACCGAGAGTACATTAATTTTTTATCTCTTGCGGCAATTAAAATATTGATTTGCAAAATGTCCACGGAACACAGAAAGTGCATCAAATTTTTGTAAAAATTTACGATGCCGTACCTTTATCGCGAAAATTATAAAAATTAAAAGTTCATTTATCTGATACCGATTGCGCTAATTATGGTTTGTTAGATATTTTTTACGATCGTAATTATGCAATTGTAACTATTATTCATACAAATTATAGCAAATTACAGCAATTACAGCTTGAAGAGAGAAGAAGCATATAACGAACAAAGATTAGTGTCGACCGACGTCGACTAAATCGGCCCTAAGTGACGCGAGTGAACCGCGCTCATTTGTTCGCGGATAATTGACATTAAGTTTAGAATGACATTTTCAAGAACGGGCGTCGTGAAAGCGATATTTTTGTAGACGGGGACGCGCGGTGAATTATTACGTTCGTCCATTTACATGACAAGATGGAATGAGAAGAGCGTATTTCTACCTTTTCCTGAAGCCGAGAACGCAAAGGGTGTTCCAAAATCGTCTCCGGTTTTTTCAGCTGCGGATTTTTCCATTAATTTGGAGCTACTGGTACATAGCTTGACGAGTTAACACGCTCGGATGAATAATGTTCCAAGCGTACAAGTGAGAACAGTGAGTCTTAAAATATTTTATTTTAATAGAATCTTCATTTAAAAAAATAATCTATCAAAATATTTAATATTAAAGCACTGACAAAGAGACGATCAAAATTTTCTTAAAAAGAAAATTACTTGAAACCTGCTCAGAGAATATATAAATGAAAAGAATAGCGGCACTTTCTGGGGTGCCCGTATGTGCAGAACAAGCTGCAGTGTGTATATAATGTACGGTTAACAAAACGGTTGGACTTGATGAATAAAAGGTCTATTATCGCATTAACTACAGCACCCGCGATAATTAGTTTTCGCGGAACATGATAACACCGCGATACCTTCTCGCGCGGCTCAACTACCGCGCCGTTACTTCACTCGAGCGCTAACCAAATAATGAGACGGTACAATTGAGAATTAGTCGAGGCACGCTTAATCCAATTTGTCATCCAATGTGATCACCGTCGTGGTCATAATTTCGAAGGGCGGAATTTTCGCAAACGTGTGTGCGACATACACGGATCATCTATAAAACTATTTCAAACTCAATCGCGTTTTCAATGTCGCGCCAACAAAGTCCAGTCAGACGTGAAACGCTTAGAGCTCGCTACACTATATTAGTCGACCATTTATCATCGAATGCAGCACCGGAACAATACAACGGCAATTATTAAAACTGTCAAAACGCTCCACTGCCACAATCTTCCGGCAAAGCGTATGTATCTTTCCAATCTCGCCAATTTCCTGGAAAGAATCGATCACCGTGACAATAACGGCGTTAGTCTCGCCGAACAATTGGTCCCGAGCTAATTCGATGATGATCGAGGGGTCGGCGAGGTGGCGCCGAAGAACAAACGAGAGAGGTAGAAGAGAAGCGAAGAGAGAGAAAGAAAGAGACAAAGGATCAGAGTGAAACGAGGAGAGCCGAAGATCACGAGTGTGACGGAGTTGACGAGGAGAGAGAGGGAAATCGGTATTGCAGACACATCCGCCGGTTACGTTCGATTGGCTGGCAGGGCGGTAGGCCAGCAATTACCTAAATGGTCGGGTAAACAATATCCGTGCACCGAGTTAAGAGCGGAGCGGTAGCGGCACCAAGCTCTCACATCAGTCCGTCCGTTCGTCGGTCGGTCGGTCGGTCGGCCGGTCGGTCGTTTGGCTGTTGTGTGTTGGTCCTGATTTGATCGCTAGTACCATCCACAACCCGCTTCCCCGCGTTCGCAGGAGGATGGAAGAGAGAGAGAGAGAGAGGGGGGCGAGAGAGAAAGATACTTGCGCCCCGTGTACCTACCACGATTATACTCTCCACCCTATACACAGGGAGATCGCTATACACAACCGTTGAAGAGGCCGCGATGCGCCGCCCCCACCGCCGACAACACACCGACGATCATCGCCAAACCCACCGAGCGTTTCGCGAACGCGTATACACGCGGCGAGCACGCAATTCCTCCACACGTCCTGCCTTTCCTTCCTTCCCGAGCGCAACGAATGATGCCCCGACACCGCTCGCGTGGGCTCGGAGGGAAAAGGTGTTCCTTCATCGGCGCCGCTCGACGAAGTCGCTGTGGTGGTTAAATCAAAGACAAACCACTTTAGAGAGAGCCGGTCCGATCGCGGAAAGGGGCGGAGAGACGCGCAAACGAGAAGGGGGCGAGAGGGTAGTGGAAACGGTACCTGTGTGTACACACCCGAGTATCTGACGAAAGCTCACCGCGAGACGTCTGCACGCGACTCGTCCGCGTGTTCGTGCCTCGTCCATTCAGGGCTGCGACGTGCTCGTGTATATTAACCGCCTCATATGTGTGCGTTGTGCGTGTGGTTGTGTAAGTATGTGCAACGATGCGCACGCGACCAACACAGAGGCACGCCGGCCCTCGCGGTGCGGTTCTCGGTTACGAGCGTGTTAAAGCACGTGTGTGCGCGCAACCCCTAGCGGAAAACCGTCCGGCACGCCCATTGGCGGCTGACGGTAGCTTTTCGGGTAGTACGAGCGGGGTTAACCACGCCCTGTCGAGGCGGAACAAACCCCCGCTTTCGCCGTTCCACTTGGACCCACGGTGCCACCGCTCTTCGCACCGCGGCTCTCTCCTCGGCGCTAATAATACGCCGATATACCACCAATTCTGCCACCATGGCTCTACGCGGGACTCTCGAGAGTAGCTGCCACGGTACGCGCGCCGCGTTGAGCCACCAAAGACATTGCTAATCGCTCGCCCATGCCGCGAGGGATAAATCCATGATTTGTCCGACGTCGCGAAGCTTCAACAACTCGTCACATCTAGTCTCGGAAAGTGCCATTTAATTGGGTCAAATCGGTCTCGCGTTCGTCATTTGTTTCATTGTTGCGACGAATTTAACAAACTAGTGCCGAGATTGACCGGATTGTCAGGATCAGTGACATTCAAGAAAGAAAATTGTGACTGCATACGATGGATTTACGTTGACGTGGCCGATCAGAGTTTGCTAAAAGTGAAGTTCGCCGATCGGAGGAATATACAAACGGTTCCGAGAGTGATCGTCGTCATTTTCGGAAGCGAGAATGAAGGGGCGCGAGACTAGATAAAGGAAGATCGTTTTCTTACTAGCGGGTAATGTGGAGGATGCAGGAAGGTAGGACCGTGTCGCCTCTAGGACCGGTCGTCCTGCAGCGAGAGGAAGCCGACATGCGTGCCGGTCTGTCGTTGCCGCCGCAAGAAAGAAGGCCTGTTTTACTCGTACGTACCAGCGAGTCCTTCCCGAGGTACGACAGCGTGCGGCAGCAGCAGTCGCCGTCGAGTCCGATCCTGCGATCCGTCACTGCCGTCGAAAAGGATCAGTACCACGAAACAGATCCGCAGATCAGGGAGAAAAGGCCAAACGACGAAGAGGAAGAAGAGCAGGATGAGGAGGAAGAGGATGAGGCCGAGGACGAGCGGAACACGTCGACCAGGAGAAACGTTATCGTGGACGAGGAAGATGACGAGGAGCAGGAAGAAGAGGAGGAGGAAGAGGGCCAGCCCGAGGGACACCGAAACGGCGAATATCACGAGGACGGGGATGTCGAGGTCGACGTGTGTCGAGAGGACGCCGACGAGAGTAACCCCAGCAGCCCGGTGGATCTCACGGCACCCTCGTCGAGGGGCGTCGCGTCCGAGCAGTTCGTTCATCCGTTCGCCAACCGCGTGCATTCTTTTACCTGTGTGCAAAGTGGCCACGGGCCCACCGGCCACGGGACACCAGTGTATATATCCGGGCACAGCGCTACCGGCTCGGCCGTCATGACGGTGTGCACTTCCGGTGGCGTGGCGCGCACTACCACCGGCACGTCGACAGGTAGCATTACCACAACTGCCACCAGCACAGTGCAGACGAACAACAAGCGGTGCCTCGCATTCTCCGTCGAGAATATCCTCGACCCGAACAAGTTTACCGGTGGCCGTGTCGTCCATAATCGTGTGCAGCATCGCCGACACCGGCGCGCCGGCAGCGTGCACGAAGGTGAATAACGAGCTTTCGTCTTTTGTTATCTTCGCGCGGCTTCCTGGAGCGCCCGATTGGCGTTCCCGATTAGGGAGAGCCGACGCAAATCTGCCACACGACCGAAACACACCGCGACTATCTCAGCAAATGAACTAAGAATAACCGAACGCGTGATGTCTTAAGCGGCACGTTTCAGTCAGGATTTAATTGGTTGAAGCAGAAAGAGAGAGGGATAGAGTAACCGGGCCGGTAAACTCGAGTCATTTTCCAACTAAACTTAATCTCTTTGATTTTCATTTGAAAGGAGACGTATATATTACAGATTTCCAGTACTTATTGCAAAATGATAGTATGCAATAATTCTTTATATAAATCAATACACTCGCGAATTCGTCTTTCATACAATCGTTAAAAAATATACAGAACAATTCACAAAATAAACATTTCTAAATGTTTCAATTATGAACAGTGCTTTTATAATACGAAAATGGAGTAAAATTATAGATTAATTTATTATCTCGAAGACAAATCTTCACAGGAACCCACACTACATGATATATTATCCATTCGGTTGTTTGTAGAAAAATCGGTGCTCTCTCCACACCGCTGTCTTCTTTAAAGTTTCGCGCGATCTCTCGTGCGATATTTTTTCGCGTCCGGCGACTGCGTCTTAGCCCCCTTGATGCCTCACTGGTCTTCTCTCGCTTCTTCCTCGTTCTAACTTTAGACGCTAGAAGGAGGACTTCTTCTCCGACGATCGTGCAATTTTGGGAGCTGTCGGGCTATTTGCGTGTACGACGATACACGAAGATTCCGGCAAAAGTGACGATGTAGGGATATTTCACCAGAAACGTGAGAATGAAACTCTTCCAGCGTCTCATTAACGTCGTTCTCGATAATGTTAATACGGCTGCGGAGCGATACACATAAGCTACAAGATTCCGCGATACGATAGACGCTAATTTACATATGAAAGAATATAATGCTAAAGTAATATATAGTGGTAGACAGTTTTACAGTAGATGTTATTACAAGATATATTATCCAAAGATTATATTAAAATTTTGCTAAATTTTATGTGACATAGAATAATTAATATTGAAAGCACAATATTTTTGCAGAGAATTCATATTTCTAAAGAAATGCGTATTACCGCTTTTTATATAGGTTGAATCTTTCTTTGCAGTCGCAATCAACAGAAAGCCTTAATTTACACTCGAATTTATATTTTATTCCAATTCCATGGTAAATATATCAACCGCTTGCGTTATTCTGCCATAAGAATTCGCGAGATCATCGTGTTACCGACATACCTAAACAATTAAGTCGATCTCAATTTCATCGACGTTACATACCAGTTTTTTGTCGCCCTTTCGTACCCCAACTTTGCAACGACGAGAGAAATTTATCGTTGGTGGATTGGACGAGTTCGGTGACCGTTTGCCGCGGAGGATCCCAATTTCACAGTTGACTTTCGAATTTAATGGAGTCTGGCGGGCAGACGAGAGAAGTGGTCCTGCAGGCCGATAAGGGACGGAAGAAGCGTCCCGAAGAAGGGGTGAAGCGAGGCAGAAGCAGCGACGACGGAGGTGGGCAGGGGTAGCGACCGGGCGGCAGCGGCGGCCTGTCGGAGCGTGACAAATTGCTCCGCTAATCTGCGTTAACCAGTCCTTGAACCCCGTCATCGTCGTTCCTTTATCCCGGTACGGGACACCGGGTGCTTGCGAAATCAACATCTCGATGGACGGTCCAGCCCGCCGTAGCATCTCCCGTCGGCACAGACTAGGGTATTTTTACTGTCGATCGAAGAAGGAACGCAAGTCAAGGAAAAAAAAGAAAAAAAGAGAGAGAAGGGTGAGAAAAGGACGCGCGGGAAACCGCGCGCGATGGATCGATCGCAGCCGTCGAAATCGAGATTACACGATTGTCGGCTCATCCATCTTACCGGGATGGTCGCCGCTTCCCATTAAAAGTGCATCAGACCCGAGCCAATCCGTTTCGACTGCCGCCACCGGGATCTCCGTTCCACCCCCGCCGCACGGATCCGCCGCATGGAATAATATCGCCGGTTGTTATGATAATCGCGCAGCATCGCGCCGTATCGCACCGCATCGCGCCAAGCCGCCCAGAAAATTGGCTCTTCTGCATCACAATGACTTCTCTCTCTCTTTCCCGCTTGTGCTCTCCCTCTCCTTGCCCCTCCTAGTTGTCGCAGCATCCACGAAAGTCACCCCTCTGAGCATTGCGTTCATGATCCGAGATCCGGGATCTTCCGCTAGATTTCGACGAAATTTATAATTATCTTACGTACGCTTCGGAAAACCCCGAGAGATCACGCCGATCCGCATATCGCTTCTTGCAGCTGCTACATTAATTATCGCGAATGAAGGAATCCCTGTCTGATAGATTATATGCGATCGAAGTTACTTCTCTGATTCTGAATATAATTTTAATCGATCCTATTTTGCGGATCTTGCAAAAATTATATTTCATACACGGAGAAAATTTTATATTAAAAATTACCATGTATGACAGTAGCCGTGGACCATTGCTGGAATTATAAAAATGTTTACTATGTTTTCACAAAAGAGTTTAATAATTATTAATATAATAACATAGTAAAAATTTTTATAATTCCAGCAATGGTCCATGGCTATTGCCATACATAGTAATTTTTAATATAAAATTTTGTCCGTGTAGACTATGTGCTATATACACATTTTATATACGATATCATTAGCACAATTATGTTAAAACATTCAAGTATCAGCTATATACTATTATTAGAAATCTGCTGACATATATTACGAATTCATTGTCACAAACAACATAGAAATCGTTAGGGATCTTGTTTATTGCATTATTTCCCGATCGTGCCACTTGTCGTTAAACACTGTCATTGTGTTTAATGAGGAAAACCGAAATGAGATAAGTATTCCCGTGTCTGCTGCTTTGTCGCAGCATGCCGCGATCGACTCCCCCTTGTGTACCCTTAACGTATCCCTTAGGGACTCGGCATACATCCCCGATCGCTTCGCTCGCACGTAACCCGCTTGATCGTGGTTAATGAAGAAGATCTAAACGATATGAATGGTCCTCCAGCCGGCGATTCTACCGCCATAAAAACGCAATGACAGAAACGCGATCTGCAGTCGTTAATTCCCTGATGAACTCAATTAATTTCACGTCGTCGCAGCTGTCATACTAGGTGACAAAATGATGTCGATAACGCTTCTCTTGAGAAAATAGTTTCATTATTCTTTCAGATTTGTCCTGGCAAGTATACGTTGTATCTTTTAGAACAAAGTTTAATGCAAGATAACACTTTGCAATAAGCATAGTATTTTTATTAAAATTAACTTCTGTGGAAATAATTAATGATATACTCAATTATACTCAAAGTAACTCAAAATGACTCAAAGCTCCGACAGTTGATTAATTAATCAATTTCCATTTTGGATATGTATTTCCACAATTTCATCATATATATTTTTGAATTCAAGAATTTAACAGTTTTAAGTTGCGTGACATTTAAGTTATTATTGGCTTCGAAAAAAATTACAATAATTGAAATTCTATCACGCTGGATATAGAAAGTATTCACATTAGAAATGAAGAGAGAGAGAGAGAGAGAGAGAGAGAGAGAGAGAGAGAGAGAGAGAGAGAGAGAGAGAGAGAGAGACTTCAAAAGAAGCACTACTCGATACACCTAACATTATCAAAGACCGCGAAGTGCTCCAGTTGACAAAACAGATCGCAATCTTCGGTGAAGCGGGTGAACGAGCGACGAAGTGAGAAGAAGGAGAAACAATATAAATTACGCAATTCAATTAGACGCAATCAATCGGCACCGGCCAGGTATATCTCGATGTGGGGACCGCCGAGTTATAGGAGAATGGTATAGTCGGCGGAAGAAGGCCAAAGAGAACCGGAGGGAGAGACAGGGAGATGGGAAAAGGTAGCCGCTTGGCGGCCTGTACGACGGGGCAAGAACGATCGCGCGTTAACGAGATACAAATCCCATTACGGCGTAAACCTTCTCGATCCGTCGCCCCCTACGGACTTCCAACCCCCAGGCACTGTGCTAGGCTGTAGGCTATGGGCCACGAGCCACGCCAATTCGGATAAAGTCCCACTGTCTCCCTCTCGCTTTCTCTTTCGATCTATCTCGCTTACTCCATCGTTCTCTGTCTCTCTTACTGCCTTCAACGTACTGCCGATATACTATCCTCGTCACTTTCCGCCTATCCTCTCCATGTCACTCTCTTTCTATCTCTTTCTCTCTGTCTCTCTGGTTTTGTTCGGCAGGCTATCCCCACTCGCGGCATCCCAGGGGCACCCCAACCCCCACGGACCAGAGCCAGGGAATATCTGTCCCCGGGACATCTGCGTGCTGATTGAATCTCCAATCTCCTCTCTCATTGAGCGAACGATTGGCCGTTTCTCTCTTTCTCCGTCCCCGCTTTTCTCTGTTCCTCTCTGATTCGCGCTCAAATCGTTCCGTTCTCGCAGGCTCGATCGGCGACTCGGCTACGTAACGCGGCTCTTTCGCGAGATGCAAGAAGCAATACTTTCTCGTGATAAATCGTCTCAATGACGAATAAGAATTCGATAAGCGACTCGAACGCATACGGGTCATTAATTGATCACTAATAGCTAACATTGCTATAATTACATGATAATACAAATTGTACTAATCTGTCTGTGTGCATATTATGTATATAGAGTGCATATCTATCAATAGAAGTCTTCAATTTGAAAATGTATTACGTGCCTTGTTATCATATTTCTATATCTTTCGTGAGTTTGAAATCTATCTTTTTTAGTATAAATTAGTATAAATTAAATGTCAGCAAAGTAAATTAAAGAAATACCTCTACGTGTAGTGAGTGAAATGAGTTTTCGTTAAACTGTAAGAATACTTCGTACAATGGGAAACGCGACGTCCACGTCACAATTTTGTCCCTCGTATAATCAATCCTCGTCATCTGACACCGACCCCGTATCATCGCTTCTCCCTTCGTGGTTACGTCTCATCCATGTAACACAAAAGTGATCCCGTGGTTATTATTTTCCAGACGGCGATTCGCGGGGCGAGTTCGCCTGCGGCAGCGGCCAAGAAGATGAGGAAGGTACACCAGACACCATCATGGAGGAAATGGAAGAAGACGTCGAGGAAGAAGAGGAGGACGAGGAAATTGAAATGCGAGTCGTGGATCAAGACTCTGGCAGTGTCGGACGGGAAAATACAACCAGCGGCGGCACCAATACGACCACGACAAACTGCAAAAAGCGTCAATCTTCGTCATCGTCGTCTACTTCGTCGAGCGGCGTTCAGGTACAAAACTGTCAGGGTCAGGGTCAAAACGGACAGAACGGCACTAGCGGCGGCGGCGGTGGCGGCGGCGGAGGTGGTGGTGGTGGTGGTGGTGGTGGAAGTAATAGTAATACCAGTGGCAAACCCAGAAGAGCGCGGACGGCCTTCACGTATGAACAGCTAGTCAGGCTAGAGAACAAGTTCAAGACGACCAGATACCTGTCCGTGTGCGAGCGTCTGAATCTGGCGCTCGAGCTACAGCTGACTGAAACCCAGGTGAAGATCTGGTTCCAGAACCGACGGACTAAGTGGAAAAAGCAAAACCCGGGCTTGGACGTGAACAGCCCCACCGTGCCGACGACACCACCGCATCCGTCGCCGTACGCACCCGCCTTTCTCTTCGCCGCGCATCCTCACCAGCACCCATTACCACACTCGCACACGCATCCACACCCGCATGCCCACGTACATCACCCGCCGCCGCCGCCACCGCCCGGATACTACCACCCGGCAGCCCCACCTTACCCGCCGACCGGACCGACCTTCTTCGGCCATCATCTGTCGGCGACTCCTGCTGCGACTGCGTCAGGACCACCGCCGACCTCTACGCCTTCCTCCACCGGTCTGGCTCTCTCGTCTCATCCGCATCCGCACACGCATCCGCACGCGTAGCGAAATCGGCGATGATACCCTGCATTAACATTCTCGCCTTCGTAGTCCTCGGCAAGGAAACGGTAGGCTCGTGTGAGTACTTCCGGCCGTGGCAAGAAAAGTACCAGGATAGAAAGGAGCGCAGATTACGCGCGTTCGTATATATAGAAAAAAAATTCGTAGACTTATTGGTATCGTTCGCCGACAATTCGTCATTTCTCCTGGTGATCATTCTTCCTAATCATCGCGATTGTTTTTTACCAAGTAGTACATAGCACATCCTCGTCGTTATACATGATAAAACGAGAATTAGCGATTTTGAAAATTGCATAAGTTCATCATTTTTGCAGAAACGGGTAGTAGGATATATTATATACACTATATTAATACAGAGACAAAAGAATTAATTTCTCTAGATTTTATTCCGGTTGAATAAAATTTATAACATTTTTTAAATTTAGAGATAATATTTTGCGTTTGTTACTTTTTCAATAATTTCAATTCCTGGACTTATGTTGTTTTCAAAATATAGATACTATATGGAATTTATTTGGCGTCGGGACAGCAATTTTTATTCAATATATACGTTTACAAAGAAAAATGTTGGAGCCTAATTAAGTATTGAATTGGACGATGGGTATAATGTTTTCGTTTGTTGGACCGGGGCGCGTAAGCGGCCCCAATGTTATATTTTGCCTTCCCGTTGCGCACGTGGAACGACTCGATAGCATAATCGGTTTACGTAGGGTGACGTTCAAAAAACGAGCGTATCATTCCGGCGCGACACCGGCCAAACATTTAAATTCCATGCGTATTTTCCTCCAAACGTCGAGCTTTGGACTAATGGTGAAGGAAACGACGTCTTTTTAAAAGCGTACGCACTCGTCTCTCGATAGGTAACCCGATATTTGATAGAAAGTGGAATGGTAGAAGGCAGAACTTCATTAAAAAGTTTTGATTGCTTTTGTTTCTCCAATTTGCACTCATTGTTTCTCACTTGCGAACTTCGCGTTGTAAAAATTAAACAAAATTGTTAATTATTGTCCGGAACTGGCGTGAGTTATTCTTCATCTAATAAAAAAAGGAGACCTCGGTACTTTTCTCCAAGTAAAGTAGAGTAACACGAACACCCGAGTCCTTGTCGTTTTCTCACCTTTGTAATATACTCCGTTCGTCGCCGCGATTAAGCGACGGGAGAAACTTGTCTTAAAGGGAAGTAGATTTTATCAGAAACGCTCTTATATATAGCAGTAAGGTGCGTGCGTGTAAGTGAATGCGCGAGAATGCGTGTGAGAATGCGGCGATTGCGACTGTCGAAAAAATTAGTGAGCAATGTTTCGTGCTGATCGCAAAAACGAGGCACATCCGGAACGTAGCAATCGTTCCTGTGTAAAATAAAAATCATACGTTACGCTCGTAAAAACCTTCATCCAGTGTGTATAGATACAAATAATCCCTGATACGTGCACGTGCGACAAGGATAAAGATCGATTTTGCTTACCACCCTTGAACCGTCGTGTTTATAACAACAATATCTCGTATTGTTCACGTTCCGCGTTTATCACGGGATAATTCCGCTGCCAGGTGAAGTAAAAATTTCATCTCATCCGCTGTCTAATGTCATAAAGCCGCGCTACAACAATTATCATACAAATATTGAAACCAATGCGATATCAGCGCGAGTTCAATTTGAATACAATAGAATATACTTTTAATTCTCATTAACACTGAAAAAAATATTTCTATGAAATTACATGATTATGCTGGGTTTTTTTTCGACCCAGCATAATCATGCAATATTGCTACCCACATGGAAAATTGCAAGTGATTACAAGTGATTTCACATGAAATTACAAGTGATTTTTGCATAAAAATAGTAATTTCACCTATATTTTACCATTAATATATATTTTCACTTTAAAAATCTGGAAAAAAATTACAGTGATAATTAGGTAATTTTCCGGTTTTGAACACAAGTAATTTCCATGTAAAAATACATGGATTTTTTTCAGAATATATGCAGGAAATAAATATAGAGATCGATTTCGATTCCGCACAATACACTCGCCGATACGTCGAAATTGAAATCGATTTATCGTCACCCAACATTTTTTAACTTCAGTGACATTTTGATTTTTATTTAGGTTGTTATTTTAGCTTCTTAACACGACGTTTCTACGAAAAAGGGCCATAAGTTCAATTAAGGCGGCGCTGAAAGCCAATTACTCCGTATCTCTCTGAATCTTGAGATCGTATATAATTGCTTCCCTACCTTCTCCCTCGCAGCTCGCCGATTACGTCTTTTTTTCTTTATCAGCTCTTAACGAGCGACGATCGTTCGTCCGTCGTTCTCGATAGCGCGGTTCGTCTGATTTCGGGCACGAGAGAAAAATGATTCTCGTTTTTGCGGAAAATAAAGGGGAAACGCAACGGAGGTGAGGGGAGGAACGAGGAGACGCGCTAAGTGAACTGAACCATTAGACGGCCGGATGCTAGTTCTGCATTACCCGTTCTTTGAGAGACACAGGTCTTTGCAAAACCCGCACCGCAGTCTTCCACGCGTAATTCCGACCATATAACGCCGCCTTGTTCGCGGCTTCCAGAGGCAGCCACGTTCAATTGACGGAAAATTGCTCGCGCCTTGCTTTGATGCTCAAATTAGAAACTACCCGGCCGGGCTGCGCGACACGCGTCGTCGGCGAGCTGACCACGCGTTTATGCACGTCTTAATTATGAATTGAAGATAAAAGCATCTCTTTACATCAACGGAGGACAAAGCGATTCCTACACATGTTAAATGTTATTTAAATGCTGAAGCTAATCACTGCGAGAGCCCTTTGCTACTGGACCGACTGAAGGATGACTAAGTCTTCCTAGAAGAATAACCTCCTGTTTTTTATACATAAATAAAGGTAAGTATCGATTTGTAAGCTACGAGGAACATGGATATCGTACATTTTTCCATCGTTGATATTACAAATTTAGAATAACATCTGACCATTTAAATAGCAGTCGGTAGTCAAAATAATTTCTCTAATTCGGTAAAGAGTTTTAATATAATATACTAATTAATCAGATTTTATAACAACGACAATAAACTTTGTCTAGAAAAACAAAAGGGCAATTTGGACGAACTTTGAAATCTGCTCATTCTTTTGTTCTTCTTATCTTGACTCTTTCGTCGAATCTTCTGTCGAAACGACGGTGTTATCGAAGCAGAAGTCAGAAGGAAGTTAAATCGAGAATACGAAAGGAGAGCGGCGGAAGAGAAGACGGATTCGAGAGGAGGGAGAGAAGATGATCCGAGGGCGCTCGAAAAGGTAGGAGTGGCTGTCGGTCGGTCGCCGGACGATTCTCTCGAATTAATTCTTAGGGGTGGATTTGGGAAAGGGGCTACCGCCGCCGCCGCCACCGAGGGGTGTGAGTAGAACGAGTGGACCGTGAAATAACCAACCCCCGCGCGACACTCGCACCCCCCGAACGTTTCGAACATCGACAGTGGCGTAACTTCGTTATAGGTTTCTGCGTGCCGCGAAAGACTTTTTTCAGAGGATTCTCCCCCGTCTTTCCCCTCGCTTCTACATTCGCAGTCGACGTAAGAAGCACTTAATTAATGATAAACACCGCGCTCGTTACGCTCACCGAGCGTTATGCTCCTAAGTGGCTACGTCTGGCAAATTTATTTCCTCTGCTTGAACGTCGTCGCGGAAATTATCTTAATCGGTCTTAATCTAGCTATTAATTAGCTCCATGTTCAGTTTGCAGAGATCTCTTAATTGTTACTGCAATTATTCTGAAATATATATGGAATATCGCGTGGAGCGCTGTAGTTATACCTTAAATGTATAACGTGCTAACATTTCTATCAACTTTTACTTAATCGTGATTGCTTTGACACAAATAATGGACACAAATATCATGACTATTTATTGAATTTATATAGACACACTGAAGATGGCCCAAAACTGTAGGCCGAAACGTTTGTTAATTTTATAAACTTATTAATGTTGTATTTAATTGTGAATTATTTTTTCGCTCTACCAGCGGGGCGCTAGCTCTCATTTGCCTTGTTTTATACTTTTTAATATTTGAGATTGTACATCTTGAGAGCTTTAACCTTATTTATTTACAAATAATGAATATCGCGAAATTACATGACAAATAAACCTTTGAATCACATTCAACAATATTTTAATTAGAATTCTATCAAGGTAAAATCGATTTATAAATAACAGTAGAACGAAATCTTTTTTCTTCTCGTACTATGCAAATTTGTATTTTACGGATTATTCTGGAGAGTATATATTAGTATATTAGTATATATTTTAGTGAATCGGACGTGTTAATTTGCGCGATATCGTCGCGCGGTAGAGAAATAACTCTAATCTGAGCCGAGCTGCGCTCTCGTAGCGTGAACGTTGACGGGTTAAACAGAGTTGTACGGCTCTGTGTTCTCGGATTCGTATGGGGATTACTCGCTTGAGGTCGTGACACCGCACGCACCGAGAGCAGCAAGGCACGCCACTGCAGTCAGTCCATTCCAGTTAAGCGTGTAATAGTTCAATAGCTGTCGCAGCCGTGTCTGCGAATACGCCGAGACTCGCTACTGCATATCCCACGCGCATAAACGCGTATTTATATGAGCGTTTAATCGCGCATTACTCCCCGAGGTATTTATCTATACTTCTCATTCCTTCCCTCGTCGCTGTCGAAGCGAGGAAAATATCATCGTAACGGGATTAACTTAGATTTTTTTGGTTGAATTACTGACATTTACAAAACGCGTGCGATGATATTCAGTAAATTTTTGATAAATCAAATTTATAGTATATCGGCTTGTGGATTAGGTTTTCTTATTTCGCTTTCAAACCTTTTTAAAATTTTAACGATTCTTTTGTTAACAAATTACGTTACAAGATATCTTGCAGCACTCTATTCCTTAAAAGCTTCAAGTTCTACAGCCACGTTCATATATTTCATACTTTTTGTAAAAATATTAGATATATATCTACATTTTTTTATAATCATTAAGTTCCTGAATAATCTGGAACAAATTTTCATACTTTTTGTAAAAATATTAGATATCTACATTTTTTATAATCATTGAGTTCCTGAATAATCTGGAGCAAATTTTTCTCTAGAAAAATTTTCCTGATAGATATACTTGGATGTTTTTTTATATAATACTTACGCGCGTACGTCTGTGTGCACGCTTAAGATCTCCCACTCCCAACTTTCGCGCGGCGCTTTCATGCACTTTAGCTTAACCGAGAGATAAAAGCCGCTTCTTACCGGTACGCCTCGATACGCCTTCCACCGAATATTCGTAGTTAAATCGGATAGCAGGCGTAGACGAACAAAAGCCTCGGCGGATCGATCGATCGGCGATGAGTCGTTATCTTTCACGTCCGCGCTTCTCTCTTTCCTTGTTCAGCCTTTGTCACTCTATTTTCTGCCATCGCCAGTGGAACGTCTCTCGATTGTCCTAGGTATCACGGTTACAACATACGTACGCGCGTCAGGGGAGATGGACGATTATGAACTTGCCAACTCGCCTTTTCGCGCGCCGTTAGTATCTCATCAATTCACCTTCGTGTCACGCTTGTTATAGCTAAATAGGATCTACAGAGCTAGGCTTTCCCCTCTCTATCTCTTACAAATAAAAAAAAAATGAAAAAAGCATTTAATTTTTGAACGACATATTTGACATCATGATCTCCACCACGTGAATTCTTTTGAGAGGTTTTTAATTTATGGTCCGTTAATAAAAACTCGAAAATGAGTTGAAACGTCCGGTTTTATTATCATATCATGATTTTTTATTAAAGAACATTATATTTTATCTATTGCGCACTGTCGCCAGCGCCTGACTCTTACTTATGCTTTGTTATTTGACCTTATCGAGAGTCAATTATATCATTTGATCATTTAATTTTTGTTAGAAAAGAATTAATTTCAAGTTTTTTAAAAAGTCTATGGAAATAAGAGTGTGCTTAAAATATTTTTTAAGTAAAATACATATAGTAACAAAATTACAATTTCTTTATAGTTTTCTATAAGCGTACTTTATTTAGAGGTCTAATTTTCAATAAAAAGGATAGGGTAAAACACTTACTTAAATCTTTATGAAAGACTGTCGGTTAATGGTTGTCGGTTTATAGTTTACTTTAATTATTCTTAGTTAATTGCATCGACATCAATTAGAGCAAGGTATTAATTAGAGCAATTATCTGAATTCTTCATTATTTGTATTATATCTAGGATACTGTGATGTAGAAAGAAACAGAGAATCGCTATCTGGAATTGCTCGACCAGCTGTCAACATTATGGACTCTCTTAAGGAGCATCAATCCAGCTCAAGCGAAATCCAATAAGTGATTATGATAATTAACGTCGCGTACGTACACCGACGTACACGTACATTAGTCCGCTTTATTTGAGACTAGACGAGAGAATTGCGCATGTACTTGTCAGCACGTGCGGACGCGTGAGTGTATAGGTGCAGGCAGGAACGGAATTCGGTTCGACCTCAACAGTGCAAACAGAGGCATTGATTTCACCGCTTTCAAACACCCCCTAGCAAAGCGTCAGTCGCTCGGGGTGGTCCCTGGTCCCGTACGTGTGTACGTATATGTGCGTGTGTGTATATGTGAGAGAGACCTGCGCGTTCAGACGAACTTGCGGATGGACGAGAAGAACGACAAGGACGGCGGCGACGATGACGACGACGACGTCGACAACATCCAACGTTCCTTGTCGACGACGCGGCCCTAATAATAATGCTAATTGAAATCAGCACCGCCACGAAAATCAGTAGCGCAACCCTCCGGGCTTCCACGCTCGAGTGGATTGCGCTTCAAATCGGATACCGACCTTCGCGTGTCTCCACGAGCAATTAAATTTCAACGATTCGTGCAACGGTTAAAATATAAAATAATATTCACCAGAGTGCTTAGCAACTTCATTGCGTTATCGACGTCGTTCGATTATGCGCAAACGTGCGAAGTGCGTCAAGTGCTCTGTAAAAAAAGATATAATCTTCCAATCTAATTGAAGCTTGCTATTTGCGCGCGATAAATAAGCATTAGATTTAAAAACAGATTATATATAAAAAGAGTGAGCCCAAAAACAGGCCTAAAATCGCCCGTTTCGTGGACATCGAAATTTGAGTCGATTTCGGCGGTAAATAATTGTACATCATGGAACATCAATCCTCTAAAAATTTCAAATTGAGCATACCTTTCATTACTGAGATATGAAGGATTAAATTGGTCACTATACACTAATGAAGGATATGTCATTTTATTTGCCGTATCTTCAAATTATGACAAAACTTTTCTTTTCCTAATGATTGTTATATTTATAAGTAATAATTTTTATATTTATAAGTAATTTAACATTAAAAAAATTGTTATCATAATATTAAGTTTTGTAATATAATTACACAGTGATAATCATATATATAAATTACAGTATTTACAATAGCTTTCCAAATTACCCGGGAAGTACTATTGCTAATGCGTTTTTTAAGTAGTTTTTTTAAATGAAGATACAGCCTACTATATTTGCTGTATCTTGTATTGAACGTGTAAAATGGCGTACCCTTTATTCGTGAATAATACCAACTTTAACCCTTCCTATCTCAGCAATAAAAGGTATGCTCAATTCGAAATTTTTAGGGGATGAATGTTTAATGATATACAATCATTTACCACCAAAATCGTATCAAAACTCGATGTCCACGAAACGGGCGATTTTTGGGCTCACTCTTTCTCTTTAACTCTTTCGCACGCGTTGAAAAAGATGGTATATATACCTCAATCTCTTATTTTCTCTCAAACCAACTATTCTACGAGATACATTTGGTAAAGATAATAAATCCTTATAATATTCTTATTTCTTATATAAATATGTCGAACAAATTTTACTTGAAAATTTATATCTTTCTCAACATGTGAAATTAAACAAGTACCAGCTATATTATGCCTTGTTTGATCTAACTTATTCATCCAGATCGATTTATAATTAATTTTATCGTGTCATATAATTATTTTATAGCTACACAAATATATCAAGAAAGCTTACGCGCGCTTTTTAAAAAATCATACGACATGACGATCAATTGAGCGCCAACGAGGATCTCATTTGATAACGACCCGACTTTAAAAGTGAAAAGTGACAAGCTTAGCGTAGCCAGCCCAGGAATACGTCGGTATATGTCACGGTCCCCGAGAGGAACATCGTCGACGGTCTCGACGAAGCTCGCTCCGTGGAACAATGAGGTATGACGCGGATCGCACGGCTCGGTCAACCCCCGCCCCTATCCCGAGTCCGCCAAGAAGAGAGCAGTCAGGGTGGCAGTAACCCGGCCGTGCCGGGAAGCGGGTTCAGGGCGGGATATAGGTGGGATGGCACGCGGAGGGTAGCACGGTGTCGGCAACGGGGTACGGGGAGGCGGCGCAGGATGGGCACGCGGGGGTACACGGGACGGAAGGACGGCGAAGCGAACGTTTAATAAAAGATGCGCAGAGATAGCGCCATTACCCCGGCCTGCATTATTTACCGGCGAGGCAACTCTCTGGCCGCGTTCCGCCGCAGTCGCTCGCGCTATACGTGCACGTGTGTGTCACGTATGGCTGCGTGTGCGTGCACGTATACGCGCACACGCGTAAGGTAGTACACGTGTAAGACGGTGCACGGCATACTCGTGTGACCGCCCCTTCTAACGTCACCCACAGGAAGACCCTCGCTGTCTCGAGGAAGAATGAGCGGCCTACGAAATCGGGGAAATCTTCGGCTACGCGAGAGCGTCGCTGACAATTTGCCCCATGCAGACGGACACGCTAATCTTGTTGTGCGAAATTAGGAAAAGATTTTTTAAAAATCTCATTGTTAGTTTGCCGAAAGAAAGCATATTTCGTCGATATTTACGATCTGATATCATGTAATAAAGTATGAAAAGTAATGTAAATAGATGCAAAAATTTCCCTTTCTTACATATTTTCTATGAATAAATTTACTATATTTCAAAATAAGATACTTTATTATTTAATTCGTTTATTTACTTCCGATACGTGCATTTTTATGTAATTTCTATCACGATTTTCCTTAACATATAACAATAATAGTTAATGTCATAGAATGTTTTTATTTCAAATTAAAATTAAAATTTCTTTGTCTATTATTACTTCCTTATTTACTGTTGTTCCTGTGATATATATTAGTCGTGTCGAATTGTTTTCCGTTACATATGACGACTGATTTTGGATTGCGCCGAGCGATTTGCGCCCAAGACGCTTTTAAGATCCGCGGTTGCTTTCATCGCGATCAAGCGCTGGGAACTGAGCCCTGCGCGCGAATAAACCTTTATTCATCCTCAGATATACTTTAGATAGGGTACACTCGCGAACAAAAGGACGAAGGGCCGTAGCGTTCTTGTAATGTAATGGTGGCGATACTTTCACGATTGTATTAAAACGATGAAAAATGTAAAATTATAGTGTCCGTCAAAACATATGCTTCAGATATGCCGTAGATATGCTTGCAAACAAAATTGCATAAATCATAAAGTTTGAAGGAATAAAGTTCACACTTCTCTTATTCCAATATGTCAAACCTGATAGTCGAGAAACTATAATTATTTCTTGATCCTCATTGATGATTGAATTTGTCACAATTCTAGATTAATCATTCATTTATTCTTAATTAACGTTAAAATCACAGAAATAACAGATCTAGTTATTTTCTAGTTGTTTTAATCATGAAGTACATTTTTATCAGCTATATAAGTCTTTTTCCTTTTAAACTTTAAAGAAGAGATCGATCTTGTTATCGACATAAATGTTGGACATAAATGTTTACTCTCTCTGATACATGAGATAAAAAGCTATTCTAAATAGAGATCAATCCTCGTTATTTCACTATTCTACATGGTTAAGTAATATTTTACTATTCGCGTCATGAGAATGCGTTCATTTCGATCGTCGCCGCTGGACTCGTCGTGCGCGGGGTCGAAGAAAGGCTGCCCTCTCCTTGCTACAAAGTTCTCTCCTCTCTCTGACCGTCCTGTGTGCTCTACGAGCGGGAACCGTCGTAACGAGGAACATTACTCCGGGGGATGGAAAACACCGTTAATTACCTCCCGCAGGGCCGTTCGTTATCCGCCGGACCTTCCCCTCCCTCGGCCGGTGGTGTGCGGTTCGCCTAAATTGCCTTCTCACTTCCTGGGCGAAGATCGGCGCGATTACGCCCGAGCCGGGGCGTTGTTACTCCTCTTGTACTTCGTTTGTTGTTTCGCACTGGCGCGAAATGGGCAGGACCCGGAGAAAGGAAGGAAGGGAGGTCAAGGGGAGACGGACAACAACACGAGGGAGAGAAAGATCAAGCGGGGGACTTTAGAACGATGGAAATGGATATAGGTGTGCTCGAAAGAGACCGAGAGGAGTTGAAATTTCGAGGCAGCAGGAAAACGGAGGAAGGCGGGAGAGGGTGGTTGAGAGACAAGAGGAGATCTGAAAATACAAGGGAGGGATGAGGGTAGAGAGGGAAAGGAACAGAACGGGGAGATACAGTCACGTCGAGGGATAGCAAAAGAGACAGTTTCTCCCTCGGTGACGAAAAGCGAGAGGGTGGAGAACGCGGGGTCTGCAGGGGGGAGGATGGAAAGCCGAAAGGCGAACTTGACATTTATATCGGGGATTCTCGGCTTTGCACCGTGAGGAACCCTTTCAAGAGGAGGATCTCGCGCACACGACCGCTTGTTGTATAAGAAAAGGGTGACTCGCGTCGGCTGAGAGTGTGTACATAAACTTCTTCGAATTCTTCTTCAGTAATCTGAAATCCTTCCGACCTCCTTTCCCGACGTGCGCTCAACACAAAAAATTATATCCGGCTATTCTGCATTAGAAGGATTCTCAATCAAACACGCTAACTACGATGTCGTGTAATAATTTTTAATGTTTCAGATACTTGAAGATACTTATACATGAAGTGATAAATATTTTATTTTTTGTTTTCATGATCCGTATTTCAGCATAAATTAACAATTTTATTTTATTTAAATAATTCTTTATTTCTTTTTGGTGCTAAAACTACAAAAAACTACTAACTGATCTAATCAATATTGGCGAAACGATCATCGATTTTGCAGGTAATCAAATATTAGCTTTTATTGTCTCCGTCAGAATTTTTTATTCTGTAACTTCGTAATTAAACATCCTTATACATTAATGTACAAGTTGTATAATTGCTTTCTAGCAAATAATAAGGCACGCAATTAATAATTTCAAAATTAGCAATTTCAAAATAAATTATAATATTTTGTCATATTTAGTATCGCTCAATTAAATTAATATGCTCTGTTAATACCAAATAAATCGTTTCAAATAACATCTGTTTACACGGTAACATCAAATCGATAAACGCATCAAGATAAAGTTAAAGACATAAACCGGCGGATATACTACTTATCGCATGATAAATTCAGCTTTCTGTATCATCGGATAACTCGATCAAGCGAAAACTGCAGTTGGAAATAGCAATTACCACATGTAGTGATAGAAACATTGCCTATAGTAGGCGAGATAGGAAATATATCTAGTTACAGACGGTTTAGAGAAACGACACTTGCTATAAACGGTAACGCTTTTCGCAAATTTATCGTGTAGGGAAAAACGACTTTACTTCATGACGGTAAGGTGAAGTTACTGCTTGTAGTCATTCATACCCAGGAGCGCAGGGTTGTAGTTGGTGCTGCCTCCACTCGAAAGGTATCATCCCTTGCGAGCAGTTCGCTCCCTGGATATTCTCGGCATTTTTCGTTAGTCGGCAAGTGCTACTAAACTCAAACGGTAACTTGCGGTTATATTCCCAATTAAATTACGATTTGCTAATTATAGCATATTGTTATGATTTTCCTAAATATAATACACAAAAAGATTTTGTCTATTTATTTTATGCTTAATGTAAATGCTTAATGTTTTCGATATTTAGCATGTTGCTGAACGTTAACACTAAAACTTTATACGTGACGTAACTATAAAATTTTTATTTAAAAATGCATATCTGTAAAAACTATTTAAGTAAAACATACGTACAAATTTTTATTGTGACAGTTTTTTATATAGGTATAGAGCATATCCAAAATGTGCGATAAAAAATTGAGAGTGTATCCCACTCATGAATAGGATGAATAAACGTTACATGTCTACATAAATTCTGAAATATTTTTTAACGTTTTTTCATCATACACGAATAAAAATCAGCCATGCGTCAAAAGAATCAAAGGAACATCAGATACACTCTATACGAACTATTGATATATAAACACAAAATAGATTTTCATTGATTGGATAGCGTTTTTATCTGTCTTCAATATCTTTAAATAAAATGGATAAAAATGAATTTTTTCGACTTTTGGTTACGTATTCAAAATTTTGTGCAATGTAGTCACGTCACGTTCTTAAAGTTCTATTACTTGAATTTATTAATTATATTGAAGAAATACTATCTTCTCGGAATCTCGAAAGAGTTAAAATCTGTATTCTTAAGTTACAGTTTGGTTTTACCGCTAGATATATTACTTTCAATCTTCCAAATTTTCAGAGAATATTTCTAACCATCGAGAATAATTGACTCCATTATTATACCGATTCTCGTCACGCGAAAGTTTACATCTGTTACATGAGATATCTTGAGGAGCGGTCGTGTCTTTGACGATCGGAGAACAAGCGGAGAGTTTCATAGAGTTGCCGAGTAACAAGGGCTCACTATCACGGAAAATCGCGGAAGTAGCAAACGCATTTGCCGCGCCTCCTAATGAGGTCGTTTAGCACGGCTCCTCACGAGTCTCTGGAGATCCGCGTTAATGAATCGGAACTGAAATTGGTGCAACGTGCCGCTAACAGTGCATCGCGGCAAAGCGGAATGTGCATTGAGGTTTCGATGTCTGAACGTACAATTAGCCGTCGTATCGATGACAAATTGATACGCTTGCGGGAAAAGAGAACCATTTTTCTTCCAATTCTTTAGCCGATATAAAAAAGAAAGAATGTAATGGCACATGCATGCGTCGCACGGTTTGATCATTGAACATTAATAAATTTTTTCAATCGCTGCTATTTCGAAGACTTTTCGAAGTCTATCTGCAACGATAAGGAATAATTTATAATAGCTTTCTTCACTCTTTATCTCGGGTCAAGTATTAATCATATTTTTGATATTCTCATATATTACATAGGAGTCTTCTTTTATTAACGAAGAAAAGGACGTTTAGTAATTGTAGACAAGACAAAAGTTTTATGGTTGCGAGATGTCTACTTTTATTATTCAAATATAAATTTAGCAGAAACGATGCTGCAGAAATAACATTATAGAAAGAGATATCATTCCTCTCTTCGGCCGATAGAATATTTATGAATTATTATGGATACAGCCAACGGGCCGTCAGCGAGCGGCATCGGATAATCCGCCAACTATTTCCTGCCGGGAATTCAATGTAAATGCTGATGTGCACGTGGGGGTCGCGTTATTTCAAAGTTCGATAAGGAGACGCGACCCACGGCGCGGTGGTGGCGAGCGTGATCCCGGCAAGATGGCGGGGACCCGGAAATTCATAAGAATCCCGGTAAGCCGGGGGGATACACCCACGGAGCGGTAGACGAAACCTCGTCGCGCGATTTTCCCCCTTCGTCTTTCATCCCTGTCCCCGTCCGTCCCATGGCCACCTATCCCCTTCTCCATTTCTGCGCGGTAACGGGAATAGGAGTCCTTCTGGAGCGAATCCGTCGCGGGAGCCATATCGGCGGTAAACCGACAGATTGGAGCTTGCCGCCTTAATGCGCGCATGGTGGGCGGGGGTTCAGAGGCAACGGGGTGGGTGACAGGGCAAACAAATTTATAGGTCTCTTATCCGAAAGATACACGGGATTATCCCCCGGGTCGCGCGCGCCACCGCGGGTCGCGAGGGACAGAAAAAGACATGAAGTGAGAGAGAAAGAGAAAGAGAGAGGGGGGAGAGGGGAGAGAAGGCGAATCTCGAGAGGTAGAGCTCGAAAAATCGTAAAAACTTTATATAAGTCGGCTGAAGGAAGATATTCAGGGCATCCGAACGAGGGACGAGAGAGGGAGAGAGAGAGAAAGAGAGAAAAGGAGAGGCAGAGAGAAGCACCGGCGGGGGCTAGCGCCGACGAGATTCAATGAAGGGCGGTGAAACGGCGACCCAAAGGGGAGAAGCGGGAGAAGGAGCCCTGTCTCGAAGGAGGCACGGGAGTTTTGTGCGTGGGCGACGGCGAAGCGTTTCAGCAACTACGGAAAGGAAGAATCGAGGGGCATATCCGCTGCGCGAGAGAAACATTCCGAGGAAGGAGAGAGATGCGGAGGGTAGAAGGAAAATCTGCGAGCGGAAGAAGGATAAGGTAAACGTGGAGAGAGCGAGACAAGAGTGTCAAAGAAAGGAGGCGGAAGGGGAACGAAAGGCGGTGAAGGGGGCGGAAAAGGGAATACGAGCCCGAAAAGCGCGAGAAGAGTATAAACAAGAAAGAGGGAGAAGGAGGAGGAGAAGGAGGCGAAAGGGCGGGCGAGGGTCGATTCATTCTAATTCGGTTGTGAAGGCTACAGCTTGTCCAACAGCTCGGCGGTATCTGTGGGGTGGCTTCTGGGTTGCTAGTGTCGCTGCCGATGTGACTGCGGACCGCGTACCTCCGCCTCCTCGTTGTCCTCTTTTCTGCTCCTGCTCTTCCTTCTTGCTCCTCCTCCTCCTCCTCTACCCTGCATAGATCCGTTCGGCCGATCCGACACTGCGACTCTACCTCTTCCGAGGAAAAGGGCATTTTTCAAGCGATTCCTCTTGGACACACACGTTGTCAGGATGACAAGTCGAGTCCGCATTGGAATAGGACGGTGCGCGAGCTTACGACGGAGATGAGACGATAGCCGTTGGTTCCAGACTGTTGTTGCTCGAAATGAAATCAACCGTTGTACCCAGCGTTACTTAAGCCGACAGAAATAACGAAATATTGATATAAATGAATTATCGCGTAAAAAAAAGGCTCAGATTTTTTTATTATCAAAATTATAAGAAATATCCAAGTAGATTAAAAAACTAGATTTTTCTTTAGCAGCAATTTTGTGTAAGAAGACTGATTAATTTTTGATATTAAATACATCTTTTTTTTAAATACATAACAATTTAAATCAAATTTTGGTTAATACAAATGCCGCTAATGTTATTCAAAGTTTGTGTATCTTCGATGAGATTGCGCACAATTCTCGAAATTAGTTGGTCCGAATCTATTTTCGAGATAATTATAACGGGATATTCGATTTCGAAACTAATCCGAACGATTGTGATGAAAAGCGAAACGTAAATAGAGATAGCGTTGAAATCCATCGCGTCCCTGCTGTAATTTCGTACAGTCGCATAGACGCGTAACGTTTTCATTGTGAATTTCTTCTAGATGTTGACCTCTTTATCCTTCGCATCAATTTTTTGCGCTCCCTTCTCCCCGGATTTCAGGCCGAATGTAGAGGGAGCACGCTGTCTCTCTCTCTTTTTCCCAACGATCTCTCGTTCCGCACGGAACCATAGCCGGCGAAATTTCGCAGCGACGAAAGCCACCGCGGTGACAAGTAGCGCCATAAATAGGCCCGATACGACAGATACGTCGCATTCTCGTTCGTTCTGCCGCGCCTTTAGCCGCCACCTCGATACCTTCCCGTACTTTATTCCGATCCCGTTTCTCGGAGGAAGATCCGGGACCATCAACGAGCGAATTCTACCACCCCCCGTGCATGCTCGAATCAGGCACGAAGTTATATCGCCCTAGCCGAAAAATAAAATGCGCTCCTTCGTGTATTTTCCCGAGAGTGTTACGCGAGCAGAATTTTGTCTCTTATTATTAAAAGTATTCATGATTTATTCCTCTTCCCGACATTATTCGACATCGTATTACTTCTTGATATATAATTTTTATTTTAGTATTATAAGAATTAAATATTTAATATTATAGAAATATTTAGTATTATAGAATTAAATATTGCTTTGACAAATGCTATAAAAATTATATTTTTATGCCACGTTATACTAATTTTAAGATGCGAAATTTAATCGAAACGCTTGTATATAAAAAGGAAAAAAATCATCGGCCGAAACCATAACACATCTGCTTTTAAAAATAAATAAACTGTACTGCGATTATTTTTCTGATAACGGTTATTTGTAACAGATTACTCCATGATGACCGATGATCTACGGGTCAAAGTATGATGTATAATCGATGTGACTCATATTGTCAAGTGGTTGATGATACAACTCTCGAATGGTATTTTTTTTGCTGTGAAATACTGTATGGCAATTTTATTATCGACGATTGGTTTCAGGCGTTAAACTGGCCAACATCCAACAATTATTGTACAGCATTGCGTAGTGAAAAATCTCACACCAGTTACACGATAGACCGGGATTTTACGCTTTTTATTATTGCCCGGTTCCTCTTCGGCCGCTTATTTATCCAGTAATTACCCACCTTACTAATTACCTATTCCGTGTATTTTTATAAAATCCGTTAGTTAAATTGAGATACAAATCGAATTTTAAAGTTAATTACTCGTACAAAGGTATGCTACAAATTAAACGATTCGCGAATACCGCATAATACGTAATAACTAATTCAATATAATGAATAAAAAGGAATAAAGTCTCGCATTGCACAGGATATTTGGGGAAATACTGTGTAATTCTGATCGACATTTAAAGTAAACCGGAAATAATATAAACTCCAGTTGTGAAGAAAAAAATTTTTATATTGTAGGACGAAAACAGGTACTTGTATGAACACATTTTCGAAAATTTTATAATTTATTGCTAGATAACTCGCACGCATTGACTTGCTTATTGCAATATCATATATTGAAGAATCACTATACTTTTATTGTAGCTAAAAATAAACTTTACCGTCTAAATCCCCTGCCATTTCAGAAACACGATGTACCGCATCTGTGCTTATCCGCATTACAGTAGTGTAAATTTTATATCGCGCCGCCGCGCGCGAAAATTAACAAGATCTGCCGTTAGGAAATCTCGGAATGATTTATCCCCGTGCCACGTGTTCCAGAGTAAGTTTCCGCGCACACAGATAAAGATACTCGGCGCGTTTACAAGTTAATCGATGATAAATGCCGACAGATACGGCTCGATTCGTCCCCGGCGAGAATCCACTCTCTACCGGCTCTGCTCTATTAGGGAGATACATTTGCCGGCGTGGGCCGATCAGGGCGCGAGTCCCATTTCCACTCTCGCCTCTTCGACGTTAACGACGACATGTGGGCTCACCGAAGCAAAACCACCGAGAGCCGCGGGTGTCATAGGTGAGACAGCCTCCATCCATCTACCCCGCGCGGTCGCGACCTATTCGGAGTGCGAAGCCCGGGCGCGCGCAATATCCCTTTTGGGACATCTTTCGCCCTTTTAATGGCAGGGGCCACCGAGGAGGGTGGAGAGACTCGATGGTACAGAAGATGATCCGATCAGCGGCCCCGACATTCGTCGCTCATCATCGAGGATAATGCCATCGCTAGTACCCATCGTGGGCGTTATCGATCAAGTCCGTCCGACCGACAGTCCAAGTCGGCGATGACGCCTCTCTCGGGACGTGTTTTGACTCCTTCATGAATGGGTTGTCAAAATCGAGGTTGCGTGCAACGCAACGCGGCGTGACACGCAGAAATTAAAGAGCGCTCGACAGCGATGGACGGACGTTTCACCTGCGGTGCCCGATTGGTTTCGCGGCAATCATCGTCGCGTATGACGGGGTCGATGCGCCGGCGATCGCATTCTCTCGCGGCTGTAACGATATTACGCCCGATTTTAACCGCCCGCGCTCGGAACACCATTCGCTCGAACGGATGTCACGCAATTCGCAGCGCGGAATTTCAACGAAATGGTACACGGTGAGTTAAAAGGGATTTTTTACTTCCGCTACGCCGCTATATCATCTTTGGTATTTGCGAGATTAATTAAATACATCACGTTCGCGTATATACATATCGCTCTTGATTGAAAATGACCGAATATTTCCGTCGCGCATCGCAATTTCCGTCGGTGCCGTTAATTAAAAAATTTTACAAGAATAAAAATCAGATTTTATCAGAAAGAATTGATGAAAAGATATTTAGATGAACCGTTTCGAACCGTGTCGATGATTAAAATTAACTATTGCCGATGCAACCAGTCTTGATTTTCGCTGGTGGAGAAAACAATCGCCTGAAAATAGAAGACTTCTCTGCTGTGTTAAACGTCGACTAAAAGCGGCGCGCGACGAAGACAACAAAAGCTTCTATTAGTTAGAGCGTGCATTCGCGATGCACCGTCTCTTCGAGGAATCTTCAATGTAAACATCCAGAGGCGAGACGGTCGAGTGGAGTATATCCGGTCCGCGATCCGCGACGCGGTAACAATCAGCAAGCAAACACGCACGATTTTCAGAGTGCGAAAGGTTAAGTTAACATTCGAAACGCACCCGGGGGTACAATTCGCGTCTTGTTTGTTGTTTCGTAAGGTAGATAATTAAATTACCGGGGAAAAGTCAACAAACCTAGTTAGACGAGGTCCTCCGGCGAATTTTATGATAACGCCGAAGTGGCTTACAAATTATCGGTTAAGTGATACTAACTGCTGCCGCGCGCTGCTCTACAGATGTTTCATAATGACGTTAAATGTTTTAAGAGCTTACAGGATTTCGCTTCAATATCGTTTAAGCCGTCCTGCCAGTACTAAAGTGCAGTTTACCGCGCCAGTCTACTATGTACGTGGAGAGGTCAGTTTCACGCTAAAGCGAACCGCGCGCGCCACACACCATCGTACTTCTCTAATAGTCCGCGTGTACGTTAGCTTTAGGGGCCGCTCATATTTTGCGCAACCTTGGCGGAATAAAGCGTGTTTTAGCATTCGGTAAACGACGCGTATTTAGCGTTCGCTTAATGCCGCATCTTTCGGCGCGGAATTTTGCACAACTGCGCACGCGTTTTCCGAGAGCATCATTTCACTTTCCAGAAATACTCTCGAAAAATCGCTCCGAAGGGACCAGACTTTGCGCCGTCGCGATACGATCCAGAATCGCGGTACTATTCGTCGTTGGTCAAATAAAATAATCGAAATAAAATAATCGTCGGCGAAACGAACCGCGGGAATTCGCTCGAACGAATCGCGAACGCGAAAATGCGGAGAACCGTATTCGCGGAACGTCAAGATTACCGCTGTTCCGCCGAATGGTAAAAAAAGAAGGAAAGTTCAAGTTACACGCGAACGCGAGTTTGAAACAGAATTAATTTAACGCAATTCCACCCGACCGTTGTAAAAATTAATGCGCCGTTCGGGGCTGTCCGTTATTACCTCGATTTACGTGTAACGATATACGCATAATCCGGGAGTAATATTAGCATCGACCAAATTACCGTCTCCCCGTGAAAACTAAAATCGGCATGCATGGTATCGTGCATACGCACAGTACATGGGGTCGCCGTGTTACGTGAACTCTGCCGAGGTGTAACGCACCGGTCTCAATGAGCTTTGAAAGCGCGTAGGGTTTCTAATATCAAGCGCGAATAGAGACGACGTACGAGTCCGTGTGTTATTGCGTAAACACCGGACGGTTGTCGCGAAGTCGGCATCAGATGTCCCGGAGTTACCGCGCTACGTCGGGCAACGCGCTTTAATAAAATATTTCCGACGCAAATGAATTTTTCCATTAAAACGCATAAAAACATTTTCACCGCCGTCTCCTTCCGATAATCGGCTTACAGCCACTCGATGCTGTTACAGCTCTCTTCGGTTGCGATTGCATACACTTTTTTCCTTCATCGCCGTATCCCGCCGCGGCGAAAGAGTAGCGGTCGCTTTGGCATCATACATGTGTATATCTCGCGCAGAAAATGTATTATCGATGAGATCGTCTATAATTGAAGCTAAGCGATTTTAACAATTTACACGAAATATTTTCCTCCTGTTAATTTCAAGTAAATTCTATACTAATAGAATTTACTTTAGCAATTATATTTTATCATTATATTTTACTTTTAATTATATATAAGAAATTTTTTGTACGGATCAGAGACCAAACTTGATATATAAAAAGATTCTCTTCCAAATTACCTCGAAGCGATATATACGAAGGCAACGCGGTGGCGTAAACTAATCATGCCTTTGATCCTAATCGCAAGAGTTTTCAACCTCTCCAACAGCCACGCCGCGCAGTTCGATCGGTCAAAGTCACGATTCAGAAAACGCATCGTCGCGAGCGGGTTTGCGAGGGTACACAATACGCCTGATCTCGCGAAACAAGCGTAATTCATTCGCTAACAAACGGAACGATCGTTTCGCTATCGGCATCCCCGCCGGCGATGCCTGTCGAGGCGATCAGGGTGGTTTGCAGGAACGGTCGATAGCAATCTCGAACGACGCGACGCGCAAAGTAACGAACGAGGACGAAAAATAGTTCGCACAAGAGTACGTGTGCGCGCGTGTGTCTCCAATCTCTCCTCTTCTCCCTCGCCATCTTTCTCACTCTCTCTCTCTCTCTCTCTTTCTCTCTCTTTCATTTTCTCTTCCAAGCACCTCATGACGCGGAACGTGGAAGGCGATGGAGAAGACGAGTGCCGGCCTGGGGCGGTGGTCGTTTCCCGGGCAAGTAGCCGGAGTGGATGGATAACTTGGCCATTGTGACGAGCGATGGCCTCCAGCAACAGTAAATGATTGCCGGGGAAGCGGATACGGCGCAGAGGCAGCGCCGGCGGGTCTTTGTTGTTTAGAATAACTGAAGGGTTCCTCGATGGGCCCCATCGAAACTACCCTCCCGCGCCTCTGTTTCTCCTCTACCCCGGATCCGCACGCCGATCTTCCCTTCCCTATTCCCGCACCTTCCGCACCCTTTCCGCGTCCCCAACTCTCCCGTTGTCATCGTCGCTCTCCACTCTTTTTCTCTCTGTCTCTCGCGCCCCTCGCTTTTCGACTGTTATCGGTAATTAGAGGTACGCTCGTGGCCACGCGACCATTTTCGTCCGACCGAGGGTGTTCGTTCCCGATGAAATGCGCGCACGTCCCTAAACGCGTCAGTAAGGTCGCTAATTCGTCCACAACCCTCGATACAAATATTTATATACATCGGTAATCGTGTAGCAGAACCAGCAGAACCTCTTTATTTAGAATCGATATCTACAGGGTGTACCGTAAATACCGGATCAACGCTTAAGGATAGATCATTTTAAAATGAAAATCCTAATACTAAAAGTTGAGGCTATAATTGTTTTTGAATTATAAGCATTTATAGCTAGCGAATCAGACCGCCTAAAATTCACGCGCTCAGGTGTGGTACAACGCGAAGTGTGAAAGGCGATAACTGACTGTCGCCCCTCTAGTATAAAGATTACTTATGCGAATTAGATAAGATTGCTTTTATTGATATTTCCGAGGGGCCATTCACTAATGAAATCAGGTGTACACCTGATTTGTAATCATGTGTAATCAACAGTGAAATCAATTCGTAATCACGTGTAATCTTGCAATATATTTTGAAATCATTTACATTAAACAAAAGCGTAATCA
>NJRL01000043.1:502797-527943 GCA_003063815.1 Aphaenogaster rudis
AATCAACTGTGATTACAATCGATTTCACACAGTCGTATAAAGTCACTTTAGTAGTTGTAATCACATCGTAATCAACTGTAATCAATTGTAATCAAATGTACTTTGTAATCATGTGTACATCCAATAGCTGAGTGAATAGCCCCTCGATATTTCTGCAAACGCGCATTGTGCAATAGTACCATTTTTTTAATTATTAGAAGTAGACATTTTTTATTTTTTCGTGATACATAAAGCGCAAACTGTCAGATGACATTTCTTTCAGAAATCTGCTATCAATTTCATATCCTACAGGCAAAACTGTATTTATACTGTAGTTATCAAACAGTAGATCGTAGTTAGCAAATGATACGTAATGATCTTACAATTACTTAAGGGGACACACCCGTTTGAAAATTTCCAAAAATTGTTTTTTTTGCATATTTTCATAGCCTACATTTTTAAAATAGTACAAAGCAAGTCTGATGTAGAAATTCAAAGAATAGACGAAGTTACAGAATTTAGGACGGAAAGTTCGAGGTAGCTCGGCACGGCTCGGCCGAACGATAACTACGATCTACTGTTTGATAACTACAGTATAAATACAGTTTTGCCTGTAGGATATGAAATTGATAGCAGATTTCTGAAAGAAATGTCATCTGACAGCTTGCGCTTTATGTATCACGAAAAAATAAAAAATGTCCACTTCCAATATTTAAAAAAATGGTACTATTGCACAATGCGCGTTTGCAGAAATATCAGTAAAACCAATCTTATCTTCGCACAAGTAATCTTTATACTGATATTAACAAGAGGGACGACAGTCAGTTATCGCCTTTCGCACTTTGCGTTGTACCACACCTGAGCGCGCGAACTTTAGGCGGTCTGAGATTCGCTACTTATAAATGCTTATAATTGAAAAACCATTATAGCCTCGACTTTTTAGTATTAGGATTTTCGTCTTAAAATGATCTCAGGAATGATCTACCCTTAAGGGGTTACATCTAATTGACACATCGAAAAAATGAGACTTTTTAGGGAATTTTTTTTGAGAATACTAAAAAAGCAATCAAAATGAGGTTTAGAGAGTTTATTCTACATGTATTGAAGTATACAAAAAAATTTGTTTATAAACAAAATGGCGGCTCAGTCGTAGCTACAGTAAGAGCGCTTTTTTTGTAGGCGCTCCACGGGCGAAAACAGAACTTTTTTAGATTAACATCTGGAACAAAATAAAAATTTTTTCGTTATTAACATTAGTTTTGCTAGAGAAGTACACACGATTATTAAGAAATATGGTTTTTTCGCAAAATGTCATCATCTTGAAAAAAAATTTTTTTTCATTTTTTTCAAGATGATGACATTTTGCGAAAAAACCATATTTCTTAATAATCGTGTGTACTTCTCTAGCAAAACTAATGTTAATAACGAAAAAATAATGTAACCCCTTAAGCGTTGATCCGGTATTTACGGTACACCCTGTATATTCAACTTCTGGAATGTAATATTTTTTTTTAATGTTAATCTGGTTGTCAAACTGATTTGCTAGCTGATCTAAAAAATATATAGTTTTCTTTAAAAAATGATTTTATTATTTCATCGTTTCCTTACTCGGTTGGGCGGAGCGCGTGCTTTTTATTATTTAATGTTTTTTCATTATTTAATGTTTTTTTTTGGAAACTTGTATAAGTTCCACTAGAAGATTGTCAATTTGCTTGTATTATAATTTAATATATTTTTAAAAATGGAAGAAATCTTTCGAAAAATAACCAATTTTTTTCAAGCAATCAAGACACACAACCACGATTTAAATAAAATTTAATTTCAGTTTTAGAAAATTTTAAAGCAGTTATTCTGTATTCGTAATTTGTATTCGAAAATAGGTATTGAAAGTTTGGCGCCCGAGGCAGTTGCATTTTCTCCCCGATATGAGCCTGATCAGAGTCAATTAACATCTGCGGATTCTTATGCGATGAAAAATTAACATCATCTTTTAATAAAGTAGAATTAAAATTATTATAAAATACAGTGAAATTCGATAAAAGAGTTTTTATTGCGTAACTACCCAATCTCAAACTTAAACAATATATCTTGTAATATATATTCCTGCTCTTCAATATCTCTTTTAATTTTTATTAGATTTACGCACCTCGCTTAATCTACCATCGCAATTATTTCTTTGTATTTTATCATAATTTTATAAAACAGTTTTTATTTCAATATAATCTTAATTCCATTTTACATCTTGATTAACCTTGTAATTATTAATTGCGTGACGAACGAGAGACGAAGCAGTAATTTCTTGCCGAATAGATGCTTTTAATTAACTAAATGAGACGGATATCGGTTTCATTGCGCAAACCACTTCGCACGCACAAAATATATATTCCAGACATCAATTATATATATCGAATATACCGAGAACAATATTACTCGCTCGTGTCGCTACACCGTATATGTATGGCATCATAGTAGAATTTTCGCGTCTATTGTAACGCATCCACTTGCGCCGCGGTGACGTATTCCTGGGCCTACATCCGCCGCGCTCGATGTGTGAGTTATGTTATGTTATCTCTATTACACCAGAGCGGGGAGTACCGTCGCAAAAGGCCAGGATATACCTTCGGCCGCATATTCGTCGGTCTTTGATCAGAATCTATTAAAAGGATCAGTTGCTCCATTGTGGGCCGCACTCCCGCATCGATATTACTTCCCCGCCACGCCGAAATATATCACTCCAACGTTACGAATAATATCCCGCACGGGAGATGAAGAGAGACGCGCGCCATTCGCCTGCGATATACGCCGGCCAATCTCTCTAATAGATCTTGGAAAAAGTTTCATTCATATGGCCGGTATACCTCTGCACGTCGTTGTTAGTTTAACGATACACCGCCGATATACGTATCCTTTTGTACGACGATAGGAAATAATCCGAGCGGAATACTCACGCTTTTAACACGCACACATCGCCGACCTTACTAATTAGAAATAAAAAGTATGCGCCCGTATATCGGAGCGTGCGCGGACTCGTTTACCGGGCATCGTAAACTTCGCCGTTGCGATGGATGCGTTACGCGGGATATTTCACCCTTGAGCGTAATTACGTTGCGATAGCGAGGTTTATGAATGCATTTATTCATAGGTTGAGATGAACGAGTAATATCGGCAGTCCGGCACTAGCAAGAAGATACGCAAGTTTGATATCATACAGAGAGCGCCTGTTTTATTAACCACTGTTCCGGGAGTATTCTTTATCCGCGAAATTTTTACTGGAAAGGTAGAGATATCTCTAGAATTCTGTTCAACAAGAACCAATCTTAATTACATTTTTTAATTAAACATCAATGCACGAGTAATATCTCGCGTAATTATGAAAGGACGAATTTAAATGTCGGATTTAACGTGGGCGATTGGTGGTTCTGTTCACCAATAATAACTTTTGTGTTTTTCAGACTTTTTTTTCTCGACTCTCAGAAATATCAGAAAATGCCAAAAAAACTTTCTATTCTTTAATAGCAAGATGATTAATATTATTCGACCACGCTTAAATATATCGCCCTGTTATCGATCAATTAAAATCGAGCCGATGTCTGAGCGTAGCTCGAAAAGGTGGCTTTGTCGATGGCGATGAGAAATTATAGGCGACGTAGTCGGGCAGCCCGTCAAGCATCGGCGGCGGGGACAAGCTCGGTACGCTTGTGCATATTTATCAAGCGTGCGGCTACGCGATATCAAACAAGGTGCATAGCGGAGCAAAAGATAAGCGAAGACGAGGACGACGGCGGTGACGACGGCGGCGTCGGCGGCGGTGGCGGCGGCGGCAGCGGTAGCGGTAGCGATGCGCGGTGTCGGGCGTATCCGCTAGCAAGAGAACAAGCCCGCCCTCGGATACATATCCTCCCCCGTTTATGTAAAAGCCGCGCGTACGGGTAACGCGCGGCTTAATAAAAGGACGGGGGAACGCGGGGAAACGAAGCGGGACCGGGGACGGAAAGCGGGAGACGGAGGTGGGCGACGAGAGAGGCGATGTAGAAACGCGACGCGCGGACGGGAATGCGGATCGCGGAGTCGGAGGGACGAAGAGGAGAGGAGAGAAGCGGAACGGATGGAGAAGGTGGTTGCAAGAATCGAAACTCGGGGACTTTGAGTTCCAGTCGATAAAGCTATTAGCATTTAGACGAGCTGTCGTCGCCACCGTCACCACCGCCGTCGTCCGCTCTTCCTCTTCGCCGTTGCTCCTCTATCTCCCTCTCGCTCTTTTTCCTCTCGCACCCTTTCCTCTTTTTCTCCCTCTCCCCTCTCCGGCCGCCCTCTTTTTTCCCCGTATCCTCTTTGCCTCCCGCCTCGAAGCGGTAGCTTTGCGGCTGAAATACATACCGATGTATCTCCAACCCCCTCGCGTACCCCACACCCGTCGTTCTCCAGCTTCCTCCCCCGACGCTCGCCCTCTCCCCTCCCCCCCTCTCGTTCCCTTTCTCTTCCCGCCCTTCTGCCGCGGCTCCTCCTCCGCCACCCACGAATCTGCACGTATACACACGCGCGTGCGGTCGCGCGCTTTCAGCGGTCGCTCGCGTACACACGGCGAGCACAGCGCGCCGTGACTCCACCACCTTCTATTGCCGACAGACCGAGCGGGCAAATGGTAGAAAAGGAGAGAGGCGGCCAGACGTCGCAGCGAAAACGAAGATGGAGAGGAAGAGAGGATGAGGAGGGTTAGGAGAGAGCAGGATCACGGGGGGACGCAACCACCGCCCTTCCCACCCCGAAAGGTGGTGTACTTCTCGATACGATGTACGTTACGTCCGCTTACGACTCTCGCACGAATATTGAGAGAGAGAGAGAGAGAAAGAATGATACGTTAATAGCCGACGGTCCAAACTCTACTTATATACTCCTCATATATCATATATCCGTATCCGGCGTAAAATATAACAATGGCAATTTCCAACAACTCTGAGGACTGGTTACCGCAGCAATCTTCGACAATTAAACAAAAAAAGAAACGGAAAGAGACCTGTGCAAGTTATTGTAAGTTGAAAAACTTCATTTACAAATTAATGCATGCAGAAAAAGGTAGGGAAGTTTTACTCTTCGGTGGATCTTCGGGGAGATTTTATTTTAATAGACATCCAATTTGAGGCTTCATCATTGCCAATGTTTACGCTTGAATCGTGAAGATTCCAATTTCTCCATTTTTAGAGCTTGTAAACTTATTGACGCGCCGCGACATTTTCATCGGAAGATCTGTAAGTGGTGAAGATCATTATTGCGCGTACACGTAGTTACGCGAGTTGATGCGCGGACACCCCACCACGTACACGCACACGGCGCGGCGCGGCGCGGCGCGGCGCGGCGGAACGTTTACGTGGAAGCTAGCGGGTCCATCTCCACCAAAGAGATACCTATTAAAGGCATCTCTCCCGCAAGCACCCGTTGCCGTGGTAACCCGGCTCGGTGTGCACGCGTGTGCACACGCGCACGCCCTCGCACGTGTGCATGCATGTACACGCACTGAACATACAAACACACGCATACCTGTCGGCGAAACCGCACACACTCCCTTCGCCGAATCGCGAATGTGCGCTCGTGTACGCGATCTCACACGTCGAGAAAGAGGAATAGAGTAGGTGCGGAGAAGCGAGGATGACGACGAGGACGACGACAACGACGATGACGATGGGACACACACATATACGTCACATATACTGTTATACGCGTTACTGTTATACCACGCGGTGTTTCACTGACGAGGTAGGGGTGAAACAACCCTCTAATAGCCGGGGCGGCGCCTATAGCCAACCCTAATAGCCCTATCTCACCCTCGCTTCTCGCTGCATCTCGCCTCAACTATGAGCGGCTTATCTCCTGTCTCTATCCCTTTCGTCTCCTTTTCCTCCCGGTACCGAGATCCCTCTCTTTCTCTCTCCAGCTTTTCCCCGGTTTTCGCCGCTCTCCTGATCCCCCTTCGCACCCTCACCGTCATTCCATCTCTCTCGTCGACCACCGGGCTGACTCGTCTCGCGCTCTATCTACTTTCGCTGTCTCGGTTTGTCCCTGTTCTCCTCTTCCTCGCTCCACTTCTCTCATCTCCGTTCTCCCTGTGTATCTTCCTTCTCCGTTCGTCTCTCCCTCCCTGTCCTTCGCCCCTCGCACCCTTCCGCGATACCTCGATCCCGCGCAACCCGGTGTTTGTTTATTTGATGCCTTTTCACTCTCTATTAGTCTCCCGCGCTCCTACATTTTCTGATTAGCCGGATGTCGCGCGAATACAAGCTTTACCTACCTACCTACCTACCTACCGCGCCCGTCCGATTTCGCGCGCCGGCTTTTCTTTGAACCGGAGGCAACGAGAGCCACCCGATCGATCGTGCCATCCCACCTCACCCCCTCGCCCCCTCGCCGCCGCGACCCCGCAACGTCCCGTCGTCCCCCGCGCCTCTCTTCTCGAGCGTGCGTGCGGGCCCCGCCGCGTGTTTGTGTCCGTGCGTGTTTAACGATTCGAGTTTTCGTTTCCGCAATGAACGCTCTTTCACCGACGGTCAACCGCGCCGCGCGCTGCACAGGGAGAAGGAGAGAGAATGGCTCCTCTCTCGCCGCTCGCGCCGTGAAACCGACGGTTCGCCGAATTTCTTTATCCCGATCGGGGCCATTCACTCGCAGGCGATTTCCGCGTACCGCTTACTGCGAAGATGTGCGAAATCCCGTCAATTTGCTGTGCTACCTTTAGCGTAAGCGATGTTTCTTTATCTTATGGGGCAAAAAAATCTTTGAGATATTGTCGATATACAATATTTGTCGTAATATTAATATTTCATTTTTTTTCCACACATGATATATAAAATCTTCCTACTTTTGCACAATTTTCAGACTGGCTTTAAAATTGGTTTAATAATCTTATTGCTGAATATCTTTGTTTCAAATTAAATCTAATTATCTTAGATTTGGTAAAGTTGCAAACACGTGTTAACACATATATCAGCGCATTTTAATATGTATATACAACTTTGGTATCGCGTTTCTACCTCTGTCTTAATCTTCTGAAATCCGCTACCGGAATCGAGAGAAAATACAGAGTTTCTGAAATGACTGTCAACGCGACTTTTACCTGCCGCAACAAGCGCAGGAAGGAGGGAAGTAACAATGATATGAAAAATACTAAGATCCATTACGTACCGGTTCGCAGTTCTGGAGTTAAACGCGTAGAATAGTGAAGCTCGCGCTTTTTCGTACATCATCAGCGAGAACGAAGCGAAACGTGATGCATCCCGATATTACTTTCCCAGCGCGCGTTCGCGCCCGTAGCATTTTTCGAAATTAAATGGAAAACATCATTGAGCGGCGCGAAAGGGAGAGAGAGCGAGAGAGAGAGAGAGAGAGACGATCGATCGTGTGTAGGCGTCGGGACAGCGAGGCTCGGCGAGAGAGGTGCTCTCGCACCTCTTACTCGTCAGTTTTTCACGTGCGGTTTCATTTAGCCAGCCAGCAATATCACGGAGACCCGTGCGCACCACAGAATATCTCTTTCTCCATCCGCACGTTCCCTCCTCTCTCGCGACTCTCACCCCTTCCCCTCTTTCCTACCCTGTTAACGTATACCTCTTTCTTTATACATCTCTCTGTCTTTTCCCTCTTTTCAGAGATCCTCGTCTTTGTCCCGCTCTTTATTTCTTTCGCGCGCGTAATCACCGCGAGCGCAAGACTCTATTTCAGTCTCCAAAGGAAACCACCCTCTTCCCCTCGTCTCCTTTTCCAGCCAACCTCTCCGTTCCCCGTTGTACTTCGTTCTTGCACGGTCTGCCAGGAACCGCGGAGTCGAAACCCGCGAATCCGCGAACGTCCTCGAGGACCAAGGCTTGTAATGCACGTGGATGCACGTTACACGCACGCGCGCACACGCGCGAATTGTGTGCACGCGCGCGCGTAAGGGCACGCAAGCTCTCTCTCTCTCTCTCTCTCTCTCTCTCTCTCTCTCTCTCTCTCTCTCTCTCGATCTCTCCCGTCTCCCTTGCGCGCATCGGGTCGAAACTGTGACTTTTCGTGGACTCTCGTTGGCCCCGGCGGAATTTTTTGGGTTTCCTTCAGGCCGTGGCGCTCGGCACGACGACGACGAGGGGGAACGGACGGAAGAGCGGTAAAACGGAATATTCGCGGGGAAAATATGCCGGGTGGACGGAAAAGCCGCGAGAAGAACGGTAACCGAGTTAACTGTGCATTATTCACGAGATACATTTAGCGGAGTGTAACATTAATGGCGATGGAGCGCGATAAAAATTATACGCCAAGCATTGCGCGTCCCTTTGCGGATGGATTCGGAAGTATACACTGAATTATTTAGAGGTATGATAAAAAAAATCGTTCCGCATGTTCCTTCCATCGAGTCCGAAATGATGTATTTATATATAGACGTAGAGACGGATAACTACGAACTCTGCCAACGAGATAGAAATTTCTTCTATTAATTCTGTTTTATTAATCACAACTGATTTTTATTAGTAAAACTATCGGAATATCAACGATACTTGCATTACAGCCAATTGAAAAGAAAATGCACGCATGTCTTACGAGATAACTTCAGAAATGCAAATGAAATCTTTTATTAATTCCGAGTATATTTTATTTTAACAGTATTTTAATTGAAGAGAGAGACTTAATTACAAAAAAACTTGAAAAATTAGAATCTTGTTTGAAAAAGGAGCTTGCAGTTAATGTGCAGAGATAAAAAGAAAGCATATATTTTTCTTTCATGCATTATGTGAAATTAAATCGTGACGATCCTGTTGAGAAATCATACGTTATTATTTAATGACAAATAAGTTTATATTTCAGAAGCAACTAATTATGGAAATGAATTTTATATATAAAAGTAATGGATGTGTCGCGATGTACCATATTTTATGATACGTTTTAACTCGAAGAGAGAATTAAAAATTTACTCGTACGTAATACAATGCGATACACGCTCCTATATATATAGTTTATTGTTTAATTAATCATGCATTAAAATAAATGTGTACGTGTATTTTTAATTGCGCGCTTAATAATTCGATATCCGTCCGCATTTTACTCGTATTTGTTAAAGTCATTACGGAATATTTTGTATTTTGCAGAAATAATGACGTATCAATTTTTCCGAACAACTACTCGCACGTCATTAAGCATTAAAAGCATTAAACATTAAACGCGTAATTAAATTTATGGATAATGTCTTATCAATATGTAAAAATGGCAATCGATGCGAATTTGTGATACAAACCTCTAGTAATATTTTTAACTCTTAACTACCATTATTAAATTTCATGTAAATTTCACGTAACTATGATAATGTTTGTTTGCCCAGTAACGATATATATATATATATATATATATTTCATGTTAAAAATATATTATATTGGTATATAAAATACAATGGAGAATAACATCAAATTTATTTGTCTTTTATTAATCTTTTATTAATCTTCATAATATATGAAAAAAATAGTCGCAAAATGCAGAAAGCTATTAAAAACTGTTGAAGTAGCAATAAGCTGTAAACAAATTATATGTCTTTTCTGGATTATATGGTAAATATTAAATCCATCGTGTTATCTTTTTTATCTAGAAAAGATTTTACTTTCCAATTGAATGAGAGAAATGGTTTCAGAAATGCTTTAACACTGCATATTTCCCGCTCTGACCAGAAAACCACACCAAGGCTATTCACGAAAGTTGCCTAATTTGACCACTACGATTGTCCTTAGGGGATATATCCACCCTCGTCCATTAACACAACCCCCTACTTTACCGAAATGTAGATCGTAGCCCTCCTCTGCTAGTTGAAACGTGAAAACGCCATTATTGAGTGTAATATCGCGTTATCTCCCGCCGCAATATTGTAATATGCGCAACTTATTCTCAGTGACGTCCTTTTTGTTGAAAAAGGAGAAACTTTTGTAATATCATCTATGGAAATGAAAAACTCAACCCACGTTGCGGAATGTAAAGTTGAATTTAAGCGGTGAGAAAAAGGGAAATAGAGAAGAAGTTCTCATTATTCTAATAGTTTTACATGTTCACAAAATTGCACTGGAATATTCTCTGAATAAAATGCAGACAACGATTCGGACTGAACTGTATCTTTAAAATGTTTAATTTTTCTAAATAACGTTATACAAATGTGCAATGATTTAATAATTCTACTCTTTGTAAACAACTTTGATGTTTAAATGTTTTGATCATTTTAAGATAAGTCGGAAAATAAATAAGAAAATAAACCACAGAAGAGATTTGTTTCGACTCAACTGGCCAATATTTAATTTAAATTAATATATCGCGAATCGCGACATTTTTCGACCATGGATTTTGGTCCTTTCTAAAGAGAGTGAAATTAATTTGAATGTAAAGAATTTGTTGCGAAAAATTTTACCTCAGCCAGGATTTGAACTGGACCTCCCTTCAATCCGTGCGGGCATCTTAGCTAGTTCGATCACCGAAGTATGTGGTAATATTTCTCGCAACATTCGATGATGTTAGAGCATCAATACTTAAGTCAATGGTGATAAATAAACAAGAGATGGGATATTCTTCGCCAGTAAATATTAAACCACAGAAAAGATTCAGTTGAGTCGAAACAAATCTCTTCTGTGGTTTAATATTTACTGGCGAAGAATATCCCATCTCTTGTTTAAGAAAATAAAATTTGTCAGATCTTAACGCGTTGCAAAATTTACTAATCACAAATTCTTGGATATATTTTTGTCTAGATTTTACGCGTTTATAAAATTAAAAATTCATAGATTTAAGTTCGGAGAATCTACATAAAAGAACACACGGAATACAAATCGTGCTAATTAATTTTGATATCTTCGTCGTTATCTTTGATCGCGTGGGCATTTTATACAGCGGGAAACATATTGCGGCTTGGTGGCCCGAGTAAAGTTTACCTGGAAACAAACCCCCGGTACAGCTTCTTTTAATTCGCGTTTACTGTGAACGGCGTCACGTAATTAGTCGCCCGCTCCCCGAGCTTAATGTAAGGTATTAAAGCCGGAGTCAGCCAGCGGCACCCACCTTTTCTCCTTGACGCCTCGTTCTACGACTTTTAGACTTCTTGTTCACCCCTGTCGCCATTGTGTCTTTCTTCTTCTTCTTCTTCTTCGTCTTTCCCTATCACCTCCCTGCCTTTTAAATTGTAGCCACTCGTTAATCACTCGTTATCTGTAAGTATATCGCGCGTATTTCCGTTCCTCGATGCCGTCCCTAGCACGAGTAATTCAATTTTCCCATCCCACAACGAGAGAGTCTTCGAATCAGCTACAAATTAGTGGAATCAATGTCCAATGCTTTAGGAATGAAAATTAGTTATAAATATATTGAGTGTTATAGGCTAAAACATCACAATCCGAAGATAAATCTCCGTGTAAACGAATGACATACACTATACTGCATACAAATCGCATGTGTATACTGATCATGTGAACATTTAATGGTACTCTTTGAGCCAAAGCGAATTTATTACGTGTGACGCATTGTTCGCACACATTCGCCCACAGTAATCACTATATATTCTAGATATGGTATATTTTCTAAGGATCCTTTGATAAAATTTTAAATGTCACAAAAATGTCAAGACATCATACAAATTTACACGTAATTGTATATGAAAGATTCTTCATGATTAATTAAATTTTAGGTATAAACAATTACTATAAAATCTTAATTCTTCTATTTAAATAGAGAAAAGACTGACCTTGCTTAATATAAAAATTTAACATAAATGTTATTTATAAAATATAAGATTCCGGAAAAAGACGTCATTGAAAGAAAAATTGACTAAAGGAAAGCCGACATTAACTTTACCAAAGAATCTATAGTCGAGAACAAACACGCGATACCTGAGACACCTTGTACATATAATCTCTTTATACATAATAGCGTACAGGAAAGAGCACGGTCTAATTACTTCGCAAAATAAATTCCCGTGGTAGGATGAAAGAAATCCCGAACGATAACACAAATCGGGCGTGCTAAAATGCGGAGGCTGCGATCATTGTTGCGGTGCACGGTAAGAGTATAAATTTCACAGCAGGTCGGCGGCTCCCGATTTGCCGACAACCGGCCGAGAGGGAACAGGATAGGGAAAAAGGGCACACGAGAGCGGGACAGAGAAAGCAAAGCGACGATGCTGTACACGATAAAGAAAGAAAAGAAGAGAGAGATAGAGAGAGAGAGGTAAAGCGTCGAGTGGTTTGAGAAGAAAAAAGGAAATACCGAACGCCTCGCAGCCATCGAAGGGAGATAACAAGAGGGAACGTGAAGATACACAGAGAGTATCGGAGGGAGAGAGACGCAGAAAAAAAGATGCAGGGAAGAAGGAAAGTGAAACGGAGGGTACTTCGGTTCAGTAACAGGCCGATCGCAATTCTACGTCAGGGTTCGCGCGACTCGCGAGAGAGTAGTTCGGCCAGAAGTATAATGGGGACCCCCCGTAGTAGCTTACCTGCATCATCGACTAATCACATCGGATAATAGGGAACAAAGGCGCCCCTGTGAAAAGTGAAGCATACCCACCACTTACCTCTCTTTCACCCTCCGTCTCGCCTCGTCTCATCTCTCTTTTTCTTTCGCTATCTGGTCTCGTGTCCGTTTTCCTGAAAGAGAGAGAGAGATAAAGAGAAAAGGAAGGAAGGGGAGAGAAAGAGAAAACAGCACCCTCTCCCTCTCAATAGAGAAGAGAGAGGATATAATCCTCTTACGCACCAGGCACAAAGTAAAATACAGGCGGCACAAGCGGCGCACTCGACCGTGGACGTCCCTAGTATTACGCATCGGCACGAATGAGGAAGAGAAGAAAAAAAAAAGGAAAACGGGAGAGAAGAAACGCAGAAGGAAGGAAAGAGGCACGAGGAAGGGGGGTACCTACGGGATATGAAGGAGAGGTGCCGACGAGAGAGATCGACGCGCCGGGAAACCTCCCGGTCGCATTATGCAGCCTCTACACCCGCCCGTCCGCGAAATTTCTTAAGCGGCTGCCAATTTGAGCCGAATCTCGAAACTTCAATCGCCAGCACCAATCTCCGAGCACTCTGTTCGTCTCCCCCGTTTCCTCTCCTTCCAATCGCTCCTGAAACACGAGCCGGTTGCTTTCTGAGAGAGCTCTCGATGTAACCTCGTTATAGCGGCACGTCATGATCTTTTTCTTCCGTGATCTTTTCTCGCTATATATTTAGCACTAACAGCTATTTCTCACTGACATTGAATATCACCCTCGTATTAGAGAAACAAAATTCAAAATTACGCAAATTAGAAGATTACGCTTGGAATTAATCATTTAATAAAAATACAGATTTCTTTTCTCTCTTTTCTTTACGAAAGTCCCTGATCTGATGTCAATTAACAAAGCTGTTTTGCTTTGTTAAAAGTAAAAACAGATTTTTACTTTTTAGCATCATCTTGAAAACCTTAAATCACGCGTATATCCAGGATCTCTAAATATCTCGATTTTAAACATTTTACTACTAAAATTCACGCAAGGGCGATTCTCGTTAATAAAATTCTCAACCGTGCACTTAGCCTAAAGGAGCAACTCTGTGCGAATGCACGCCAGATATGTGCGGCATAATAGGATTTCGCTATCCGCAACGATTGTGTCTATCGGCTACACGCATATTCCGCAAATATTCGGACGCCTCTGCATTTTCGATGCACCGGGCGGAAGTCCGATTCTGCGGAGTGCAGCACACGTATTTGGTCAGACCATCTAATACCCTTTATACAATATGCATTTTTCTATTTTCCATAGCCTATCTGTGGCGATACTAAAAGTTACCTTGCCCGTCGCTAATTCCAAAAATCGAGAATCCACAAGCAGCAAACCGTTCGCTTTCTCTCAATAGTCGTTATTTTTTTTGTTAATGCTGAAAAAAGTCGTAACGCAAAGATTTTTATTCGGAGATATTATAAAAGCTGTTTTACGCAATTGGAAAATTTCGAATATTATCGTTAAACATTTATCTGTAACGATACGTGTCACGCGTTGGTACAATCTTTTACATTTATAGAGAAAACGATATTATGTCACTTTTAAATGTGCACAGAATATGATTGCGTTAGATAAAACCGTATGGTTTGATTAATTTTTAGAAATGTAAACCGTTTTCGAATTTATACATGCGTATTGATCCACCCAGTTATATTGGATTATCTTTGAATTATTTTAATTTTTATTTCGCTGATTATTCACACGTTGGTAAATTACATAAAATATTGCGTGTAAAATTAAAATCTCTGTGTAATAATGTTGGACATGTGTATATGCTAACGCACGCGGTGTTTTTAAAAAATTGCCATTATACGAAATCATATCTCGTGACTTGAACGCGTATGGCGCAATTCAAACGCATTAGAGGATATTTGACCGAATCGTGATTGGAGCGTGAATGGAATATGACCATCCGTCATAACGTGAATCGAGTGCGCGGTTATTGCATAGGAATATACTGATCTGTGCGAAGCCGTTGATGTATATATCTACATTGAACGCTATTAGATATAAATAATAATACAATTTATACAGAAATAATATTTTATAAATGTATGAATATCCAATATTTAAACTAATAAAAATAATAAAATTAATGCATGAGAGACATTTGATAACAATTTTTTTAATCGCTTTAATATTCAGCAGTATTAATATGAACTATTTAAAAAATCAGCATAGAAATATGATAAATGCAAAACGATATCAGCACGAAAAATATTTTTTAAGTTCTTTATACTTTTTATATTTTTTTTATAATATAAAATAAAATTTTTTCATATATCTTGTCTTATATCTGTCTATTATAATTTATAATTGCAACACATTTATTGCAGAGGATTTTCCAGAATTTATCAAATACTATTTTTTTCAAGGAGGGTTCAAGCTTTGTATTCCTAAAACTACCGATAAAATTACTTTCGACAATGTTACAAGGGTGATGCGTAACGAACAAAGTATAAAGAAAAGAAAAGTATTGCGAAGTGCCTTTGTCCCGGCTTATCGCATATTGCAAAACAACGTCGTCGCGTCGCTAGTATTTGACCGTTTCCTTTTAATTTACGGATGTGTAACAATTTTTTCCTTCCACCTTCCCGCCTGCGGGCGGAGACGACGGCCACTCGGGACTCCGAGCTTTGAGCGAGCTCGGGTTGCCGTTTGCGGCTTTCCGCTTTCTCGCGAGCCGCGAGGTGTGGCTATGCGTGGCGTGCGCGCCGCTCATTTGCGTCCATCCGACTTGGAGCCGTTAGCCGCGCTCTGCCTCTTTGCGTTTTTACCGCGTTTTTACATCTTGCTTATGCCCGTGTATTAATTATCTTTCTGCCCCGGAAGAGAGAGAGGTGGTTCTTTTGATACGGTTTATCGGCGACATCGAACCGGTTGAGCCAAATGGGATTAAATAATGCTTCCTCTAATTAGCTTCGTGGATTACAGGAAGAAAACTCGATGGACTAGATTAAGAGATATAACGTGATAGTCGGCAGAAATATATCTCGTTTGAGATATATTATTGTTTCTTGGAAATTTCGAGTGAGATCACCGTATTCAGATTGAAAATTGTATTTCTCTTATGTAAAGAATGTAATATCGTATTTTGTGTAATTTTTATTATCTTTATCCCAAAGCTCTAAATCTTTTACTAGCTGCTAGAAAATAATTTAGAAAGGCTGATTTTTATATTTTATCGATCTCTTCATCATGAAAAGTTTTAGAAAAATTTTGTGCCGAAGGCATGTTTCAGTCAATTTCATATTTCAATCTATCAAAATGTGTAAAATATTATTTAATATAAAAAATAGAAAAGGTATTTCAGAAATATTTGTTTTGTTATTTGTTTCAATATAAAAACAATCACTATTTTTTAGTTTAGTCTCCGAAAACAACATTTCTGTAGTAAATGAAACGACATTCGGAAACAACCGTTGTAATAATTGTGCGTTTGGATATTTAACATCGTTCCGAGCAGACAGTCAAAGACAGCCAAACCAAAAAAGTAGCCAACGCGGTTGCGTCAAGCGGTGCGCGGAATAACCGCAAATCGACAGTGTTATCATTTCACGCGGCCGAATGCGGCTCGGAAAATCGAGAATGCGTCTTTGAATCGATAAACGCGACACGTAACCCGTCGAGCAAGGAAGCAAGGAGAGGATGATCGCGTAGGGTACTGTGGCTCGATCGCGTCCACTCTTGATTCGCGTCACTCTGGCGGGCGGCGTATCCGGTGCCGCCGCGCCGCAGCGCAGGAGCGCGCTCCTCTATCCCTTTAGGCGACGAGCATTCAATACTACCGGCGCGTACGTGTTTAACGTACTTGCACGCGCGAATGCACCACGCTAATACACCAACGCATAATGCGCGTAGGTACATAATGAGGTGGCGTAAAGACGGAGAGGAAAAGATTGAGAGAAACAGAGAAGCGGATGGAGAGAGCGAGAAAAGCCGAGTGAAGGATAACGCTGAGAGGGAGAGACGGATAAAGAAAGAGAGAACAGAAGGGTTGGGGAAACGGAGTTGGGAGGGGGGGAGGGTGAAGAGAGCCGGTAAATTAGGTGGGTATATCGTGCGGTTGTGGACGAGGACGTTGGTATAGGATATGTAGGTACACCAACGTGGCGGCTACCATCGCGCGCCGCGGTAGGAAGAGACTCGACGAGGCGAGCTAGAAGGGCGGCGAGGAGAGGGATCGGCGGGAAACGGGAGGCGGAGGGAGTAGGCTATAAAGGCTAATTGGTTAAAAGCTCACCACTGGCTGCAGGCTTAAATCAAGATCTTGGAGTGTTATAATGGATAAGTAACACGGCGTGGCACGGCCACCGCCACCGGGTTGTGTGTTACCCCCACACACCCCGTCGCGCGTACACCCCGCTTCCCCCGTTTCGAGCGTCCGCCACCCTTCCTTCCCTCCCTCCCTCCCCTTTCGCTCGCAGACCCCTACGTCCACGTCGCCTCGCGCGTATAACCACCCCGTTCACCCGCCGCCGTGGCGCGGAACGTCGAGGGCGAGTATCTTTCGAGTTAAGGACGGCGCGACCGACGCGATTGGTCCGCGGCGAGGGTTACCCCGGCGGGTAGTCGTGTGCGGTGCGAGTCATCGATCGCGCCTCCGTCCTATGAGAAATCCGGAAAGCCAACCCCTGGCAAGCCGTAGGCCCCGCCCCACCTACCCCGACCGCACCGACACCCCTTCCGACAACTTGCAGCTTAGCCGTCCTCGCTCGCTTGCCACCCTCCACTAAACTCTCCCTCCCCTCAGCTACCTACCTCTCCCTGCTCCGCGCGCGCGTCAGCATGCTCCCTCCTGCCGTCTTCCTCCGACACCCTCTAATTTATCCGCTCGCCCCGTTCTAGCGAGCGGCGGCCTTCCCTTCTCCCTCGCCCGCACCCCGCAGCCTGGCTATCGCGCGGCGCGCAATAACTACCCCCGTGACTCTCGAAGCGTGACTCCGAAGCGTTCTTTCTCTCTATCTTACTCCCCGCCGCCGTTCTCCCTCTTTCTCGCCGTCGCGCCCCTCGCGCTTCTACCCTCGCGCTCCTACCCTCGCGCCGTATGAGCGAGCGAACGCGCGAGCGCGCGCGTTCGCTATAAGCGTGTGCGTTTACGCGTGTGCGAACGAGCCTCTCTTCGTCCGTGTGACCTGCGGTTTCTCCAGCGTTTTCCTACCCTTAGTAGCACGAGCACAGTGTGCCCATCCGCCGCGGCCCGTCACTCGCCGCGAAGCGTATCGCAGGCAGGACACGAGGGTGCTTGCGCGCCGCTCTCTTTCTAACGCGAGCGCGCGACCGAACGCGTCGTCAGCGCGCGCCGACGCTCTGACGACACGCGCGCGAGTCGAAATTCCGACGCGCCGCGAGCACATCGCCGTCACCTGCACGGACCGATGCGACTTTCTTACCAACAATACCAACTACGAACTCTCCGTCCGAACGGCCGGACGTACGTCTGAGCTCTTTTGTTTCTTCCACGTCGCGCGCCAAAGTCCCGGTTTCGGTTTTCCAATCCAGATAGAGGGAAGAATCGTGCGTCGCGATTACGACTCTCCCGCGATGACGGGCCGATACGACGTTATCGGTTTGTGACGAGTGATCGGCGATCAGTGGTAGTGACTCGAGGAAAGTGACGCGGGTGGACGGTAAAGAGCGGAAAGCGAAAAGGAGAGGAGAAGTTACGTGTCAGACTGGAGCGGACAGGTAGTGGTGAAAAAGGAGAGAGTAAGAGAGAGAGAGGGAGAGAGGTGAAGACAGAAAGAGGGGGTGTGGTAGGTGGCGGAAGGACGATAGGGGGAGAGGGCGACTCCGCGAAGGGTGGGCCGTCCAAGTGTCTTGTCTCCTATCATCCTGTCGTCCAGGGTATCGCTTACGAATGTCGCGCGATCGAGCGATCCGTCTGCGATCCACGCGCGAGGACGTCCTGGCGACGGCCGCGCATCGACTACCGACGAGCCGCGCGATCAATCTCGTCTGAGTCTACGATAACAACACGCTCCAGTAGGTACGTGTCCTATGTGTCGTCCTGATATGCGATTGTCCGAGGTGGATAGTCGCCGGTTCGCGTCGCGCGAAACTACGGCGGGCACCGCTTAATATCCAAATATAAACGAGTACCGAAGCGTCTACCATCGGAAACGAAAACTCCGGTCTCGTCCGAAGAGTCGTATCGGGCTAGCTGGGCTAGCCGCGGAAGAAGTGCCGCAGCAAGAAATCTCCCCGGACGGGCCGGCTCGAAGGATGTCCGGCGAGACGGAGATCGAGGTGTCGGTTGTATCGGAGGAGGATCTGGAACTGGAGGGTTCCAGGAGCAGCTCTACACCGGCGGAGCTGCTGCTGCAGGAGAAAAACGGCAAGTCCGGTTGCGGCCTAAGCAATCATCACCACTCGTTCAGCTTCGACACGGTGAGCAAGCCGGCACTCAGGCCTGCCTGCAATCCGCAGTACACGTCCTTCAGTATCTCCAGCATTCTCGGCAGACCGGAATCGCCGCCCGTCGATTCGACAACCTCCACGGGATCCGGTGAGAGGCAGTCGTCGGACGTCGACAGGACGTCACCGCTGCCACCAGCAAACTCGCAGAATTCGCAGAGGGTCCCGCCGTCGTGCGGCAGCCCTGGAAGAATCTCATCCTCGCCCACGTCCCTAAGATTGTCCGGCGGTCAACGCGGCGGACTGTCCACAACCGGTCACACCGGACTAGAGCCTAGAGCGAATTCCGCGGGTATCGGTATCGGATGTGCTACCAGTGCTACCAGTCCAGCCGCGACCTTTTCGCCGCCCGGTGATGCCTCTACCAATCCACTACTGGGACATCAAGCGTCGGCGGATCTCGCGATGCTATCAAGGTACGTGGCCTTGGACTCGATTTTCCGTTTTCGCGAATCTCCTTGAAGATAATGGACGAAACCTTAGTCAGCATTGATTAATCTCATCATATAAACTCTTGGACGATGAAACGCCCAAGTAGCTTTTATAAAACGATTGCTTTTATACACCAAGATTTCATCACTCAATCAATATGTTTAATCAAACATTTCTCGTTGTCACGATTTGCAAAAGGTGTCTCGCAAACAATTTGTTATTACTTTAAGTTATTATATTACGAGCAAACAGGATTGTTCTCGAACATTGCTATGAATATCGAAAGTTATAGATCATTGAATGTCAAATCGCGCTCGTCAATTGCAATCGTTCGAAGATCTACGAATTCGTCATAGTACAGCTGTGTCTCATGTTACGCAATGTCTGTGAAAATATAATGGACCGAAGCGACGAATGACTGTTCTGTCAATTGAGTGACTTCTGCATTATTTATGCATGGCCGGAAAATATTTTTAAACTGAATACAAGATTTGGGTGACGTCAATGAATTTTACATGTCTTTCTCGTTCTGGGAAATAAAACATAGACGATATATATAGAATGTGTCACGCACTTACATCCAAACGTAATTTCTTTTAAGATGTTTTCCATAACAAAAGAGAATTGCATATTTTCAACATTGCACATTTTAATATTTACACCTCTTCAAATCTTGCTAGCAGAAAAAAAGCAAGGTGCATTTAAACTTAGATGAGGAATAAGCTTCTTTTTTTCCTATTTGCGCTCCTCGACTCTTCGATCCTCTTCGATTTTAATCGGTTATTGAAACCTCAAAAGCTGTTGACGCATTAAGAACGCTGTTGAAGCAATCAGTCTTCTTTCTCTTTTAACTTCAAACGATCGCAATTTCCATGACATTCTGTAAGTATACGTAATATAATCGCGCGAAGCAGCCTCTCGACAGGAAACCCGTGAAAGTGAAACCCCGTGTTTCTAAATTCAGTCTTAAAAACGATTAGCGATAGAAGCTTCGCGTCATTCCCGCGAACGATCATTTCCACGAACGCTTTCTCGTGCGTGTCACGGGAAATAAAACGGCGCAACAATTTTTTAATAAAATGCGATACTTTTTATCAACATCGTGTGTACTTCTCATCGCAAACACGTGTACCGTGCCACCGACGAGATACTATTAAAGACCGACGATCTTATGGAAGTTTGCGTGACCATTAAAATTTAAACAATTAACTCCTAATTTAATATTTTATAATTTATAATTTATCAACATTATGATATATCTTTGATATGTATATACATTTACGATAAAAGAATATTTGGTTTTATTTAAAACTGTACATTTTTATCGTTATCATCCATGTTTGATTATCGATCGAGTGATTTTGCGGCAATATATGCGTTATAAATATGCGTGCTTATTTTAATAAAGCATGTATAAATAATAAATTATAAATTTAATACTGTATTATAAGTTAATTACTCAGATATATTTATGTGATCGAAAATGTATATTAATAATTAATAATATCGATACTCTTCAATCATCTCTGGGCCCCCGGGGCCTTTTTGGTAGTCACAAAAATTTATCCAGGGTTGACTGTCTTTAATAGTGTCTCGTCGATGATCGTGCGCATCGTTTATTCGTGTGCGCGATGCACACAATACCGTTACATTAAATTCACAATCAGTCGGCTGCAGCAATGCGACCTTCGATTTTATAGGTTGGTGCCGCCAAAATAACTGGCCGAAATTCGAACCTTTGTACTGATTGGCGATCGCCATTCATTTCGCCGCGTATAACGGGTATGTCAGTCACCCGAGTAAAATGCATAAAGCACGTTGATCCGTATTTATATAATTTATATATTATTTAGTTTGTATTTATATAACACGCGATTAGTGAAATACTCCTAGCGAACATTTGTAAGAGAAAAAAAAAAGAGAGGAAAAGAGTCCCTCTGCATAATTCAACGATTTAAACGCCATCGTTTAACGGCTAATTCAATGCCGTCGCCATTTAATATTAATGCAAAAGTGTCGGTAAATGGAGTTGCTAATACTTGCTAATGATTAATTAATTCGTAACATCGTCGTTATTCATATTCGCCGCTCGCGTAATTGGCGGAATTGTTGAATAAATTAAGACCGCGCCCTCTCTCTCAGGCAATTAGAAACTCCGCCGCGCTGGCGTTTCCACGATAAAAACACGCATTCGCAAAGCTTTGACCCGAGAGATTCGACAACACCATTGCGATGGATTAATATCCAACTCTTCGCCGCCGTATGTTCGCATAATTTTACACGAACGCGTATACGAGTGTACGATGGGACGCGTTTTCGCATTAGCGATGTGTAAATTGCACTAACTGAATCACGCGCGTTAATATTCGTTAAAATAGTATCCATTTAATAAAAATCGAGGAAACTTTAATTTTCGCGACGAGCAGCGTTATAATTATCGTTAAAAGAACTTACTTGACCAAAGAAAGTCCATTTCTACGACGATTCAAAAATTATAGTTCCGTCTCTCAGTTTCGATGAATCGGAAAAATTGATTATGACCCTTAATCATATAAATATTTAAAGAAATACATGTTTTTAGTAGGAGGTCAATATCCTGGAAATGTCTCGGTAACAAAACTTTATTTTCAGTTAATCTCTCGTCGACTTTGTTTTAACAAGAAGTTTATTAAGGCTTGCTCTTGTCAAGGAGCTTAAAATTGAGAATTATTAAGTCGCAACGACGATGAGTTTCCTCGACATCTTTGAGCGAAAGAAAAATCGACTCGAAATTGTTGAAAGAAGCCGGAGATATTTTTCGGTTGATGCGGGACACCGTGTTCTACGATCCAATGTCCGCGCCCGTCAACCTGGATTACCGGACAGAAAGGGATGTATCCAGGGTCTTCGTGGCCGTCGTGGACCGAAGATTTCCGTAGGCGTGAGCTCGCCCGGATCAAGATACACGACATATTGGGGGTGGCGAAACGGTAAGGGGTAGCGGCAACGAGCGAGCGCGTGCGGTGAGGATTATATTATGTGGGAATGGACCGACGAGGGGACCGTAATGGGCCTATTAGGCTGTCTCATTTAATAACAACCGGAGCAACAACACCACCCTCTTACATTACTTACGTTATTTAGGAGGACCCCCGCGCGCTATCGGATATATCTACGAGGAATCCGAGCACGGCACTGCGCGCCGCAAGGGGCAGGAGAGAGATTCGAGGGTTCGAGATGATTTTATCAGATTTACACCCCCTCCTCGATTGACGGTCTCCCCCCCCGCTCCCGTCCTTGTCCCCGTCAGCGTCCTCGACGCCCTTTCTCCGCGTTCTCGCCATGCTTGGCTGCCGGCGCGACGGCTCTACGATTGCTTGTTTTCCACCCGTTTACCATTTGATTAAGTTCCACTCGTATGCACCGTTGGGGCACACTTCACTAAACGAGAAAAGCCTCGTCGAATGGGGCCCGTCGCGCAAACGAACTTATCGCGGAGGATAAACTTTAATAAATAGATTTTCTTTTCGCCAAAAGCACATAGTTAATTCCATTTTCACTGAGAAATAATGGGAATTTCGGCACTCCCGAGATTATAAGCATCACTCTTATGGCCAGCAAAATTCCTCAAATATTTGTGAATTATTTCTGAATTTATAAACATCTTTGTCTTCATCAAATCTATCAAGAATGTATTGATTAATATGCAATCGAGCATTAATTTATTAAAAACTAGGCAAACTAGACTCAGAGAAGATTTTTATTGTACATCTGTGATATGCAATTAACGTGTAAAATAACGACTCGTTTTCTCTTTGAATAACGGCGCTTAGAAAAACGCAATTCACGCGCAAATGCAACTTAAAATGGATATAATGACACTACAGATTTTCAGGTAATGCACGACGTAATTCACGCATCACAAAGGGCCGCGGAAGAGGCACGTCTCGCTTGTAACAACCGCTCCGCGGCGATACGTGAAATTGCAAATCGTATATATCCCGTTCGGATCCATTTACGCGTTTAAATGCAATTCAACAAAAATTCGCGCGGCGGTATAGAATTACGCGATGATCGCGCGCTCGCGCCATTTTCACACGTAGGACACACATGCGTACGCGTACGCACACGCACACGCAAAACGCGCGTGTCCCGGGAATAATTTCGCAAGCACGCTAATTAACGTCACGAGTAACTGGCAACTGAAATTTGTTGTCGAAACGCGCGCGTCGAGGGAAGGGGATGGCAAAAAATCAATTAGGCATAGAGTGCATAATGGATGCGGATGAAACGCCGTACGCGTATAGTCCAAGGTTAAGGAGCCTAAGATTCCCTCGAGAAACGGGCTACCTATCCCGCGGCCCATTTGCTGCCGAGCGAGCAGCCCTTACGTCTCTTCCGGGAGGAAGTGCGCAAGTTCTAGGCTTGATTTATTATTAAATCGCCGCTCTACGCCAGCCTGAGATTCTCGCTCGCCAAGGTCGTGGAGAGAGAGGAGTTGGCGCCATGAGATCTTAGCAGAGCACTATCCATTCTCTATATATATGTATGTATATATATATAACTTAACTGATCAAATAATAATATTTCTCCGCAGGGGAGTAAGTACGCGCGCAAGGATTTACGCGCTAGATACGGTATACATGCGCGCTTTATGAAATCGTAACAATCGCATCCGACTCCTCTTTAAGACGGATCTTGAGCCGAAGAACTGTGTTCCTCCTGTCTTCAGAGTTGATTGGCGTATATACCCATGGTGTTCTGAAAGTCACACATCTCATTAGAGACGCCGAGTTGATTCAAATTGTTATATATATCAAGTTTCTAAAGAAGATGGCCCGTGCATTTATCTTAGAAAATTATGTAAGGCATACAGAAAATTGGTAGGGCAAAGTAATTGGATTTCGTCCTATATTTAGAAAAATTAATTATTGCTCCAATTGCGTACCCATCTTGTCCGTTCTCAATATGTTTCGGATTTGTTCGCGCGGTCGTTGATCTTGACGCGGAATATCGCGAAAATATTTTTTGCTCGATTCACTCGCGATTTCGCGAGGGCATATATTCAAAAACCGCAAGCGTGGTAGGATCATGAACGGAAGGATCCGTCTGATATAATCTGCGACAAAGACTGCCTCGTTAATTACAGCGCTGATGAATGATTCGTTAATTAGGGTGGGATCGTGCTACAAGTTTCAAAGGAAGATACGATAAAGCCTATTGTGTATGATCGCCTATTCGCGAGCGATATGGATGTTTCGACATTGGGAACAAATGCTCGGAATGAACGATGGCTGCGGCCGTATAGATCACGGATCGTAATTGCGCCAGAATACAATTCCCTCCGATTTCATTCGACGATTTGCTTCGTCTACGAAGTAGCGAATTCTTGATTAAAAAATCGAGAAGACATGGCTAGCATAATAAGTTCAAAAATAATTAATTTATAATATAAATATATAATTGTGTATCGTGCCGACGCGTCGCGCTTTCGATACAAACCAATTTCAAGCAATTTGTTACACTATCAGTTCTACGTCTCATTCCTTCATAAAATGATTCTTTGGAGTTTATCAAAAAACTTGTGTATCAAGAGATATATTTACGGTAATGATAATTTTCTTTAGGATAGACATCGAGACGAAGCTATTGCTATAGGGAATAGTTGTGTAAAACCGGGTACCTTTTTGCATTTGTCTTCGTACAAAAAATCGGAGGGGAAAAAAAATTCTACTGACCGTTAGTAGTCTTTAGTGAACCTTAATCTATGAGAAAATGAGGATAGTTGCCAAAAAAAATATTTGGTTATCGAGGATAACAAA
>NJRL01000043.1:528937-578854 GCA_003063815.1 Aphaenogaster rudis
TGCCCCGATATCGATTTTTGTTAGCCTGAAAACTTTGGACTTCTCTTATGAAATAAATGTCGTGTTTACATGGGCACAGTTCGTTTAAAAAAGACGATCGCGCCTATCTACAATTAGTATTACGAGTTGGTCAAAAATGGCAGCACCTATCACAAAAAAAACAAAAGTACCCGGTTTGACCCGCCTACCCGGTTTTACCCAACTTTCCCCTAGACGCAGAAATAAATTCGTCGTACCACCTATCGCAAGCCACTAAAGTATAATGAAGCCAACTAGTGGATTTAATCGAACGCTTTGAAAGCCAATAAATCGTTGTTGGGTCATCCTGACGATTCTTTATAAGACGATGTAATGTAACAATAAATTTCATCGTGTTGTAATTATGCGCACGTATGAAGAAGAAAGAAATAAAAATCGGATTAAAATAAACAATATACAAAGAGAATATACAGAAGAATACTTCTTAACATTCTCTATGAGTCGGTGTAACAAACATAACTTGAAAATGCATCCCACCCGCCTACTTCTTTTCTCTTTATTTCCCCTCATTAATATCCGATAATCTATTTTTCGCTGTTTTCCTTTGTTCTCTTGTTTTTATTTTTCTCTGTAAAGCGCAGCATGATGATCGCATGTTGAGCATACAGATTGCAAACCGCTTTGGGCGCACTTTCGCTAGCGAACGCGATCGACTTCTCTTTCTTCGCTGCGCTCCTAACTACCCTCGGTGTAACGATACACGACGAAACGTATCGTGTTACGAGCGATCGTTAACGGCATAAAGAGTTTATATTTGAGAATGGCACTTACCGAGCGCACAAGCAGAGGTAGAATAATAATCAATACAAGCAAGCGGTATAACACGTCACTGAAGACACGGAGGGAAACTTTTAACGGAAATGCCCAATAAAGATAAACTTGGATGTCTCGTATTAAAAATGTGTACAGGTCTAATGAAATATAAGTGCCAACGAAATCTTTAAAGAATTTCTTTGTCATCATCGTGAAAAATTATAAATAAATTAATATTCCACATGGTAAATTATAGTATCAAATTCTTTGATAAATTTAAATCGGACTTTTCTCAATAGAAGATTTATGAAAAGGAATTTTAATTATCGTGATATTGAATTTTAGAAGATATATAAAGTTGGTACTTCAAAAACCTACAGAGTAAACAAATAAGAAAGTTTATTTTCCAATTAGTTTCAAGTTTGCCTTGCTAGAAATTTATTTCGTGGCTTCATTATGAAGATATATATTTGAGAGATTAAAAAGTTACAAAACGTAAATGAAAGTTATCTCAGTCATTTCCTCTAAAAGTCTTTTTCCAACTTATAAATGATAAAAATTTGTCGTTACCAAAATTATATTAAGTTAAATGGGAAAATATCACATATCAACAAAAAGACTATACAAAATAGAAAACTGGAAATCTCAAATATAAATGCTCGAATACAGTCACTACATTCGAAAGATCACCGGCGGCGGGAGAGAAATAGAAATCAGAGGCGAGTCATGCGAGTCAAGTGCATGCTCGATGACCTAGAGACTCAAGAGAGAGCGTTAAAGGGAGGTATCGCTGAGAAGAGTCCTTGAGTGCCTACCTACGTAGAGAGAACACGTAAACCCAGCCAGCCACGCTGAGTGTTCGCGGCCGCTTAAGACGTAAGACCTGCGGAATTAGGCAGTAAAAGATGGTGGATCTCTCCACGGAGAGAGATCCAAGTGTGTTTGGTGTTTATACCTGCTCCTTCAGGGAAGGGTCCCTCAATGCTTACAAAACAGGCGGTTGTCAGATTTCCTTTATCTTTTCTGGGGCATTTGTGTGCCCTGGGCCATCGTCTCTCCTCTCCCGTTAGCCGTGCGAAGCCTTCTCGAGAATACCTCGATATCTCGTCTCGATGCCGGGAGAATCATGGGAAATTGAGGAAGAGGCGCACCGAAGATCGCGTGTCGCTGAGGAATTCTCTTAAGGAGGGTCTCTCTTAATTCCTCCTTTGCTTCGGTGCCGAACAGCCTCGTCGTCGACATCGTTGTCGTTGTATTGTTGTTGTGTTATATCTATCGCCCAACGTGACTCCCGCCTGGTGATAAACGGTCAACGCGTGTAGAGCCTCGTCGACGCGGCATTAACTCACATAAGCGTGAGTATCGCTGACTCGTTGATACAAGAAGATACGAGCCGTTAAAAGAAAAATCGATATCCGATCGATTCAGCGAATGTGAAGAAGAATAGATTTCGCTAAATCTTTGATTTGAGGGAAGGAAAGTGTTCGCATTTTGCAACGTATTTGCTATGGATTTAATTAGACTCGAGTTTCTCAAAATAATAACATCAAGTTGCAAAATTTGTTAAATACACGCATATACTATTGGTCATTACAGCATTTCTTACGAAAATATGTTAACATTATCTCAAGATGAAAAATGAAGAATATCTTCGGATATTTCGGAGTGAATTTGCAAAATAAGTGTAATCGGCCAATACCGCGAGGCGGAACATTAAATCGAACGAATTGTTCATCAAATCTGTTGTCGCGAGTGAGGCCTAAGTGATAATAGACGCAAAGTGCTACTCATACGATGGCGGACAAAGTCAAGTACATTTACGTGGCGAGCGCGTATCGAAACGAGATCAGATCGCTCGTCGCAGACGGACTGCCGGGGAAGCGAGGAAGAAACACGGGAAAATACTAGGGCTTCCGAAGCCTCCTCGGCCCACATGCCTGACCAACCGGCCCTGCCTGCCGATATCGGCTAGTCGACCGGCAGATCCTGCCTACCTATATTTCTGTTCGCCACAAATCGGTTACTCTCGCATTAAATTTCTACGGCGCGTGCAGCTGCAACAATGGCGCTTAGCCGCGATCGGAAGTAACGATCGGAAAAGAGAGAGAGAAAGAGACAAAACCCTCGTTAAGCGCATAAGCCGCCAAATAAGAACCGGAGGACAACCAGCCGTGAAGACCCGATGACAGATTTACCGATAAACGATTCAAAGACTCCAACCGAGACAAAGCCACTAAATTTACAAAATTTCAAAAAAGTGTCATTGCATTTGTTTGTCGTCGTTATTGATCTAACATATATATATATTTTTTAATATGGAACAAATGTGGAAAACTGCGTTATAATCAAGAGTCATTTTAACACGTCGAATGCCAGACCTAATTCACTTGTCTCTCAGGCAATGCCGGAATAAAATGTTCACTATTAAATCCATATCTCGAATATATCTATTATATGTATAATATAATTGAATTATGCAAAATTATCATGCATAATGCGTCTATTGCTTTAATCTATTATTTCATATTAATTATATTTACAGAATTATAAATGTTATTTTTTACGAGTTTTATACATTTTTTGAATTAGCGCCGGTCAGCGCCGGCCATCGACCAGCGGCGCGGCGCCTCTGAAAGTTCCAATACTCGTCACCGATGACAAGCATGGCATTCAACGTGTTAATCAAGGTTTCCGCATTTGTTGTGTGCATAAAGCTGCTACTAAATTCGCTACCGGAAGGGCCTACGACGCAGGTATGCCTTGCTCTTGGTCAGCGCGACGATCTTCTCGAGAGCTTCTTGCTCTAAGCGGATTTTTGCTCTTAATAGCCAGTCGAGCGTTTATTCGTAGCACATCCGGCTATTGTTGCGGCGCAAACACCGTTTCCAAATATATTCCATTCGGTGGAGAGCGTTGCTTTCTCCCGAGTGGTTGAGTAAATCCGAATGGTAATGGCCGTCGCGCGCGGCTACGAGCGACGGCACTTATCCCGAATGTAACGTTCCCGCATGCTCGAACTACCCGCGTCACAGACAGACACTGCTCGTATTTACGGTGGTGGCGGTTCGTAAATTCTTTCGTAAACAAAGCTAAAAGTTGCATTCGACTTGTTCACAGCGTACGGTTATTCCTTTCAACGGTCCTATGTTAAATATAGCTCACGAATTTTGCGATCTGCCTACCACTTGACTCTTGGCACTTGATTACTTAACGTTATTCCTCACATTACTTGACATTCCACATTCGTATCATGTTACAATAATCTAATACAATATTGCGAATATTATGTTAAATTAAACATGAGGTTTAGTTTCTGCAATTATTGGTCATAATTTAACTATTAAGACACATTTAACTCTCAAGAAAAACTATCAATAAGATTTTATTAATAAATTCTTCCAAATTACAATTCTAAAGTACAATTCTGAAAAGTAAAGTTTTTTTGCATTTAAATGTGAATACAATTTTCAAAAATTCAGTTGAAAAGAATTAAGTTCTTTATTTACAATCGTTTTTGATTCCTATCCTATAATGAAATTGTCTATGTTTCAACATTTTAGCTAAAAGAAGGATCAACTCCGGATTGACTCATTCTTCATTAAAACCAAAGTACTTTTAGAATCATCTGGAGAATTTACATGAGATTTACTGAACTCGCCAAACTATAATTACGTCCTTACACTGCAAAGAATCTTGCTCCTCCTACTCATTTTAATTATTGACGAATCCTTGAATCTGTATACACATATTATATCATATTTAAACATAATAAAATAACAAGACGCCATTTTGTTGTAGATTGATAGCGAGTCGATACCCAGTCGGCATCGGCGGCCTCTTCTACCCGTCGACGTTGCAGCATCTCCATCAGCAACAACAGCAGCAGCATCAGCACCATTCGCGGTTGGCCGCCGCGGCCTCGTCTCTCAGCAACGCCGTGCAGGTTGCCGGCCAATCGCCGGACATTGTCGACGCCGACGGCATCCGCGGCGTTCTACTCGGCGGCGCCGGCTGGCCGTTTCCATGGAGGCCGGCGCACGGCCTGCAGACGCTCGAACATCCCTCACCGAGCGACGTGGTCGGCACCCTCAGCCGCGTCAGTCCCGCGTCCGCGTCTTTCCCGCAGCGAGGTGAGTTCGATTCCCTCCTCTTCCCGTCTCCCCCTGCTCAGGCAGATCGAGACGGCTTATTAAGGATAATCCGAGGGAAAACGCGCCGCGGTCGGAAAGAGATGTTAACATTGTTTCGCAACTGTGGTCTGGAACATCGGCTTTCGTCGAGTCAGACAGAAGTACGGTAATGCGAAGCGTTCCTCTTTTTCGACATTTTTTTGATTAAGTGGAGAGAAAACCGAAACATAAAGAAAGGGTATTTTATATGTGACGTGTTCTATAGTATAAAATTCCTTTAATAGTAATAATTAAATTATTCTATATCAAAGGGGACTAGAATATCTACAACTCAAGAATGTGCTTTGAGAAAAATAAATAAATAAAAATTTCCGATTGTATAAAAAATTTTTTACTTCTCTCTGTCTGATACAATAACTTTCTCAGCTCGATTAATATTAAAAATTTTCCGCGCTCTCGACGGAAGAAATTCCGAGGATATGTCAGACACACCAAAATGCACAGACCGGTATCTCGAGACGATGGAGCCGTTAACTCATATAGATCGCGAAGAAAAGGTGAAGGAAAACGAGGGTTAACGCGGGGGACCTCTGCAGATATACAGATATATTGTCTGCGTGCGCGTTATAGACGTGCTCGTGTATCTATGTGTATATCTTCGCGTATACAACTACGCGTGTAAGGCTTCCACGGCTTCCATCACGACAAACCAACGTCGATCGCCTTACCCGACGATCGTTTTGCTTCCACCACCTTGCCTAAGCACTTAGGCAGTTACCATTCCCACCTATGGACACACCTGCGATCGCTCGCCACTCCTGACTTACAACGCTAAATTCTTTAACAATACGATAATTACAATTGTTTAGTTACCGTCGTGAATTATTTTTGTTTCTCCGAGATAGAAAATATAAAAATCAGCAACCTTGTCAAAAATAAGCAAATGTAATTAAAACAACCGTACAGAAAAAAATGGGAGAAAAAAGATGTAATATTTAAGGCTGTATAAGAGATCAACAAATTTTTGAATAAATCTTGTTTTAATGGTAATAATAATGATTCTCACTTTACGAACAAAAAAAAGTTGAAAAGCACATATTTTTAGAAATATGTTCTGCTCGATTATATTTCCGGTATAACAAATATCAAATTATTGATTATAAAAATGCATCGTATCTAGTTTCGTTTCGGCCGATTTTTTGTCTGTGCCACAACGATCATTTGTAGAGAGAAAAGATTAAACATTCTACAGATACGTTAATGACATTTTGTCGCTTAAAGTAAAACGATCATATTTGTTCCTCGATCGATTTGTGTACGTCGTGGAATATTGCACGCCAATTAAAAGGCACAGTGGTAAAAAGAAAATATTTGTAGGAAATGAATAAATCATTGCATGTTTTATTGTTTCCTTCATACTCTCACACATCGCAAAAGAGACACGGCGGTACAACGGTATTTTATACAAATGCATCGCAAATAATGTCATTGGATGATGCATCTGCATTGATAGCGACGTAGGGAATTCAATACGCAGCAATTATGTCAAAATGTATTAATAGAATATTAATTAGCATTCTATTAATTGATTAAATATTCAATACGGATAGAGAAATGTATAATGGCGATTTATCGGAGCGCGTGAGAGAATTTGTAAATCCAAAGCGCTCTCGCCAGGCTGATTGACGTATACGGATCACGTTTAAAAAGAAGAGCGATTAACGCGTTTACCTTTCTCTCGTTAACAGTTTGATTATATCGATAAATATACACGATGTGTCTTTCATACTTCATACACATTACAAATATCATTATTCGTTATATGATATTGCAATTCTGATCTCCGCGAGTTTTGCACCATTAATCAGACTTATCCAACGTTACTTGTTAAGAACAATCCCGGTTGAAGGATAACGATCCTCGTAAATAAAGAGATCTTTGTTTCAGTAACTTGCGAAACAAAAGAGATAATTAACAGAAAAATGTAACTCTACGAGCAACTATTGATTGCGGGTAAAAAGTATCCGGAAGCTTTTGTGATTGTGAGCAAAGATATAAATATTTTGGAAAAGAAAAATAATTTTCTTCATAAACCATTATATATGTATATATGATGGTTTAAAAAAAATTCGTGTTTATTGATGCAACAATATAATAATATATTAATAACAACCGATAGGCGAGAATAGTTTTGAAGATAGAAAGTGCGTGCGAAAAAATGTAACTCTACGAGCAACTATTGATTGAGGGTAAAAAGTATCCGGAAGCTTTTGTGATTGTGAGCAAAGATATAAATATTTTGGAAAAGAAAAATAATTTTCTTCATAAACCATTATATATGTATATATGATGGTTTAAAAAAAATTCGTGTTTATTGATGCAACAATATAATAATATATTAATAACAACCGATAGGCGAGAATAGTTTTGAAGATAGAAAGTGCGTGCGAAAAAATGTAACTCTACGAGCAACTATTGATTGAGGGTAAAAAGTATCCGGAAGCTTTTGTGATTGTGAGCAAAGATATAAATATTTTGGAAAAGAAAAATAATTTTCTTCATAAACCATTATATATGTATATATGATGGTTTAAAAAAAATTCGTGTTTATTGATGCAACAATATAATAATATATTAATAACAACCGATAGGCGAGAATAGTTTTGAAGATAGAAAGTGCGTGCGAAAAAATTTGAAATATAAGAGATATATAAATCTTGAAAAGCTCATTATAAATAAAAAAAACTATACGGCGATTAAAATCAACACACATGTATCTTTCTCCAGACGAGCTCGACGACGACAACGGCGATGACCGTCTGCACCGCGCGAGAAGTCCGTCAAGCGGCGACGAGGCGCACGACGACCTCGGTGATGGTGACGACTGTGCGGATGCCGATGGCGAAGGCGAGTCCACGTCGACGAGTCTTCACGGTACTTCAATGGGCGGTGGGGGTGGTAATAGCGGCGGCGGCGGTGGCAACGGCAACAGCAACGGCCAGAACAACGTGCAGGTCGGCGTGGACGGTCGCGAGTCGAACAGCATAAAGCGCAAGAAGAAAACCAGAACGGTATTCTCCAGGTCGCAAGTGTTCCAACTGGAGAGCACGTTCGACATGAAGCGCTACCTCTCATCGTCGGAGCGCGCCGGCCTCGCCGCCTCGCTCAGGCTCACGGAGACTCAGGTGAAGATTTGGTTCCAGAACCGGCGGAACAAGTGGAAGCGACAGTTGGCCGCCGAGTTAGAGGCGGCGAATATGGCACACGCTACCCAGAGGCTAGTCAGGGTGCCGATCCTGTATCACGAGGCGTCAGCCGGCACCGGCACTTCTGGCGGCGTATCCGTGTCGGTGTCGGCGCCTGGACCGCCAGGACCTCCGGTGCCGTCCTCGGTAGCGACCTCCGCCCTGTCGCACTCGGTCGTGGGCGTCGGCGTTGGGGTCGGTGTCGGCGTCGGCACTTCATGCGCGCCCACCACAGCGCAGCCCATCTTCTACTCCCATCACCATCAACATCACCATCATCACCCGGCAGCGGCCCACGTGCAGGCGCACAGTCTCCTGTCCCACCAAGTGCATCCGCAACCGCCGCCCCCACCACCGCCGCCGCCCAACGGCCAACCACCGCGGACGTCCTCGCAATAACACCGTCCGATGACTTACGAGGGTAGCGTGCAGCTGCTGCGGGAGACGACGACCCTGAACAAGATGATCTCCGTGAACGACGCGATGGCGACGCCTTCTCGCCTGGACCGCGTCGTCTGGCTCGACGTCGACGAGTGAACGCACGATAATCGGCACGGGCCACCGATCGTCCTGATCGGCATCCCCTGATCGATCCCGCGATACCACGGACACGGCACGGCTGTCCCCTCGGCGGTAATTCGAGAGCGTTGGAATTCGGAAATGGTTTTCTAATGCGGGCTCGTGGACGATGTGGATAAATGTGAGTATGCGCGAGAAATGTAGAGTTTTGATTCACTTTTGTATCTCAATTACATAAGAAAAATTATCTCATGTACAATTTAATGAAATTGAACTTTATTTTGAAATAGATGACGCGTTCTAGTAATAATTATTTTACTCGAAAGATTTGTATAAGTATAGAATATTTTTTCTCTCGCAATTATATATTTATGACTGAAAAAGTTAATGTAAAATACATTTTTGAGTATATATACATATATATGTACTTATAAATAAAAGAATATATAGAAATATTTTACTTATGCAAATTTCGACTATAATACTACAGCAATAAATAAAATTACGTTTTGCTAGAATATAAACTCAATCAGTTGAAACTCTACGTTTTCTAAGCATAAGTTTATACACTCATGTCTATTCACATCTTCTTTTATTACTTAGGAAAGAATGATCTCTTGCAAATTATTTGATAAAATTATTTTTGACGCTTGATAAAAAGGCTTTAAGTCAATTTGTTTATCTCGAAATAAATCACCAAAAAAATGTGCTGAATTGATACAATCTATGTTCAGTAATCATATTATTATAAAAATGATTACCAATTATTATGTTTAGCTAATATTGGACAATATCCCATTTTTAGTTGTTTATTTTATCTCTTCGGGAAAGCAAGACATTTTGACTTATATCTTTTTCTACCGAGCCATAGAAATATTTGTGCTAGTCCGCGCAATTATGTAGAGAATTGAGCTGTGATTATAATGATTTTGCGTCGCTTCCATGAGCCACAGGCGATGAAAGCTGGTCATGAACTCGTACGGTTTCCCTTCCGATTTGTCGCCAATATAATAATAGCGCATCGTTCCTTGTTACTCTCAGTTTGTCAGTGTATTATAACGGGATGCAAAATTTCACGGTACCGCAATCGACGAACGGAAATTAGACTTTGTTCGCATTCGATTCTCGATATATATATCTGGGATCTTTGTAGATAGTATAATATATATATCGGTAGCAAAGAAAATTTTTCGATTTTGCGCGTGATGGCAAACGATTCGCGCGGATGGAAATTTTTAAACCGTCCCTGACTGTACGACTCCCGATATTTTAATTATGGTCGAACCGTATCCGTTTCTCTAATCGTTTCCCCTGTAAATAATCTTTGCGCAAAGTGTATAATTCATATTTGGAATTCCGTGCGCCGAGGGGGACGCGCCATGAGCCGGTGACCGGAGAAGTTCCGTTAATATGATTCAGGGATTAAAATGTCGGTATAATTTCAGTGAGCTCAATTTTCGATAGACGAGAGACATGGAACACCCATAACGTCGACGTTACGTTTCCATTATCGCGAATATAAGCATGGAGAAACGATTACCGCGTGTCTACAGAAATTTGAACTCGCTGGAATTACGTTGGTACCAATACCTGATGTAACCGGGATTCGCTGTGGTTGTAAAATTGAACATACATGCACTCACACACACACACACACATACACATGTATGACACATGTACACAGAAACGCAACAGACAGACACAAACACACACATGTAAAACACAGGCAGGGTTCCTACGATATATTCCACCTGTTGTGATAAGTATCTAAACGAATAATTTTATTAAACAGAACGGTAGAACTATGAAATATCGCGTCTCTCATATTATATATTACCTATCTATAGACGTCAATTAAGGAGAAGATTCGCCGTACCGTGTTTTATACGGACATTTGTGATCCGGGATCTCAAATTATTGTACAGCCGATCGTTTCGTAATCGCTAAATAATGATCGTTGAACCATACAATACATGTCGTTCGAATTTCCTCTACTCAAGATCTATATCGAGCTGATCTACATTGGCGATCGTCAATCACGTTTGCGAGATAATGGGCAAACATTCGTAGATTCGATGACATTCGGCGGGATCGACGAACGATCGAATAAAAATACGAATACGTTTAAATTGCGCTTTTTTTCTACCGTGGCTACCATAAAGATATAGCAGCGGAACAATGGAACTCGCACCGGTGGCGTTCACATAAAAATCCGGGATTAAAATTAATTGTTGTGCGGCTTCACAAGAGGCCTCCGTAACTAAACAAATTGACACGGAGATAAAACGCAGCGTTCCGTTTTCGAAATAAAATCAACGGGCGATTCTTTGATGGAGTCGCCATTCGGACGGATCGAGAAGCGCGTCGATTAATAAAATCTATTTACATTGATTTACATTTACATCGCCGTCTGTACTGTCTCGTGGAGATGGGATCGGGGATATAGGCAAAATTCATGAAGCGGGAAAGATCATCGATTAAAAGGGGCTTATTTTATTATATTTTACAGACTCCTAAATTTCTCACGGACAAAGAAGAATGATACAGCGTGATGAATTCTCTCTCGAGATTGCAAGTCCAAATCTTCTCTACGAAATCCCAGAATTTATAAATGGAGACGTACGTTCGTGATTTAAGCAATATCCGCAGAAGAGTATGTGACAATCATTAATTCACAGTAATTTGCGAGAAGCTTTTTTTCAAGCAGTAAACCAGTGAACTGTGAGTAATATCAACGAGACAGTACTTGAGGGAAAAGCTTAAATCAAGTCATATGTGAATCATTTCCAACGGTTCCGATAAATCGCGCTTCAAAAGATCTCATCTTTAAAATCATCAGCTGGAAATAAAACGATCAATAATAGAATAATTAGCGGAACTTCGATACATCTCAGGGAAAAAAATATGCGCAAATTTCTGATATTCTTACAATTAGATATTTATTGAACATTTGTCGCGATGCGTAACGCATTTCGCGTGTACGATTCTTTGTCTTTTAAGGTTTTTTTTCGCATATCGGTAAATGTATCCAGAGATTTGTATATCAGGATATTCAGAAAAATGCAGGAGTATTTATTTATCGGACGTCTGTGGCTTATAGCGCATCTTGTCGCTGCGCAATCAAAACGCATACAATTATTCACGTACGTGTGGCTTTTCACATCGCCATTCGCTCACGCGTTTGTCAAGTGCGTCACGCGGGCGGCACGCGTCTAACGCACGCGTACGCGCATTTACGCGCGTCGCTCTTCGCGTCTTTTGCCCCGAAACGGCGAAGCTGGCAGCGCGACCACGAGGGAGGACCAACGCGACAATGCATCTGCACCGCCCACATTCCACGTCCGCTGCACATGCAGCCGGCACACACAATGTATCCTGAGTAACGTAAGTACGTGCACTTCAATCAACACTCTCGCGCTATCGTACCTTCGTCCCTTTTCTGATCCCTGGTCTCTCAGGATCTGCCTTTTTATCCGTGAATTCTCTCTTTCTTCCACACTCTCTCTCTTTTTCCCTCTCTTTCTTCTTTTATTTGTCGTTTCGTCTCTCCCTCGATATCCACTCAATATCCGTGTTCCACATTTTGCCGCCTTCCTTGTCGCGATTCTAAATGTCTCATTTCACCGCAACGCAGTGACTCTTCATGATTCGAACGGAATCGCCGGTATCGAGATGATATTGTCTCTATTCGTTTCTCCGCGGATGTTTTACGCGCGCTGTATACTCTGTATGATTAAGCTCGTGCTGTACAATCATCCATACTGGAGACGGATATATGGGAGATATCGGCAGACATCTCTTGGATATTGAATGACTGAATATATTGCGGGACATTTTGATATCCAATAGATATCCGAGATATGATCACTGGGTGTCTGTGTTGCATCTGTAGGAATGCATTTACAAGAACGAAAATAACAAATTCTAATAATGAAATATAAAGATTTATTAAACGTTTCTCAATTTCCTCTTCGTGAATAAAAATTTTATTTTAAATTTTTATTTTAAAGAAGACTATTACCATCTTTATAAGCTATTGCTTTCATATAAATAATTTACATAAAGAATTTTTTCACGTCTAGTATATAAAAATTTACGATAACATCAAAAGGATTGTAAAAGCGACACTAAGCCATTCGAGCAACGAGATTTCCAAAGTTTCGAACATCGTATAAGCCTAATCCATTTCCAAGATTGCGTCGAGAATCTAATGGCTTCGCGAAGTCGACACAAAATATAGTGTACACAAAAATATATTTCGACAGATATATCGCAGATATATTGGAGACCATCCGCAAACATTTTCGCAAGACTTTTGTTGTTCATAAACGGAGAGCGAAAAACTATGTGTGTACAACGTCGTGTTGGAATAAAAGAAAAGAGAAAAAGCGACCGTCTCGTTACGAAAAAATATCGAAATTGCGCAGCGAGAAAAAGGTATGTATAAAATTCAAATAGATCGATTATTACCTAATGTTCCAAACTGCTGAGTACCGATTACGAGACTAATAAGAGGGCTTCTACCTTCGACAGTATCGTTCATTAATATCGGTAAGCAGCGCGGTAATTTTCCCGAATAAATTAAACAAGTCAAAATTTTACATTTAGACTTGTTTTATTTTAACATGGCATTTTAATAATTAATAATAATTTCCGCATGAAAATAATATTAGAAAATGACAGAATTAATATAAATCAGACTAAAGATAGTAATATATAATTATAGTGGATCACTATTACTATCATTATTAATCTATGGATGGAAAGCAGAAGAAACTAAAAACGAATGTTTAACAATCGATATGTTACATATTAATTAAGCGGGATAGAAGCAAGCAAAAAATTCAACATGCTAAAATCCGAAATGCTATTGATTGGAAAAATGCTTACAGTAATATGTTACCGCACGCTCGTTTAAAATTTTATCGTATAATTTGAAATGCATGAAGAATGCTCCGGTTTCATAATTTGTCTAAAGCTTATTATCTAAAGCTGCATTTTAATGCCTGACGTGTGTGTACCGATTAGCTTGTCCCTCGTCGTATTACCCCCTTTTGAAGAGAGATTTTCCGGTTTTTAAAAGCAGATATCGAAATCGTGTTTGCCGAGGATCGAAAGTTCACCGGCTCATTGTCGCCGACAATCCGGAGTCGAGTTGCAGTCCTCTAGCGTCACTACGTCCCTTCCCCCCTTCTTCTACCGTATCGTGTCCCAGAGTAATTTAACACGTAAGGGGATGACAACGGACTCGAAACCCGCGTCCTTTTAAGGGCCCGTAAGTGATGATCGTGTTACAGCACTGAATTCACAAAATTTGCCGGAACCGATGAGTTTTTCTCGTATTCTTATATCGATTATAACATGGTTAATAGCACTGTCGAAAGCTCACAACTTTCGCAGAGGCAATAATGAAGTAGCTCACAAATTGCAAAATAATTATTGTTACAGATTAATAAAATATTAGGTGCGCAAAAAAGTTCTAAGCTTTAGATTTCATACAACCGAAACAACTATTAAAATTTTATTTATCTTCCCGCCCTTTTGGGGTTTTAAAGCGTTGACATTTGGCCTTTTAAAATGCCATGCGGTTTGGCGTTTGATGCACATAACCTCAACAATCAGTAGTGTTCACGATGACAATAACAAAAGAGCATATTCGATTTTCCATCCACTTCGCGTTTCATCTGAAGAAAAATGCTGCTGAGGCCACTGAAATGATTTGTGCTGCATATGGAGAGAACGCTGTAAGTCATGCTACGTGTAAAAGATGGTATCAAAAATTTCGCCAAGGAGATTTCAGTCTTGAAGATGAACCGCGTGCTGGACGCCCTCAAAAGATTGAAACGGACGAATTGCAAACATTGCTGGATATAAACTCTGCGCAAACTGAACAGGAGCTTGCAGAAGACCAATTTGAGTGATGCGTTAGAAGAAAAGAGGCCATTTACTGGCCAAGGACGTCGTAAAGTGATCCTGCTGCATGACAATGCCCGACTACATGTTGCGAAAGCGACTCAGGACCATATCTTTGCGTTAGGCTGGGAACTTCTCCCGCACGCGGCGTATAGCCCAGACATGGCGCCATCCGATTACTACCTATTTCGGTCGCTGCAGCATCACTTGGCTGATACATATTTCGTGAGACTTGAAGAGATACAAAAATGCATTGATGACTTTATCGCTTCGAAGCCGGTGAGCTTCTATCGTCAAGGAATTCACAAGCTACCCGAAAGATGGCAAAAGGTCATCGATGCAAACGGGGAATATTTCGCTGATTAATATTTTTTTATTTGTTTTTAAATAAAAATTGAATTTTGCAAAAAAAAGCTCAGAACTTTTTTGCGCACCTAATATATTGAAGATCTATTATTTTTGGAATTAATGTTAAAATAGATCGGTCTCAAGTATAGACAGTTTTCAGATTAAAATATAATAAAGAAGGTAAGGATGGAATTTGTTATAAACTATGTTCCGAGAGAATTAACTTTTAGAAAACCTCCATCAATCCGAATATTGCGTTAGCCATGTAAAAAAAAAATTCTACGTTACATATACAGAGAAAGCGTACTTTTGTTATCTTCTCTCTAATATTCTGCGGTATATATAAAAGTCATTAAATCGGCGATGAGTAATTACGTGTCTCTCTTTAAATCACCGATATTACAGGGACAATCTTGTAGTACTGCGTCATCCTCGAGATGTCATCCACTTTCATGCGTGACCCGAATTACCCCGAAGAGATGCGGATTGATAAGGAATTAATTGTCGCGGAAGGTCGTTTAATTTGCTCGCAACCACGTCGATCGTCTAATCGAGTTAATTACCGCGGGCAGGATAATGCGGCGATGACTTTGCGACAGCTGTAGCGACACGAAATAGCGTAGATGACCGTCGCAGATGACGTCTTTCTCTCTTTCGCGGCGGGAGGGTGAGCGCACGGTCGATTTATCGTGGCCCATTATCGCCGCCACGATCGTTCCGTGACCGTTATTACCTGCCCACCCGTAAAGAGGACTCGTGACCGGATAATTACTCTAATGGAATAATTTTTTGGAAAAATCTATCGTCGATGCCGCGGGTGCGCACGACACGGCAACAACAAAGGCCACACCCCGAAGAACCGGCGTCCGCGATCCGAGGCTCGTTAACCGCACGTACACGACCTCCCGGTAAAAGGGGCCGATAAACGTAGAAATGAACGAATACATGTATCAGGCTCGATTATCATCGCGTTACTAATCGTCGGAGAGCGCAGCTCTCGAATTACAGAAATTATGTGAGCCTCTCAATCGAAGAACGTTTCGTTCGTCGATAAATCTTGAGCTTTTACAGCTACAATCTTTAGCCTCTTTTAAGCATGTGAAAAAATCTGTTACTTCTGAAAAACTACGGTTTTATTGCCACACATAGTTTTTAAATCTTTTTACAGATGAAGAAATTTTTCTGCAAATTGAATTCCTAAAATAATATTTTTATGTAGATACATTAACATACAGAAACTACCATCCTGATAAGATACTTATGCATTTTTAAAAATTACGATTGTTGAAATTTGATTTTTAATGTTTCCACAGATCTTGGAATTTATTGTAGTAAATTTTTGCGGGCGACATTTTTACATATATACGTAACAGAGGAGAACCAATGTTAGAATACGTTTTGTATCCCATTGGGACTCCGAGGGTTAGATTAATATTTATGGTACTCCGTAAAATGTATCCATGTTGGAAAGGAAACTTTTGTCCCGTGTATCCCTAATCGCCCCTTGCGATCTTGTGTTTTACTTTTTCACGACACTTCTTTACGCCAAATGTAACGTTTTGAGAAGACATTATACTCCTAGGAGGTCGATATCTTTTCGGAGATGTGAAAAAAGATGTTCTGCTTTTCATACAGAATCAGATTGCGTATTAAATATCCAACGTGCAAATGTATATTATTGTGAGTAAAATCAGAATAGCTTGAAAAATGTGATCATTCGAATCACTAATATACATATGTACGTCGATATCTTCGTGGTGTTCCACTTTCTGGCATCGAGTTGAACGCGCGCGGTTCTCAGCATTCGCATTCGACCGAGACAGTTCTCGAAACCGACGATAGAACTCGTCTCGGGGTAGAGAATACGAGGCCTGACACGGCGACAAAGAGGGCGAAAGAAAGGAAGGAAGGGAGCAGGACGGAGAAAAAGAGCGAGAAAGAGAGAGTGTGAGGAGAGAGGAAGAGGGAGAAAGAGGCAGAAAGAGAGAGAGTCAATGGGTATAAGCACTAAGCACGTAACTATAAAAGGAGCCGGGGGTTGCGAATCGTCGCTAGATTAAAAAGAGGCTCCCTTTTTCGCTTGCTCTTTTATGCCGATGCGCGCCGCGCCCCACACGCATCGCGTACGGCCTCCTCCTCGTCCTCCTCCTCCTCCTTCTCTTCGTCCTCGTCTGTAACGTTAACGTTACACGCGCGCTTGCATGTGGGCACTACACGCACATTCGCACATTCACGCGCATCCGATATCTCGCGACCGTTCGTCCGCTGGAAAAGCAATTCGATCTGGCGGCGCGAGTACGATGGGTACAGCCACCCTCCTCTCTATCTCTCCCTCTCTCGTCCCTTTTTATCTCTCCAGACCTGCTCAAGCGTCGGATTTCCTGATGCAGAATTCGACTTCGCGATGTATGCCCACTCTCGCGTTTATCGGAAATCCGAATTGCGGCGAGCGCGAGCGTGACGTTTGTCGAGGATACCGGCAACTACCTGGAATACGACTTGATCAAATCGTATAAAATAGTTAACAAATATTCTCATTCGAGATTTCGCTCCACTTGATATCAATTAATAATTTATCTGTCCATCTATTTGCTTGCGACGTGTCTTACGCTTTTAAGTAGTAAAATTCCTTTCAAGTGGATCTCCGAAATAAATAGCTTCCTCTTTAAACTTGATTACTTTGCGTCATTTTATGTCTCAAAAAAGAAAAAAAAATGTAAATGAAAGAATGATGGCGTATTAACAACTTGATTTTAATTAAATATTTAACAAATATATAAAGGTGATACTTTTCTTCGCCAGTTAACAATAAAACACCAAATAATAAATTAATTCGACCTGACTGGCCAGATATATTTAGAAACAGTCCTTTTAAAGGACCAGAACTGATGGCCAGATATATTTACAAACAGTCCTTTTAAAGGATCAGAACTGATGGTCGAAACGTAGTGCACTGTTTCTAAATATATCTGGCCAGTCAGGTCGAATTAATTTATTATTTGGTGTTAAATATTTAAATTAAATATCTAATTATTCTTCGGAAAGGTTTAATCCGTGAAGCTACTGTAACAATTCCAAAACGTGAATTAATTTAACACATGCTCTACATTAGCTGTATGTTTTGTGCGCGCACGCAAGTTATATAGTTAAACGTAATATATAGTCCTGTATCATAGCATGAATACTTAGAGAAACAATAATGATTAGAGTAAGTGCCTAACATCGTAACACGCACATAATGCCTGCAACACAATGCATGTCTATCCGCTTCTACTGCATATGCAAGGCTCACAATGCTCATATTACAATTAAGTACTACGGCCGATCGTATTACCGTTCTGGTAATACACAAGGGCACAAGGATAAATATGAATACTCAGGTACACTAAGCAGCAATCAGCTGCTCAGATAAGTTTCATGGTCGGAATTGGCGTTGGAATTAGCATCGCTAATTATCTTCTTAATTTCCAAAGACTTTTCAATACGTAACTTTACGAACCACTTCATTTTGTTAATTTATAGTTGAAATTTTTGTCAATTTTACTGTAAAAAATGCATTTAATAATGTGCAGAAAAATGTAATTTATCTCTCTCAAAAGCATTGCGCTATGGCGCTTGGTCCGCAGCTTTCGCTTCAAGTTCTCGTTTTGGAATAGTCCGGTTCTCCGCGCTATTCGAGCTAAGCTCGAGCTATACGAATTATGATCGTTCGATTCTCGCTCGATCTCGTCGTCTTTATCTCGAAAATGAGAGATAGAGAGATGTATAAGCGAGCGAAAGAGAGAGAGAGTGAGAGAGAAAAAGCGCTTGTACACGCGCGGATACAGGCCCATCGGTAAATGGATGGATGAATCTGGGCGAAAAAGGGTGCCTTTGAGCTGCCGAGTCCGTTGCTGCCAGATTAATTAACGAAGCACTCGCCCGGGGGCCGGAGGAGGATCAGCAGCAACTCCGTTATCAGGGTGGAGAGCTAATAGACAGATACCCCTGCCTACTTATCTATCAGTCCACCTCTCGATCAACCGCCTTCCCATCGAACGGCGAATGCCGCTACCATTCGCGTCAATCGTTAACTAATCGCTCGTGCTATTACCATCATTAGTATATCATTTCGATCAGTGCTTTTTCTATGATTCTCGCTCTCTCTCTCTCTCGCCCCTTTTGCGATAAATATTTAATAAAAAAAAGATGTGATAATTAAATTTTCTTCTATTCAATATTGATGTGAGCTTCAAAAACATTGCATCTTTCGTCGAATTTAAGAAGATGGTAAGTAAAAGACGTTTTTATTAATATATCACGAATAATTATTTAGGATATATTTTTGTATTGTATATCAAACAAGCGATGTGATAAAAAATAATACATTTTCATAATATCTTTTCTTTCCTCTAATTGAGAGTATTATATAAATTTATAGCTAAAATAAAAAAATAATTACTTGCTTACTATATATAAGCTTTCTAACTCGACGAGATATAAGGTATGAATAAATCCTAAATAATAACTCTACGCATCTTGAAAACCATTCAAATCGAGAATCTTATTTTCTCATTAATACCTAAAAAAATTTCCAATTATTTTCCTACGTACATTCTGTACGCCAATGATTATTACGTACGTTTATTTCCAAATCTGAAGATCTCGTGGGGCCCGATGGGGTCCCGAAGCGCTCTAGAAAGAGTTTAAACGTAATCGTCGCGTCGAGAGAGATCGTCGGCCGATTGTTTTTCGCGTTACACACAGATCCGCCAAAGATTTCGAAGCGTCCATCTAAGTAATTACTGCAGCTTAGGAGCGTCGTCAGGGTTGGGGTCAGCGATGGTGATTAAACGTGAGATAAGATACAACCGCTCCGCCTCCACCGCGCACATGCGATACGCGGTTCTTTCTTTCGTGTTAAACCGAGTCCCTTAATTGAAGTAGCAGCCTTTTGAATATTCCTAACGACGTGCTACATGAAACGTTATAGCGCAGCGGTCAACGCGCGATGATCTCCGAGCACGCATCAAGATCCTTGATATGCAGTTACAAAGTTCAACATTTTTCGCTATATAATGTTTATTCTTTTTTTCACGTACTGATGTTTAAAATGAAGCTGCTTTCTTCATTATCTCTCGTATCAGATACGCTCAATTTATAAAATTACACGTACACGATATAGTTTTACGAAATATGTGAAAAAAGAAAACGTGTGTGTCGCGAGAACAAAAGAGAGCGTGGATGGGAATTGGGGACCGCCTGCGTAATATTTCCTCGGCATTGAAATTAATTCACAAAAAGAGACTGACATATACGCAAATGCACGGCCTTTCTCCGCGCTAATAGACTCGTCTGCTCTCTTGCGCTTTCACTTTCTAAAGCACAACGTTGACCCCGACGTTCTGGGGATAATCGACTGAAAATAACCCCAAGAGACGGGCACCGGGGACCCCCCTGGGTCCCTGATAGACTCGTTCTTCAATACAGCCTGGTGCATCTGTTCCTTTTGAAGAGGACGAATGACTTCGACAATTAGAGGAGCAGCGGCAAAAATCCTATCGAAAGACCACGCACGCCGCTCGACCTGCGTCTTATTTCTCGCTTACAATGATCGGGCTCGCCGAGATTACGCGATCGTACATCTGCGGGGATATTATCCGAAGATGTAATAGAGACCACGGCAGTCTCGGTTAACCCTGAGAAACACGAGTGAATTTAAGCCGTGTGACATGAATAGGTAAAAGAAGTTCCAATAAAGCAATAAACACAATATCTTATTAAAGAAATTAAATTATATATTCAACTATATTTATTTCTAAACGAAAAAAAATTAATAATCTGTTCAAAGTAAAAAAATTATATAAAATTAAATTTTCTAACAGTTTTCGTGATGGGAGGATGTTCGGAGGGAGGGGGGAGAATAGAATAGAATAGATGCTTTAGCATTTATTAATATTAAATTTGTTATACGTAGAGGACCACAATCCGTATGGTTAATACGTAGTAATAAAATACCATCTATGGCCAGTCAAGTCGTCTTACAATGTATTATATGTTAAAAAAATTATGTTTTCAGAATAAATAAAAGTTACGAATAAAAAATGGCGAAATATACTTAAACTCCGATTAAAGAATATCTTATTTAAGAAATTAAATTATTTTAATCTATTCAAAATATGGAGAAAACGTTACACTTTTTTAGTTTAATTAATAAAAATTATGAAATGAAAAACGGCGAAATGTTTTCGACAATATCGCAACCGAGATCCTATTTGATCCTCGCCATTATAGCGGTCGAGGATTAACGTTAGTGCGCAGTCAGACATAATTGGCCTCTGCTTATAGAATTTCCTACAATTAAAGCATTTGCATAACGCGATGGCGTGTCGGGAATATCTTTTCATCAAACTGATGAGCAACAGCGGTGCCGTGTATTATATACACAAGGTGATAGATTGTCGGGGACGGACACGCTAAGGGGTTTGTTCGTTTAATACTCATCCCTAACTATTCAATAGCAGCACGTTGCGGGAGTGTAACTGCTTGCTTGTATTCAAATCAAGGGCCGGTAAATGCTTTTTTTTCTTTTTATCCTTTCAAACCGCCTCAATGGACTGCAAGCCTTAAATGGACTGAGCATAAAAGAAAAAACAAGTATAAATTTCTTTTATAAAATATATTGTTATAATAATCGAAGATGTAAAAAGTAGAGATGTTTGCGCAAACTATAACTTATAATTTGCGCAAACATCTCTACTCTTTACATCTTCGATTTTCTTCTACGTAATGTAAATTATAAAAATAAATATTATGTGTGTTTGAATAAGTCGAACGTACACTGAAAAAAATCCGTGTATTTTTACATGGAAATTACTTGTTCAAAACCGGAAAATTACCTAATTATCACTGTAATTTTTTTTAGATTTTTAAAAGTGAAACTACATATTAATGGTAAAATATAGGTGAAATTACTATTTTTATGCAAAAATCACTTGTAATTTCATGTGAAATCACTTGTAATCACTTGCAATTTTCCGTGTGGGTAGCAATATTGCATGATTATGCTGGGTCGGAAAAAAAAACCCAGCATAATGATGTAATTTCACGCAAATATTTTTTTCAGTGTAGAACAATCGGAACGATAGCAAAACACCGAGGCGCCCTGGAGAAAAAATTACGGACATTTTTATCGCTACGCATTACGCAAGGGTTGCTCGACTAAAAGACCTCCATACAAAATCAGAAAGCCCGGGCTTTAAATTCGACCTGACTGCAAGCAATGTCGTGATTACCGGAGCGCAGCCCGTGCGATCGGCGCGGTTCGCGGTTGAACGAGAGTGCTAAACGACACCAATAAGGAAGTAATAGCAATACGCAGAGAGGCAGAACCGTGGCTCTCGGCGGACCGGCGAGAGAAGGGGCGGCTTCCGCGCGCAATTACGGATTTTGAGTGACAGATGCTCGCCCAGTCGGCAGTCGGAAGATTAAAACAAGTAATCAAAGTCCCGGTAGCCACCCCGGGATGGATATGGATGGATGCACGCCTCCGGCCCCCCTTGCCCCCTCCCGCGCTCCACCCTTCTGTCACCCTTCCGTGCGTTCCCCTCTGATCCCGCTACCCGTTCTTCCTCCCCTTTCGTCGTGTCTCCTCGCCTCGAACCCCCCTCCCCTCCCCTCCCCCCCGTACCCCGTACGAGTTCCGCTCCTCCTTTACTCATCTTACTCCCTCCTGGAAGTAGCAAACCACCAAGGGTAAGCCCCGCTACTATAATATCCACCTATAGCCGTCATCAAGGCGCGCCCTGAATGCTCCTTTAAGAAAATGTTCCTTTCGCGAGCAGTCGCGTAGGAAGGTTATTAGGCGTCTTGAAGAGGCCGGGCGAGAGAGAGAGAGAGAGAAAGAGAGAGCGGGGGGAGGGAGAACTTGGGATGAGTTATATTCAAACGACGCAGGTTCTCTAGCATGCTTAAAATGCTAAGGACGTGTCCAACGTGTCGACAATAAAGATTCTTCGCAAAAGAAATCGATGAGAACGACAACCGTTATTATTACATAATAATGATAACGTAAACACATTTAAATCTAAATTGAAAGGATAAACGGAACTTTACTTTAGACAGAACCATTACGAATGTTAATTTGACAATCTTGCTTCTTCTAAGGCCTTACACGGAGAAAATTTTATATTAAAAATTACTATGTATGGCAAAAATTTTTACTATGTTGTCACACAAATGAGTTTAATAATTATTAATATAATAACATAGTAAAATCTTTATAATTCCAGCAATGGTCCACGGTTACTACCATATATTATACATAGTAATTTTTAATATAAAATTTTCTCCGTGTAGGAATGGATCAATTGAGTCTAATGGATTAGCCATCGTTATGAATGCGAGACAGCAATCTTTGACAAAAATAAAAATTTGTATAGCGCTTACTAAGATCGTTTAGGGTACCGTCGCCAGCACAATTAGGACCCGAAACCTTACTGTTACGCACTCGATTGTCCCACAATGGAAGGACCATAAACCGAGGGCGATGGACAAGAAATCCCTCGATTAGACTCGGCAATACAATGCCGATATAATCTGACCACTTAATCGGCAAAATATAATAGTGAATTGAACGATTACGTTTGCAATCTTGTGCCATAGCTAGAGTAACAAAAGCGAGTTATTTCAGTGAAACTGAGGATAATATTGCTCGTGATTTGAAATGTGCTTCTGGCGTAAATACTAATCATAAAGCAAGAGAGCACCAATATGCTTTTTACAAATCTTGCTTCCTAAATGTAAATTAAATAATATTAAAAAAAAAATAGATATAAATTACAGATGAAAGATATAAATTACATATGTTTACTTATTTTTCAACATTTTTGTCAAATGCTTGATTGCCTTCATACGAGATCATTCTTCAAAAATAATAGAAATAACAGAGGAGAGACAAATGAATGTGGGAAAAAGTCCCATTTTCCCCGATAAACTCATCTTTCTATTTCATATTTTGCAACGATAACGAGGCTGCGCCGCTGCGACATACTTGTTGACGCACGGCGGTGCTGAGACGAATGTGATTAGTCTCGAGATTCTTATGCGCGCGCGGGGGTGACGAGACGGGATTGGATTTGGCGTGGGGATGACGCGTAGGAGGGAACGAAGGATGAGCCGTTTATCTCAGGCGTCGCTTTTCGGTTTTTCTCCCTCTCGCGATCTTCCAACGTTCTCGCGACGCGTTCCGGGCTCATCGCTTTCCCGAGAACCACGGCTTTCATCTCATCTTCCTCTCTCTCTCTCTCTCTCTCTCTCTCTCTCTCTGATTATTTTATCCTCCTTCTTAGGGGGCGTTCCCCGAGACTCCGTGGTGCCCCGACGCGGAGTATATCCTCTCTCTTCGCGAAATAATAAGCTCACTCTACTAAATTTATCATGAGCAGCCTTTAGAAGCAGCAGCCTCCGCCAACAACGCGCGCCAGCTTACCTACCTACTGATATTGTAACGGCTTTTAATTCCGTCATCTACCTTATGCTGCACGCGCTCTAATTATCTTATGGCATCCGCATGTATATATACCCAGGTAACAGAGAAGAATGCAACAAGCATTCTACATTCCAGCAACTGAAAAAGCTACAATCGGTCTCCCTACGTTCCTTAGTGCTAGCAAGTAGTAATCAACAATAACAAAGTAAAAAAGATCTTTGATGAGAAAGCTTGTTTGTTCCTACAGTATCTAAATTGGATCCGAATACTGTTTCTCGATTGCCTTAGTTACCTTATATTAGTAAAAATGTAGCCAATCTGTATTGTTTTCTACAGGTGTTAGAAATTATATACATACGGCTATCGGATTTATATATTCCTAATCGAAAAACATGAAAACATAAAAACATGAAACTCTAAAAAGTCGTATACTGTAGGATGCATTTAGTGTACTTTGAGAGGGAATGATACACTTATCGGTAGAAGAATTAAAGAAACTTTGTCGTATACACACAAAGTAGAGAAACGGGTAGAGTCTTTGTTTACTTTACCGTGCACGAAAAATTTAAAAATATTATTCATCTACTGGTTGCGCTTCCTACTTTTGCTACTTGGGATATATCCAGTTCTCTTCTTCTCTCCCTCCCCTCTCTCCCGTGTTTTGAAGTAATTTTAGCAGCCAACGCTAAATTGCAACGATACTGCGCTATCGCATTTTGACATGAATTGAACAATCGCTAAACGACAATTTATCGAGTGCCTGTTGAACATTTTATATTTTGTTAAAATTAAATTAATACGAAAATATCTCTTCTTAATTTTAAACTACACATTCGTATAATTCTCTGAATAAAAAGAATTGTTAATGTATGTCAATCTGTGTAAGAACATAAATATTGGTTTTCTAACATAAGTGTGAATGTGTACTCATCCCACGTATTTATCAACTGCGATGAGGAAAAAAAATCCAAGATATAAGACATTCCGTCATCTTTCATTCATAAAAGAATCAAATTAATCATGACATAAATTTTTCCTCTTTTGCTTTAAGTTTATCTGTATCAACCAAGTATGCATGCACTCGTTCACATTTTTTTTCTTAGAATCTACTGCTAAGTTTTTACATAAAATCACATAAATAAGTATAACATGCATATGGAAGGAGCATGGAAATGTTGTATTATATTGTTTTATGATAAAATGTGTATAATTGTTTAGATCTTTTCATTTTATATAATCAATTGTAATATTAATCCTATTGCATTAGAGCTATATTATATTACATAGATTATGTCATAATCTATTAGCTACATTATATTACATCATCTATTATGTTGTATATATATCCCTTGAACAAAACCATTAAATGCATGCTTAATTAACCGTTTCAAAGTATTGTTTACTATCTTTCGGATTCGGTTTAATGGTTTTGGAATCTGGCTGCCAGTTTGCAGGACATACCTCACCATGCTTTTCCACAAACTGGAAAGCCTTGATTAATCTCAATGTTTCTTCGACGCTCCTGCCAACCGGAAGATCATTGACGCAGAATTGTCGAAGAACTCCCTCCTTGTCTATGATGAAGAGACCTCTGAGAGCAATTCCCGAATCTTGCAACAAAACGTTGTATTTGCTCGCTATGGTTTTGTTGAAATCGCTCAAAAGAGGATAGCCCAAGTCTCCTCCAAGGCCACCTTGTTTCCTCGGGGTATTAATCCATGCCAAGTGGCTGAAGTGCGAATCTGTCGACACTCCGATCACTTGTGTATTCAGAGCTTCAAACTCCGAGACCTTCTCACTAAATGCAATTATCTCCGTCGGGCAAACAAACGTACTGCAAATAGAATATAAAAATTGAACATTGTGCAATTATATTGGATACATATTAGAAATAATAAAGGAGACAAAATTACGTACAAATCTAATGGGTAAAAAAATAGAACAACGTATTTCCCTTTGTAGTCGCTCAATTTGATTTCCTTGAAGTCACCTTTAACTACTGCAGTACCAGAGAAATCTGGAGCGGGTTTCTGGATCTGTGGCCCATCGCTGAACAGTTTTGAACTCACTGTAAAACTACGGACACCTTTCGCCACCGATGTGTTATCAGTTCTCACCAGCGAGCTAGTTGCAGTAGCAACCTGCAAACATGCAATTGAAAAAACGATAATCGTACTTTTCTTTTTATTGAGGCATTAATGCAGTGCAGAATTAACCACAATTACATGAATCAGCAAAATGCTGGTAGCTTATAACGTATGACAAGATATAATGAGTTCAGTAGCACCTACCAGTGTCCCACCTCGTGCACGCAGCGAAGTAAGTAACCGAAACATTATAAAACAGATAATTAGATCCTAAATTCTTTGTGCAATTGTTTGTAAAACTCGCAAAATCGTAGAATGTAAATGCAATAAGTTTCGCCAACCTCTCTCGACACACGAACTCTGCAACCGGCAGATCCGGAGTAAAAAGGTTATGAAACACTTTGAAATTGTGTGAGTGCGCATGCATGTGTGTGTAACGCTGTAAGAATATAAATTCTACAAATTTGATTCAATTTGGGTACGATATATTATAATGAATCTTGAAATAGCAAATATTTATGATACAACGTCGTAGAAATAATCATAAAATTGGAAAAGCAAAAGTTGGCAGCACTTACTCAAATAAAATAGAATTATAGTTCGATATTTACATCAATTCGAAAACAAACATGATCTTTAAAAATTAAATCCTTAAAAGTAAAATTATCGCAAAGTATACAAAATGATTGAAAAATGATAACATGATAGCTGAATGCAATCCAACTGTAGCAAATTGCAAAAAATATGTTCATAAGCAACATACACAAAACAGAAATATAATCATATGTTTATTCAAATAACAATATAATAGAAGTCTTATGTTCATTCTTATTAAAATATATATGTATATATATATATTTTTTATATATTTGTATACGATATATAGATTTCAATATAATAGTACTATTAAACAAATATTTTACTATTCACATTGCATATTATTTCTCTAGCAAATTATACATAACTTTAAAATAATACTATATAAATCATATACATTACTTATACAAATGTAAGAGAAAATATTATTAAACAAAGATACTCGGAAAGCAGATTTGGATGACTTCTTTTTTCATTTAACTGAAATCTTAATATATGAAAATTATTAAGGCTTATGATTAATGCAAAAAACGAAGAAATTAGTTGTATAGGGATGAAAATTCGACAGTTGAAAGTCGTTATTTTTAACGATTCTTGTTAGATTTTATAAAATGTAAATCGAATTAATTTAGTAACGTCTTTATCAATTCACTGAGAAGACGTATGATCACAATTTCGTCGTTATTCTCTATACCACAAAACGATATTTCATATATATATATATATATATATATATATATAGATCCTATATAATAGCGATTTGAACAAGTTCTTTCAATTGGAAGCCGTGGCGGTCGCATTCGGTGCAGGAGTGGATGTTGATGTAGAAGATTCCTCCGTCACAATACGCCGATTCTTCTTTATTCTCTTCCATTCGCCGTTCGTGTAATTCATTTGGAAATGAGTTTCAACCAACATCGGGACAGTTGTTCCGTCCGATTGCGTTACTTCTTCTATATTCTCCGAAAGCATCACTGTGACTATATTGCCCAATTTTGGACAAGGATTATCTGCAAGCAAAACAATCGAGTGTTATTGAAATATAATTTATAAAAGAGGAAGAGATACATATGGAAGATAGAATACCTCTAGAACCAGCCATAAAACCTAGGATAAGGGCCTTTTCTGGACGCGTTACTTTATTTGCAGTTCTAAACATTTCTTGCGCTTCCAACATTTGTTCTCGCTGTAATAATAAACAATGAGAATATAACGATAACAATAATCAATCCTATATTTACAACATTATATACAATTAAATCAAACTTGGCATGTAACTTACCGTAAGAGATAGGCCTTTTCTTGGATTAGTCGCCGCATTAGGTTGCGTGGTAGTCTGTATACGAATCTGCGTGACCGTTTGAGCCGGTCTGACTGTTTGAACGGCGACTGGTGTACTTTCCACAGGCGTTATCACCGTCGGTGCAGCTACTGCTAGTACAGTAGTGGGCGTTGTGGTGGTAGTAGTTACCGTAGTAGCTGTGTAACACAAGATACTTAATCAAAATACAAGCAAAATAACATTACCTTTACCCCTTGTCTACAATGAGTATTTAAGGCGTTAAGACTTAAGAAATTGACCAATCGCAGTCGTTTATTCTCCTCATATACGACTGATTGGTCAATTTCTTAAATCTTAACGCCTTAAATACGCATTGTAGACAAGGGGTTAGTAATCGCAACGTTAGTCTTACGTGTTTGCTGTGTAGTCGTAACCGAAATGCTGCTTGGCGTGCTAGGTGCAGTATAGGATTGTACTGTAGCTACTACAGTTGGTGCAACTGGCGTAGCAGGTGGATTTATCGCAGCCAATCCTTGCGCGTACTCCGGGGTCGTTGGAGTTTCCACGACCGGTGAAGCTGCTGAAGCCGCCGCTGCCGCAGCGGCTGCTTGCGCTTGCGCTTCCGCGACTTTTTTCTGCTGCTCTTCCAACTCCAACAGCTTTCTCCTCTTTTTCGCTTGTGCATATCCGAGAGGCTGCTCATTAATATCCAGTAATTTAATACCGCCGTCTTTTCGAATTCTACTGCTGATCGATGTTCTGTTAGCCATAGAAGTGTTTGTAAGCGACGGAGATCGAAAACCGCTCGTTGGAACTCTGCTTGGGATTCCTTTCAAAGGTGCTGAAAAGTTTGAGTACATAGCCGTTGCAGTATATTGTGAGAATAACATCAAGATATCATAATATGCATATCATCATAATTTATAAATTTATATTTACTCGTATCAGTCATTTTTCTTGGCATTCCTCTGCTTCTCACTGGTACGGTGGGAGCTGTGCTCTTTTTGAGATTACTAGCAGCATCAGTGCTTTTTTGAAGCAACTCCGCTCTCAAGGCTGCGCTTTTTGGTTTTCTCTTGAGAGTGAAATGTTTGACTGGTGTAGGTTGCTGACCTACCACTGAAGTCAACGCAGTCTTGTTAAGATAATGACACTCTAAGGGAAGCATAGCAGGATCATTTTGCTTCTTCAGAAGTTTCCGTAAATCATTGACTAAGTCGCCGAAAATTGGTTTATGTTCATCCAAATCAGTGATGTCTGTATTTAAAGAACCTGTCGATGGAAAAGTCTTCATCGATTCGGATAACACTGATACCCACAGCTCACTGTCCAGAGATGCAACTTCAATGATCTCCTCCAATTCCACACGCCACTATTACAAACAAATTAATAAATAAAATTTTAGTAAAATAAGAATTAGGACAAAACAAATAAACAAATTCTAGATCCATTTATTACAAGATTTTCTTGCAACAAACGTGTTCAGGAAAGTCAAGTTGTGGCATAAATCTTATATAGAAATTATAAATTTTCAACTTAACGAATGGCAAAATCTTAAGCCAGCGGCACACGGAGCGTTTTTTCCTGCTGGATTTCTTGCGATCTAGTAAATTACTAGAAATCCTGCGCGCTGAGTGGTGCAATTATAGTAATTTACTAGATCGCAAGCAATCCAGTAAAAAAAAACGCTCCGTGTGCCGCTGGCTTTAATTTCCTGTAAATATTAGTTTTACAGTTCTTATACTAATTGCATTTTAAAAACATTGTATAATTTAGTTAAACAAATGGTGGATACACATAAATAGATGAATACTAGATAGAGAAACATGAATCCATTATTAGCATTGTTCGTTTTGTCTCTTGAGAGCTGCTCGGAGTCGCTCTAATGCACTCCAATTGGTTGGTGTCACCGGAATGACCGGAATCAACGTATTGGAGTGCATTGGAGCGACTCCGAGCAGCTCTCAAGGGACAAAACGAACAATGCTATTAATTCCACCCTTGCAGAAAACAAGCACATTTCAGGGCTGGGTTCCGATTCCCCACCCGAGTGCCCTCAGGTATCGTTTTATCCTTGTTGTTTACTGAATGTTAAACAAGGATAAAACGATACCTGTGGGCACTCGGGTGGGGAATCGGAACCCAGCCCAGGAGGGCAATACTCATCAAGGGTACGAAAGTATCAGGACAGATGAGAGCGCTCACCTCTTCAACATTGCGTCTGGGTATGTGGAAGAACGACAGGAGTAGTTTGAGCTTGACCTGCGTCTGCAGGTCGGGAAAACAATCCTTGATGTTCCGCAATACCTCGGCATTGAGTTGCGAGCAAATTGAGCTGCCGGTCCAGCTATCGTTTGATGTACCAAGCTTGTTATGCAGCCACAACGATGTATCACTGTCCCTCACATTCGCCATATTGGAGTCGTTTGCTTCCGGCGCGTGCCGTACTTCGCCGTAGTGCGCCACATGTGGTTCCCGCCACGAAGCAGCGCGCGTGCGCGCGCACATAATAGGGCGGTATTCATAATTCGATCTTATATTCAAGATCGTCCTAAGGGCGGTATTCATAGGCTGATCTTATTGTATTTAAAGACAGTGAACTCTATACTATACTGGAATGTGAACTGCCGTGTTTAGTAGGCGGGCCGCAAGAAGAAAAAGACAGGTTCAGAAGGGTTACTATCTCTGCCTTCGTCTAGCGAGTTTTGATTGGTCCATGATTTTCTATTTTTTCTTCCTAGTACAGGGCAGCGATCACGCGTAACTTTTCTCCTAGGGTAGAAACGTGAAAAGTGAAATGTTTCAAGTGACTATCTCTTTCTATTTAACACCAATAGAAAGAGATAGTTACATGAAACTTTTCACTGTTCACATTTCCGCCCTAGGGGAAAAGTTACTGGGGCCCTATTCTCGAGCCTGCCCTAATGATTTTCGTATGCGACTTCCTATTTGAAAAGCATTGAGTTTCGCATGCAAGTTTCATGAAAACGATTCAAGAATAGGAGCCCTGATCACTGCCTTGAAATAGAAAAGAAGGGGTTGAGACTCTTGTTTTTCCTCTCGCTCGTCCAGTTTTCTTCCATAGAGATTCACATTCCAGTATAGTATAGAATTCACTGATATTTTTAAGATCGTTCTAACAAAAGAACAGTATTTATAGTCCGATCTTATATTCAAGATCGTCCTAAGCCTAAGGGCGGTATTCATAGACTGACCTTATTACGTATTTAAGATCGTCCTAAGGACGGTATTTATAGTCCGATCTTATATTCAAGATCATCCTAAGGACGATATTCATAATCCGATCTTATATTCAAGATTACTCTACGGATCTTACATTCAAAATCGCTTTAACAATAGCATTTACAGTGCAACCTTATATTTAAGATCGTTCTAAGGGCGTTGTTCGTACTCTAATCTTATGTCCAAGGTTGTCTAAGGTGTTTATAATTAATGCAATCTCTTTTGTTAAAGCAGAGCAGCGATCAACCCCAAGAACACTATTAACTTCTGCTTTAAATTTATGAATACTATGAAGTTCTATTTTTTTTAGATATTAGTGGGTGCTTTCCAGCAACGTACACAGGCGACACTGTGTAACACAGTGAATCATTTCATCCTTGTTGTTTGCCAATGTTAAACAAGGATGAAATGATTCACTGTGTTACACAGTGTCCTTGCTGGAAAGCTCCCAGTGTAAACAATTTAGTCTCCCTAAAATAACGCTTTATAAATAACATTTAAATTGAATTCGGCAATCGAGTAAGGGCCTATCCAGACAAACTTACATATAGCTGCACAACCATATGCATAGAAAAAATTATCCAATCATATGTCTAATAAAAGGAGGCACGTCTTTATGCTAGACATATGATATTGGATAATTTTTCCTATGCATATGGGCTGCGGTCCATTTGACGTTATACAAATGCTTCGAAGCGTTCTTCTTCTCCTAATTCCTTTTAACAAAGAAAGAAGGAGAAGAAGAACGCTTCGAAGCATTTGTAACTTCAAGTGGACCACAGCCATGGTTATGCGGCAGGCGGCTATGCAAGTTTGTCTGGATAGGCCCTTACAGATCAAAGACAAGGACAAATAGATTGAAGGAACCAATCACAATGTGGTACTCCTTCCATATTGGGTGCGTTCGAAAATGTAGGGACAGTACAAAAATGTATAGCATACGTGACGTAAACTATAGGTTTTCAATATTACCAGTACATTTTGAAACGAACCATTAGAAAGACGTTTTCGTACTTCGTAGTGGTACGAAACAAAGGACGACGGTCCACCAGACGGCCCAGTCCGCGGTCCGCCCAGTTGCATCAGCTCCGGATATTCATTTTGGGAGAATAATAAGAGAGAGAAGAAGTAGTTGCTTCAGGGCTTCAGTTAGCTTCAATTATATGTGGTTGCATGTAGTTCATCTCCATTTGTACTTCGTTTTTTCAACAATTGAAAATTACGAATATGTTAGGCACAAACGTTTATTCGGACTCTCAGGAGTCTGCATTGATGGATGACGAAACGTACAAGGATATAGAGAACACTTTGTAAGTAATTTTTGTTTAATATGTCGCTCGCCTATTGTGCCGGTTTACGATTCTCTCTTACGAATGTGTTCTTTTGCACAACGAACGTAAAGTAATCTCTACTAAATTCTTTCTTCGTTTGTTTCCTCAAAGCGGAGGTACTCTGCCGGTACTACCGGAAAATATAAACGAATTTGATATCCCGGAAGAGAAACACGACATACTCACTCAGTGCGAAGTCTCAACGAAAAGGGGAATAAAAAGACAGCTAGAAGAAGAAGATTATGAGGAGTACTTTCCTATGTACACACAGCTCAACTATTGTCAATTGAATTTCCAATATAGTCTTGGAGACGGTGGCAGCGGTCAAGACTATATCGTAAGTATTCTGAACAAAACTTTCGTATGATTAAAAAGATACATTAAAAAATGTAGGATTTATAAAATATACATAATTATGCTGGGAAATTATGTTGAACTGTATTTTGGTTTTATTTCTTGAGTTAGACGGAAGTCCACTATCAAATAACACGTACCTACTTGCAGATAAATTCTGCCTCTTGATGGTAAATCGAGATTAGTTTTTAATCCTGGTTATGTAATTTTTGTATGGGATATTCCATATAAACTGCAAACAATTTCTTGTAAGTATCATCTTACTCGTGAAAGTGTGAGAAGATGAAGTAAGATGATAAAGATGAAAGTAAGAAATCTTGCTTGCAAATGTTGTAGTATTTAATCATTAATTGTACATTGTACTATCAAAAGTATATGAATCTGCTTAGACCTGATTACTTAGGGCCAATTTCACCAACCACGGTTAACTTAACAGGCCGGTTATTCCATTGGAATTGACCAATCGCATTTGTCGTTAAGCAAAATTAACAAAAGCGATTGGTCAATTCCAATGGAATAATCGGCCGGTTAAGTTAACTGTGGTTGGTGAAATTGGCCCTTAAAAACTTTCATACATATGATCTACAATAAATTATAAAATTGAATTGTTTCTGAATCATGTTTAAGCAGATTTTATATATTGCAGATGTAAGCTTTTTGTGTAGTAGATAGATTGGCGCTAAGTGTATCAAGCATGATGATTTAACAATCATATAGACTATTTTACAAACTAAAATATTTATAATTTTATATATGAAATGTATAATTCTTGATTAACATTCTATATAGTACCATAATAACTTGATAAGTTATTTACGTTATTTGTTTATTTTTTTGCATACAGTATTCTCAATCCTTGAAGAAAGTTTATATCAAAATGGAGAAGACACTACCTTTACGGTTTTCATGGGATCCATCCACATCAGGTTTATTCTTACGCACAAAATTAGTTTTTGTGTTAGAGCAATTTAAAAGTGATCCAGTAAGACGATGCCATAATCATGTAGCATTGACCAATCATGTTAATCAAAACATGGATCCAGAAAGAATTAAACATGTAGTCCATTGTGTTAATCATGCCTCGAGCATCTACCAAGAACAAAATGACCATCTTTCGATTTTAACGCCGCTTTGTGCACCTGAAGCTGGCTCGCAATATGTACCAATGTGTTTTAAGTTTTTCTGCAAAAATAGCTGCGTATCTGGTATGAATCGTAGACCAACAGAGCTAGTCTTTACTTTAGAGAATGAAAGAAAGCAAATTTTAGCTCGTCGAACATTGTTGGTTAGAATATGTAGTTGTCCCAAACGAGACAAACAAAAAGAGGAGACAGAAGTGGAAGAACCAATGTCTACCAATCGAAAGCTTGTTTTAACATCGGGTAAAAAGATGTCTTCATGCGACACGCATGTCTATAAAGTCGAATTAAATATCGTCGGCAAAGAGAATTATTTATCAGTTTATAAACATGCATACGATGTTATGGCCGGTCAAGCGGCGAAAACTGGTCAGCATGAAGTTTTTAAGCCACATATGGATGATTTATTGCAGAAAATGTCTTTCTTTAACATGTAAAACATGATTCCACTTTCAAATCCTCTTTTTTACATAACGTTTTTTTATTTCATGAAATGAAATAAAAATTTTAATGGTTACACATTCTTTTATTAGAAACATTTTGTTTTTACTAAGTAATTTTTATTAATTAGTTTTTATCTCTCTTATAAGTATGCATGTGCATGCCATGTGATTTTATTACATAATTCGATATTTGTAATAAATGTTTACTTACGTTATGTTACTTCACTCGTTAGTTAAACGCTGAAAATGCACTATAAATAGTACAGGTAGATTAAAGAACAGAATTTGGTTGTATTATGATTACAAATAATATCAAGTTAATTAACCCTCAGTACCCACACTGGGTTAGCGTAACCCGGTCGATTTTCAAAGTTGCGGCATTTTTTCGATCCCTTTTTACTTATTGCAAAATATCTTTTGTGTTATGACTTTCTTGACTTTCTCACCCGAATATTCTTTTTTTCAGTCTTTAAACTATCGATTAAAAAAAAATGAATTAAAATCGATGCATTACAACCCCAGATACAAAAGAAAACGCGGGTTAGGAATACCCGAGTATGGGTAGATAGGGATTTTTTTGAAGTGTGGGTACTGAGAGTTAAGACAATATCGATATGTATTACCTCGTATGATATACAAGATGTTCGAAAATACTTAAATTAGAATATTTTAACAGAAAAATCCTTGAAAAACTAATAAGGAAACACACATAAAAAAAATTCTTTTCTGAATGTAGAACAAAATAAGAAATACATATTTTTTATTATCACCCTTATGCATGTTAAGGGACAGAGACAAAACTTTTTACAAAAATTGACTTTTATTGTGTTTATTTCTTTATAAGCAGTAAACATCTTTGCAATATCTGTAGAATAAATATCTTTTATTCTAAGCAATAATTTTATTTTTTTTGTTTTATACTAACTTTCATCATTTAGTTATTCAAGAATTTTTCAAGATGTTTTCTTGTTATGACTTGTTAATTTTGAAATAAGTTGCATATAATGTTACTGGTTAGTATATATATCATACATTAAAAGATTTTATATAAGTAATACTTAAGTAATACTTATACTTCATGTTCAAGATAATTAACACAACATATTAGTAGGATATCACTCGTTAAATTGTCATATCAATGAAAAATAAACTTTTGTACTTTTTTCATAATAGGTTTTTGATCAATCTTTTTAATACCTATTTTATACCAATTACGAATAATAAATTTCTTAAGAATAATAGATACCATTTTCTTCACATGTACAATCTATCGTGTGCTCCATACTCTGATATTTGTATTTCAATGGTCTTCAACAATAATGCGTTTGGCAATGGGGCAACATGCTGCGAAGACAATGTTGCAGAATCCTCGAGACTCGCGACGTGTCTTCGCAATTGTACTTCCGTATCATTGTCACCCCAAGCGTGCAATGTCCATTCCCATGTGCTTGAATAGGCTGTTTTAGCGGGATATGTCATCCATGCCATTTCTTCTTCGTACTATATATAAAAATAATGATTTTTATATTTCTGTAAATGGATGTTTTGCGCATTTTCGTCTATTACGTAACGCAAAGCATTTTCCGAGATAATGACAGCTTATATAATATGAATTCTTTGCAAAACTTTCGAGCTATTTTGTAGAATTGATCTCTATATCCTTAAAGTTTGATAATGTCAGATAAAAATAATCAAATTTCGGTTCATAAATATCACATCTTTTATCTCATATTCGAAATATTCTCTATCTTATCTCGTTCCGTTTTTATTGCACGTGTACAAATTGTGTCGATAAACATGATTCATTTTGCTTGATTTAAATTTTAGGTATGTATGCGCCTTAAAAGAATGTGATATTCTATTTCTATTATGTACAATTTTTATACAAATATACGAATATTTTTAACTAATATTAGGATTGATAACATCGAGAATCGTAATTGATCGTATTAGATCAAATATACGGTAAACTTTATACATTCAAATAAATATTTAATCCAACTGATATCATTAACACATAAGAGATAAATATTTTCTCTCACTAACAGGAACGTCTGATTGAAATGATTACGGAATGATATAAACTTTGAAATGGATTTTTATCATCTTTTATCGATTTTCTTGCACTTTACCGCAGGTGACTAAATAAAGAATAAAAATATCGCCTTCACACAAATGTGGGGAGAAATGATTTTGTGTTAAAGATAAAGATGTTATACCTGAAAGAAAAACATATTACTTCCATGGTGGAATATATAAAGGGCGTCGCGTCCGAAAGGAAGCGGAAGCGGGATCCTTGCATTTCCGGAATAGAAATGAATTTGCGGCACTGCGTGAGCTCTGATGTGTTCCAGCAGCGAGTCAGACGTCACTACTTCTCTGCAAGATTGCAAAAGCGGACATATCAGTTGTACACAAGACACAGAATCCGTGGAGCCGCCCCAGATCGGCGTCTGCGGCAAACTCAATGATTGCTGACTGGCATTCGTCGCGGATGATTCTACAATTCGCGAAGAAGAGTCATTGATATGAGCTTCGCTGTCCCTCGACAATTCGCCGGTACTGGCTGACTTGGTGCGATCATTCAAGGACAATCGCACGTGTAAACTATTAATGTCTGTGGTTCCATCAGGAATCGCCACAGTTTTTTCCGACATTTCAGATACTCGAATTAGATTATCCACGGAAGCAGCTTTCTCCCTGCCCCCGAGCAACAATCTGGCCAACAAGAATTGCTTCGGTTTCAACGTAGCACAATTGTTCTTTGATCGGTTCACGACCGAAGTCTCTTGCCTCTTACTACTTTTACCGAACAATTGGTCACGTAAATTACAACGATTGGTTGTGACAGATGTTTTGTCTATCGTCTCATTATTATCCATATTAAAGGCATCGCGAAGTGCTCTATGCAATTTATCCGCAAGAAGGCATCGGCCCTGGCCGAGTCGAACTCTGCAGACCGGACAACGCGTCGTCTTTGGTCTGCAGACGACGCACAGGATGTGGCCGTGAACACATTGCGAGACGGGAGGCGCAGCGCTTTCCAAGCAAATCGGGCATTCCAAAGTGCGGACCTAAAAAGAAAAATAAAACTTTATGATAAACAGAAACAGGTTCTAGATGCTTCACCCAATTTAAAAAGGAAATACTCTTTTATTCTCAATTTGGTATATTGAAAATTTGGACGGAGGGGAAAGGACCATGTTCATGTCACAGTTTAATTCTGAAATTATTAATCTCCTAGATTGATGATTAATTGCATTGTTAATCTAGGAGATAATAGGAGTTAATAATTCCGGGCTTGATCTATCACTGGACAAATAAATGATCTATAAAAATAAGAAAGAAAAACGGTGAGTTTTGAGTTGTAGAGTGCATACAAACCGTTCCTGATAATGCATTTGCAAGATTTCTGGCTACATTCGGAAGTGGACCCTTCAGGGCTAACCCGGTATCATTCTGTTCCTCTTTTTGATGCGTGTATCTCCAAATGAAAAAATTTAAATCTCGCACACCTTCATTACGAATTAAAGTAGCAACGTCTTTGACTTTTAGCCCTAACAAATCGGTGTCATCAATGCCCAATAAACAATCGCCCGCTCTGATGGAACATAATGAGAAAATAATGTGTGAATAAAGCGTAAACTAAACAATATAATTACAAGACCGCGAAGTGTATCAAACAATATCGAGAACAAGCCAAATACGGTCGTAGCAGATCTTGGTGCTCATTAATATTTTATGTGTGATTTTTCTAGTTCTTTTAAACTACGCGCCGTTACTTTCGGACTTGAAACGCAGCTCTTGAAACCAGAAAAGTAATATCACAATGATATAAAGCGTAAACTAATTTCATATTTTACGCAACAATACACTTACTATAATAATACACTTGATTTCTTAATATGATATAAAATTATATCTTATGGCCATGTGTATAATTTAAAAATATATCTCTTTTAATATATTTTTAATGTATATTGAACTATATACTTTTATATCTATAATATATTTAGTAGTTTTTCGGTCAGATAAAGTTTAGGTAAAACTGAGGTAAAATGTTAGGTAAAACTCACCTCAATCCTGCCAAGTCGGCAGGACTATTATTTTCGACATAGCCGACCCACGGATACGGATCCCATTTCGACTTGGTCAAATGAAATCCACAAGATTTACCATGCATATACGATGTCGCGTTAACTTTCTGCATTTTCAGGACCATCTTTCCCGGCGGAAGTGAATCCACATCTTCTTTGGGCAGAGACGTTACGATCTTTACGCCTGCTGCTTCCGTTAACACTTCAGAATATGAGAAATGTGGCATGTTCCTTCGCATTTTATTTTTATTTATTTTTATTAGTGTGAGACTAAAGTTGTTTCACTCTTTTCGAAAAATTTTTCATATATAATAATAAATTTGCAATTTATCTATCGACTTTAATCGCTCAACACGTGTTAATCCATTTTGATCTTCGAGGCACCTTGAGCAAGAGTAGTACTGCTGTGGAAGTACTGGATCACGTCTGATCTCAGCGAAAGAGAAGTCTCTTGTTTACCTTCACCCATTTACACGCTCTTGACATTGGATCTTACGTCATATTACGATGAAACATACGCCGTTTCCCTTTTACTCCAACATATCGATGCGTTTTCAGAAATAATATTTTCAATGAAAATTACATTTCTTAATCATTATATTCTAATTCATATAATACGTACATACATGGCAGTCTTTATATGTGGAAATGGAATAATACTTTAATTAAAATTTCTTAATAATTTACAATGGCAAAAATTAAATGATATATACTAATTCATAAGAGTGGTTGCGTTAATAATCATATCTATTATTTTTATAATACATTTTCATAACGCAGGTAAATGTAATTTATATGTAGTTGATTATCATCATTTGATTATAACAAATCAGCTTTCATGTAGAACAAAAAAGTATAGGGGAATGTATTATTTCGCTTAATAAAATCTAGATATATATATATATATATACATGCATGCTTTGTACAATGTTCTAATATATAGTTAATACGTGATATATATATATATCTTACATTTTCACTTATGCGGTATTGTTACATTGGATGGAATATACATCGAGATTGTCATTGGCAGGGCAAGATGGCAAACAAAACGGCAATCGTTTCTATGCACATTGTCGAAAGGAATTTATTTATATATGCTGTATAAATTAAGCCATAATACGGCTGTAGGAAGATCAAACGTAGAAAAATTGTAACATAAAAATATTACTGTCTTTATTACGTAGTGATATAATGTAACATACTGATCAATTTTCAAAAATCTATTAAAATTTAATGGGACAAATTTAAGAAAACTTGTGGTCCCTTTGAAAATGCCCCAAATAAAAATGAATTAAATGAAAAAATAGCAGGCCTATTAAAACATCTAATTTAGAATATGTATAAAATAAACTATTTTTGCAAAAATTAAATTAACTTAATTATTTAAAATCAATCGTTATCTAACAATTATTTAGTTATTAAAAAAATATTTATGATAGATATAATGGCAAGAGGTATCAATCTCGTTTTTAATTATGTACGTCTGAAGCGATCCGTAATCATGATAAGTACATAACTGTTCAAAATAAAATGATATGGATATTACACAACGAGGAAGGTAATCTTACGTATTTGCAGGTATAAAAAAATCTTAATATTGATAGATAAGCATAAAAAAAATATGATTAACTTCCTACTGATATAATATATTGAGACATTGGCTCAGTGTATGTAAAGTAGTGTGTGCCATAGCTTTGAGAACCAAGAGATCCGAGTCCAGATGCAGATCTGAGTTCTCGATGGATTGCGCTAGGGCAAGATTGTGCTTCTCCACCTTCCTCAATTGCTCCTGGCAATTGGCAAAAGCGTCCAACACTTCCAGCTTAACGACAGGATTTCTGCTCGAATTCCCAGAATGTTCTCGTGGTGGTAATGGGGGATGACTACTGGCTATCGCCCTAGTATACATCTCTGTAACTGCACGTAGCTTATCTACCCATTCCTGACGTGCTCGTGCATCCGTGGCCCGCAATTTGATCATATCACCTAGAAGGATATCGGGAACTCAATAGTCCAACTTGAATCAAACATCCATATCTATTATAAAAACCATCAGCGCAATGAAATTTAGTTTAACCATTAGATATTTACCAGTTGCAGAATTGACGGTGAACGTATTCGAATCCTCATCACTGGGGGCTATTACGGCACCTGCTAAATATATCGAACACCGTGGCCTTTGATTCTTTTCAGACTCACTGAGAAAGTAATGCAGCTCGCCGGTCTCCGGGCTCAGGATGAACCAACGGTACTGCCAGCCTTTCATGGCATTCGTATATTTGTGTAGCAGACCCTCGTAAGGGTGCCTCGTTTGCACGTTCATCACTCTTGCTCCCTGGAAATCTTTTACTCGGCGAACGGCAGGAATCCCGCGGGAGATACGTCATCTGAGCCAGAGCGATCGTGCTCAGCTGATATGCAGCGAGAGGTTAGGTTGCCGTAAATAAAAAAGAAAGATTAAGGTTCCGTCATTGTAAATACTCTACGACAATTACATGTTCTATCTTTTCATTTGCGGCCAGCTTGGTACTTCAATCTCATAAACAGTTCAATATTTCCACCCAAGATTTCTTTATCTATACAGAACGACCAGAAACAAATCAACAAATGACGCGAGATTACGCGCGCGGACAAATGGACAATCATAGATATAGTAAAAAAAAAATGGCTCTCAAATTATACAAGAAAAACACATACATCATATTATCTCATGTTCATATTGTATAAATAATTATTAGGAAAAACATTTCATAGGCGAAAGATGTCATCATCATTTTTTATTAAGAAATACAATATATTCTATTTTAAATCTAAATATTTGTAGCAAAAAAATTATAAGATAACGTCTTCGTAATACACGGAAATAAAATTACTTCTCGAGGAACAAAACATGATAACAGTAGACTGAAATTATCAAATAAAAAGAGAGTAATAATTGTCAAATATAATAAGCAAATATGTAACTATCCACTGTTTAAAATACATAAATGTCAGATAGAATCAAATCATATAACCTAAGACCAAAAATGATCTTAATCCTACACAAGATCACATAATCCATAAAACTATACGTAAATTAAAATTTGTATGAAGACTACACGAGACCATGGTGGATTAGCGCGGCGCGAACATCTGGCAACTCAATTTTATAATCGCCATTCTCAATGCATTCTATAATTTTAATTTTGCTGTATGAGTTTTGCACTACCAACTCCTCTAGCTTCTTCTGTATGGCTTGCGAATAATTTCCATTATTGTCAACCGGTGCCAAATCTGTAACGAGAATAGGTAAGTTTTAATACAAGATGTTTATTCAAATCATGTAAAAAAATTCCCTGAAAATTCCCGGATTTTTCAGGTATTATTATGAAAAATTCCAGGTAAGATTAGAGACCTTTCTAATGCAATTTTGAAATGAATTTATTTTACTATACGTTATTTTTAATGTTTCTTCCTCTTATAATCTTTCAAAGGACTATATCTATCCTTTTCTACAATTGGAGTCGTGAAACCTATAGGATAGTATACGAAAGACTCAGGCTGGTATTTCATTTGTCGTACGACAAATGAAATACCAGCCTCATAGTGTAGTGTCAATAAACTCTCTTCTGTATTGTCTTCTACTGTTATTCTGATTTTTTAAATAAAAATTCGCGAATCACACGAGAATGTACGCAAATATACGCGGATGTGTATACCAAATTTATTGCTCACCAATTGGGGACATTTTACATTATCAAAAAAAAATTAAACAATTTTTTCAAAAAGAGACAGAATTTAAATTTAAAAATAAAATTCCAAAAATTTCCCCAAGTGCTAACAAAATTCCATAAAAATTCCTGATTTTCAAGGTTAAAAAAGAAATCTCCTGAAAATTCCAGGTTAAAACCTTTTCTAGGTTTTTTCGGGTAGTAAACACTCTGTAATAACATGAGAATTATCGTATCTCTGTCCTTAATTTACCAACAACTCCGATACTTACTGACAACAGTACATATATTTGCGACTGCTGCTGGTGCAATGAAGTCTTTGGGCATTAACCTTATATTCTTATGCTCTACTGTTTCAATATTCCCGTAATCAATAAAGAGAATTTGAGCTGTCGTGTACGATTCCTTAGGATTGAGACATGCTGCCCGATACCACGCCCCATCGTACAATGCCAAACATAATTCTTCCGCTCTTGGTATATAATATTCCGCTTTCTCGCAATACTCTTTCAACTACAAAAATTACACATTATTGCGCGTAACAATATATAAACACTTCATAATATGTTACATTATTTACCATTACAGGCATCACTTCAGAGACATGAGTTATTAATTCAAAATCGAGAGGACCCATCATATATTTTGTTCGATCATCTTCCTGTACAAACAGTACCAATGCATCCACTGTATCACCTACACGTCCTAAACTGGCGACTTCGATATCACTTAACATGTAACACTTTGTATCTATATCAGAAAAATAATTTATAATTTTAAAATATATAAATACGATTATAAATTATATTATGACAGAATATACATAATAACATAATCAAGCTAATAGAAGCATAAAGAGAAAGTAACAATACATTCATTGGCCAAGTTTTGTTGGATAAAATTAATTATCTAGTATGTTAAAACTTTTAAAAATGTTTCACATTAAGGAAATAATATTGAAAGATAGATTTAAGTAGCAACGTGACGTATTTGAAGTCTTCACGTAAGAAATTGTAATGAGAAACAAATATGTTGTTACTTTCTAAACTCGTAATTTGCGATTCGATTACCTTTATCACTTTTTTCTTTTTTCCATCCTGGAATTAATAGCTGATTTATTATATCATTAACACATTCCCCTGTAGGCATTATCAAACGAACTCCATCCTTGATTGGTGTACCCTCGTATGTACATATTAGGGGCACTTCTTTGCCTACTAAATTACGAATATAAATATCAACTTCTTGGTTGCTGGGTATGTCTTGAGGAACGTCTTTTAAGATTATTTTTCCGGAACAGCTTTGTTGCTATAAAAACATATAGACATTGATATTCGATATAATGTATATTTTTTTTATTTTAGCATGTGAATGTATTAAATACCAGTTCCAAGTGACATTGTGGCATAACTTTAAGATCCTTTATGTCAACATCATCTATATTGCCGAAATCAATGTATACTATTCTAACTTTGTCGTTCTGTATTGCAAGAACCATCGCACGATAATAGTTGCCATCTTCGAATGGCGCAATCACTATTTGTTTGGAAACTGGAGGTTCAGTTAGACACGGTGCTGCAAGCAAGTAGAAAAAAATAATTTGCAGTTCATCATTATATAATTATAGATTTATCTTCTTACATTCAATAAGTTATTTTACCTGTTTGTGCATATTGTGCAACACATTGCATAATATTGTTGTAATATTCTATATCCGCTTCGTCTAAAGAACGTGCAAACATATAATAATGACTTCGATAGCTTGTAAGACACACCTGAAATGACAGTCAACAAAAATGATGAAATCAATTTCAATCAACATCGTTAGTATAAATATATTGAAGTGATATAACCTTAGATCCATTCTTTATTTCGGATAATAGGCGAATTGATGAGTTTAAAGATTTCCAGGGTTTTACCACAGCTTGTACCATTTCAGAGTTTGCAATAATTTCTATCTTAAGACTCGCTTGTTTGTAGTTCTTCTCATTCAAAATTGATGTAAATTCATATACTTTTCCCAGCTTGTAACATATCAAATAAAAATATTGAAAAATCTGTATCTGTATCCGTATAATTGTGTATATCTGCATACAAACATTTCAAAGATACCTACCTCCAATTCGAGGATAGGGTGATTTATTTCGCATATTACTCCAAAGGCGTAAACATTCAAAAACTTTTCGGGACATGGCATAATTTTATCTACTGATAAAACTTTAGCCTCGTCTACTGTAATAATTGAGATTTCGGATGATGTCTTGGGACATATCGAGACGTATCCTCTATACCAACCATCATGCCAACCGCAAACTAAATCTTCTGCTTTTGGTCTAAAAAGTAAAATATTTTATTTATTCCACATAATCTCTATGCTTAATGATATTCAATAAATTCAATAATTCATAGATTTAATATTTAAATATTTATATTAAAGATTTATATATATATATATACACACTTGTAATCTGCAGGCGCTTGTTCTTTTAAGCATTCTTCTTGCAAGTCTTTGAAAAGCATCTCAATTTCAGTACAGTAACCTTGTGGAGACAAAGTTGCGCTATAAATGTTCTTTTGCTTGGTTTCATGAAATTGTATGAAGCCGTCAATTTGTAATTCAGCACTTTTTATCAACAAATCAGCGAAAGCATCCAAGATGCTAGGTACTTGAATCGTGGAAGATTTTGCATTTTTATTTGGTGATAGTACTTTTGAATTTTCTTGCGATACAGACTTTTTCATCGCATTATTTGAAGGATTTTCCGATTGTTCTTGCACTTCTACTATTATCGTTTTCTCAGAATCAACAGACAACATTTTAACAGAAATCTTCTCACCTTGCTGTAGATTCATATACTTATCACTTGTGCCTTGCGTCAAGCGAATTTTTCTAGCATATTTAGGAGCTTTGGTCAGGTCTCCTATATCTTTGATGTCAACAATTTTTTCTAGTATCTCATCGTTACCAAAGTCAATAAAATGAACCTTAATAGGATTTAGAGATTTTATCATAGCTCTATGCCAAAGAGTTTCATATAACACACCGTAAACTTCACCGACAATCGGCTGTACGTCACATGATTTATTTGCGACATCTTGCAATTTCATCATTAAGTTTATACGTGCATCTGTATCCTCCAATTTATATATCCAATATTCACCATTATTTAGCGGTATTATAACTTCCACAGTTATAAATTTTGTTTTTGATAAATGTGTATCTTTATAAAAAGCTAAATCGTTGTTCACTAAGGAATTGTTAGAAGCACTACTTCCTTGTCCGTTAATATTTTCTTTGTTATTATAGCAAGCAGAATCTTTGTCATTTTGGAAGCTATTCCTTTGAGGACGATTTCTATCATTATTGGAAGTTCTATCTCTTACATTGCTATTATCAAATCTTTCTTTGTTAGGACTAGCCTTATTTGAATTATTTTGATTATTGCGATTATAACGACTTTGGTCAGGAGAGCTAGTTGTATGGCATTCGTTTTTTCTCGACTGATTAGTATTCTCATTAGTATTACTATATCTGCGCAATCGATGTTTTGGAGAGAATTCTTTGGTGCTTGCTGCATTTATTGATTGATCTGTCATTTTAGTTTGAGATACATTAGTATCATTATCACGTTGATCAGATGAACATCTATCCCGAGTATCATTATTGTTAGAATACGCAACATCTACATTACTCTTGTTGATATTTGTACTCGTATTACTCGAGTTTTCTGCTTGCGTAGCATTAAGCGTATTAGGCCGTCGTAGTTTCACATCACTCGATTTAGCTGTTTTATTAATTACATTTGGCGATGTCTTCGTTTGTTTTATATCTTGATTAATGTGCAATGATGATATACTATTAGTAGTTTCCTCCACTAATGCCCTACAAAAAAATTTCATATAACTAAAAATTCAATTCATAACAAAAATGCATTATAAAGTAAATGAAATAAATGTAGTTTTTTTTAACACATCTATTTTATCATCTTATTTAATAATAATAAAAATATTGATTGCATCCGTGCAATATTTTTTAAAAACAAAATCAAATGAAGTATGGATAAAGACATCTCAATCTGCATTGTAAAGATTTATTCTCTTTTATTGATTTGCATAAATTTAAATATATAAATATAATTACGGAATACGTTCACATTCAGCCTGATGTTGTGGCCAATCTTCCAATTGACAGGCTTTGCTACAATAATATGTACGGCACTTTTCACAACGTTTTATTGTTTTCATAGAACAAACAGAGCAATTTTGTTCTCCATTTTTAAACTTGTTTTCGGAATATTCATATAATCCCTATAGAAAATAAACAATTAGAATTATTTCTCTAACATAGCGAATGATATTATATATATTAGTTGTATTAATTGCACAACAATGGCAAATATAAATAAAATAATTCCAATATCATTATACTTAAAATACAGTTAAATATATAAAAACACATAATATGACACATCATTTTTCACACTTATATTAATTTTATATTTGCGTAATCGCATACACTATTTCGTTGCTCATGTATTTTTAAAATACATTCTTCAACCTTAGGAAATGATTCTGGATATTCATATAGTGTATAACCACGTCCAAGAGAAACGTGTCTTTTCCCATCTGGCGTGACAGTTATTACACCTCTGAAATAAAAGAAACCATATAAAATATAAGTTTAAACGGTTGTTATGTTATATTTATTTAACCTTGTCCATAATTTATTTGTGTTCGCATAAGGATCATCAATCTCATTAGCTATTTGTGGGAATGAAGACGAAGATAATAAGTCAGTATATCTATGCGGTAATGTCATTTGCGGCATTACATGTTTACGGAGTGAATTCGTTGATTGACCATGGCCCATACTCTGACTACAATTAAATATATATTACACATTACATAATTATACTTCCATATTAAATATGTAAAAAAATATAAATACTTTTCCTTATTTGTTATATACAGGTATATATTCTCAATTCATATTTAATATAAAAAATTTTTTAATCCTTAAAACATGTACTATTATATATCTTTTGAATAATTTATATAACACATTATAATCCATTCATATAAAAAAACTAAAATAAATGAAATATGCTTAAATATTGATTTGGTATATAATTAATTATTTAATATAATTACAAGACCGCGAAGTGTATCAAACAATTAAAATCGAAAACGGCCAAATACGGTCATAGCAAATCTTAATGCTCATTAATATTTTATGTGTGATTTTTCTAGTTCTTTTAAATTAACGCGTAGTTTAAAAGAACTAGAAAAATCACATAAAATATTAATGAGCACTAAGATCTGCTATGACCGTATTTGGCCGTTCTCGATTTTAATTGTTTAATTAATTATTGTTTTAATATTTCAATAATTATTAATGTTGATGATACTTACTATTTGATATCATTGTGAGTAGATGGTGAATCTGCAACGTTTACACTTGATTTTTCAAAATCTCCTAATGCATTAGATTTTTGTACTTCTTTTGTAGAAGCTCTTTGCTTTGCAAGTGTCACTTTTAGACGTAATGGTCTTTTATCATTAAGTTCTCGTATAGCCTGTTCTGCTTCACCATATGTCCCATATGTAACATAAGCCCATGTGGCATACTTAGGATGGTATATTGCAGTAATTCTACCATATTGACCGAAAATATCTCTGATACCACCCTTAAAGGACATCATGATTTATGTTATAAAATAACAAGGTGTCTTAATCTCAAATAATAGATATAAATAATATTGATTTGTGAAGTATAATGATGTACAACTCATACAAAAACCAAATCAATATTAATATGAATTACAAAAGGTTTAAAAAATATATATAATATATAATTATTATTTATAACTAAATACAATTAGTAGATCGTACCTCATTTAACTCTACTGGCAAATTATTCACATACATTGTGTATTCTGTATCCATCCTATAATGTAAAATATTTAAAAAATTATGTTTAAAATATAAAATAAATTATTACATTATGAGGTTATTACATTATCGTTCCCATTGACGATACTATAATATTAAAAGTGTAAATATTATTGAAGTCATGTAGCCATACTACATGGAAATATAAACTTGTAATTTTGGATATATATATCAGCCATCTAAATTCACTGATACGCTCCTCAAGTTACACAAAGATGTAAGAGAGCGCATATTACATTAATATTCAATATAAAATTCTTTTTGATCCTGCAATGTACCATTCCAAGCAGATTCATTTAGCTAATTCACGTTTTGTTCTTACCGATCAACAACCGGCATTTGCTCGGCATCCATATCGTTATCGAAGTGCGCCATATTACGCACGTTACTAATTTCTCGTTTTCAAAGTTGTCCCGTCGTAAAGGGAGGGACAAAAATCCTTTCTGTCCTCCACGATATCACAGGAATAAAAATCTTGCGCAGGATCGTTGTTCAGCCGCTCAAATATCGTCAGCAAATGGAGGACGTGGTTACGCTGGGCACGCCGCACGAGGCCGCGGGATAAACAACAAAGGACACCGGTTGACCTGCAAGAGCGGCACGTTAACGCGACATAACGGAAAGCCGGAAAGATGTAGATAAATATGGAAGAACGCCGAGAAAAAAGAGTCGTAAGGTGTTTGCGTAATTGTGTCTATCAAGACGCGAACAGTTTGAATGGACGAATCGAAACCTTCCAAGAAGCGAAAAGCAACAGTAGGTCTGTTCGTTTTGCCTGAACTTTCTGGACTGCGTTCAGAAATCCTCGACGGGTAGAGTAGCCTTTATTGACCAATCAGTAGCGGGATTCAGTAAAGGGCCATCTACAATGAGTCGCAGTCGCAAGAGTCGTAAGAAATTGACCAATCACAGTCCATTATTCTCCTTGCGATCGAAGAATAATGAACTGTGATTGGTCAATTTTTTACGACTCTTGCGACTGCGACTCATTGTAGATGGCCCATAACTTGCTATCGACGGTTTTCGGTATCGTTAACTTAGCGGCAGCCAATGGCAAGGACAATCTTAGTGAAAAGCGCAACTCTTATAGGCTATCGTTCGCTAACGACAACGATAATAGAGAGTTTTTGCAATACCATCTTTTAGATACAGTGAACGCTAAAATCACGTTATTGGGTCGAAAGACCAATCACGTTATTGGGTCGACCCAATAACGTGATTTTAGCGTTCACCGTATCTAAAAGACGGTATTGCAAAAACTCT